>CM023450.1:164672966-165129184 GCA_013339765.2 Haemaphysalis longicornis | reverse complement strand
GATGAAAAGCACCCAGGAAGCAGAGGATGTCACGAGTGAAAGCCGTCCGACGCTTAATGAAGTTCTTCGGCAATCGATGTCCTCCGCCAATATTTCTTCTATATTGAAGGACACAGACTCGAACTGGTGCAAGCAATGTCTCTTGTAAAGGATTGGTGCTAGCGGACACGCTTCCAAAACGAAAGGGAAAAAAAATAACCGCTTAGGGGCGAAGCCAAGGAGGTTGTATAAAACTTGGAGTGGAGATGGCGCTCGAAAACATACGCCGACGGCCGCCATCTTGCCGTGAGCAGAAAACTCGTTCCGTCGTAGCAGACGCATTGCACCCGTCGGATCATGTACTTGTTTTTGCGTTGGTTTATGTTATGTTTTTGCTTCATTCTTTTATTCTTTTTTGTTTTGTTTTGTTTCGGAAGTTGATTCTCTCATGCGGTTAGCTTCAAGCGCACCGAGGTTTTCTTGCACGCGCGTTCATTTAGACGCATGTGGTTTGGTTATGCTCCCCTCTTCGTGTTTCTAGTTAAGCGCTACGCACATCTCTTGTGCGTGCGCCGGTGGCCGCACACATCTGCTAATTATTTAAATTCTTGGGCTCAAACAACTAAAATAAACAGAAGACACAATGACATTTTTTTTCTGCCCCATGTGTCTTTCTTCCGAGTTCTCTGTTGCCAAAGAGCAGAACTCGCGTTCGTTCGATCGTCGTTCGCGGATGGATGCTCCAAAGTGTAGAAAGCAGAAATGGTCTGCTCGTGCGTCGCGTTCGGCTGCGCTAATCGCGCGAAGAAGGCGTCCGGGATCACCTTTCATCTGTAAGTACTGAGGGTCTCTGTTTGTTTTGGGTCTCGAGGGCATTACTAGTTATTAACGTTATAAGTGCACACTTGCCAGCCGTTTGTGCGTGATTTAGGGAAAATTCTTCGTAGCACCTGCCGTCCGCTAAGTGAGCATACGTTACCGCGCGCTTGTTTACTCAGATATGCGAATGTTTCGCTCGTAGTTGTGGTGGTCCTGTAGTCGCTTGACTGCGCGAAATCACATGTTTGTAAATATGTGGGGCGCAAATTGTTTTTCCGCACTACTTTAAATGCAGAGTATTGCTCAAACAGTTACCGTCAAAATCCAGGCACTCTTGTTTAATATATTTCATTTGCATCCGCCCTACGTGAATACTCTGACGTTTCTCGTTCGCGCTGTTTCGTAGAAGTCTTTGATGCAACGCAATGCTCTTCTCTGCCGCGTTCTTCGTCCACGTGATTTTCTTATCAATAGCACGCTGCTCGCGTACGAACGTGCGCGGTCAACGAAGTTGTGAATGTGATTGAGTAACCTCCTGCGCGTAGTTTTCTTATGAATAGCACGCTACTATCGTGCGAACGTTCGCGGTTAATGTAGTCGTGCATTCAATTAAGTAACCTTCTGGATTTTAAAAATAAAGTCAATGCGAGTGAGACATGTACGTTTGATGATCATGCTTTCTGTGAAGTGCACACGAAATAAAAAAAAACCTGCTTTAATGAGCTTCAGTGTGTTCCCAATCCATTTCGCAAATACGATTGAAAAGCTGGAAATAGACACGCCGCGGTGTCTCAGTGGCTAAGGCATTGTGCTACTCATCCCTAGGAAACGCGAGTTGATTCCAGGCCGCGGCGGTGGCTTTTCTGATGAAGGCAGAAAGCGAAAACGCCCTTGTGTTGAGATTTCGGCGCGCGTTAAAGATCGCCAGGTGGTGAAAATTAATCCGGAGCCCTCCACTACGCCGTGCCTCATCGCCTGCGTTGCGTCGGCGCGTTAAACCCCACAATCAATCAATCAATCAATCAATCAATCAATCAATCAATCAATCAATCAATCAATAACAATCAAGTCAATCAATCAATCAATCAATCAATCAATCAATCAATCAATCATCAAAAGCTCGTGCTTAATTTGGTCTTCTTTCGCAAGGCCAAAACTGGGCATGTTGTTTATAAACCAGAAAACGCGCATGTGCAGTATATATAAAGATTGCAATATCCTGATGCATATGATTCCTTGCAGTACTGCCTTAAAACCATTTCCAACCTCTAAACGTAGTCTACAGAGCTTGCTTGGGCGTGAGAGCTGCGTTATTATTCATTAATCATTAATGAATAAGATTCATGAATCTCAGCAATGCCGCTTAAAACAAACAAGCGTCAAATAATCGTTGCTGTCGCGTGTCCTGACCTTTCAGCGTAAATCACGGCCAATAGTAACCTTATAACGTGGCATTCTGGCCATGGCGTGCAACATGAGGTAATTTTAATGTTAAGGGTGGCGGCCTATAGCCTTAGATACAAGATACACGAATAAACGTTTATTGAAATATAAAAGCAGGGGTGGTGTCTTTAGCCAAGCGCTACGCGTTTTCCCGCGGCGACAGCTCTGTTCACCACCGTAAGATATACACACACGCGAACTCGCTGCTTGAACCATATCTTACGTCAATAGCTTCCACGTAAGGCAAAATTTTAGGCTGCCCTCAAATATCGTAATCGATAAACTATCTTACACATCGTTGTTCTCCCTTGTATAAGCCAAAAAACACACCACCGCTATTCAACGTCCCTAACGGCTCAGCGCCTTTTCTGCCCACGACAATATGGCCGCCGACCGGTTCGCCCGGCTTCACCTCCCGCGTTGCCCGCTATGTGCGGCCTCCACTCCAGAAGTTTTATACAACCTCTTTGGGCGAAGCTCCTCTTGCTCGGGCCCTGTCCTCGTTGATGCTGTACACGGCACCACGATGATGATTGCGGCAGGATCCCCCTAGGGATTGGCCAACCAAAGATTGGCCGAAGAATTCAAAACGTTCAACGCGTTCGTTGCTACCCAACAAGAAGGAGAGGAAGAAGAGAGGTTCTCGTTCGTCGCCTGCGCGCTCAAGACACGTACCAGGGTACGCGACACAAGACGCTCTGCAGAAGGCGATGGCCGAGGTGGCTAAAATGTCACACACCGAATTCGCCAACTTACCAATGGAGATTCTCATCGTCCCAAACAAGCCCTACATAATCACCACAAATATCGACGTCATCGACGGGCTTGTCAACGGATCGGTGGGAAGTCTCAAGTTTTGCGAGCGAGGAGTGGCGGTCTTGACGCGGCGGCGCCCCGGTTTCGATCCCACGACTCTCTGGCCGCGACGGAGGGTACGTGGCGCTATTCCCACTGCTCTACAAACCGAGACGCGAGCATGCCAATGAACGCGCCTTATGTCCTTCACTCATTCAGATGGTGCGCGCCGTCAAGAAGACCTATAACAGTGTTTCTACGTTTCACCGATAAGAATTTTAGCGTTCGCCCCTCTCATTCATCATTCCTTCGTGGAGAAGGCGAAATTTTTTTTATTTGGAAGGCGGCAGTTAAGGCGGATATTACCTTTATTATTTGCTTTCGGTTGTTTTACACAAAGCAATCGATTGTTTTGTGAATGGTAATGACAGGCTTTATTTGTTCGTTTCTGCATGCAGGGGTGGCGGGGGATTCCCCGCGTATTGCGAACTTGGTAACAATAAACTCGTTGTAGGCGGGTTCGGCTATATCGAACTATTGAATTAGCCGAAGTAATCGTGGCACACATTGCAGCTTCATATAACTGCTATGACTGTATTGGCTTATTAACAAATGGTGCTCTAAATCACACATGAAGCACAAACAATAATAACTGTAAATCAGTGCATGTTCTCTGTGGTGTATAAAACATTGCCCCTCCCATTTAGTCTTAATGATATATCTACTGAAACTGCCTTCCTCTTAAGAGTTATTTGGTATTTATATTTCACATAAGCTTACATCGGATACACATATTATTTACCATTTACATTAATAGTAACGGCATGCTTCTATTTCGAACGGCGTAATTTCGTATTGGCAACTATATCGGGGAAGTTCTTCGGCAGAGATCGTTGTTGAGCCCTGTAAGGTCCACTTATGAGATTAGCGGCCAGGCGCCGGAGCTGCGCGTGAGAACCCGCCACTCTGTCTGGTGGCCCAGAACGGTAGACTCTACGCTGCAGCCGTCGCCAATTCGTCACGGCGCGCACGGGAGACGGATTGTCTGGCCTCACCGCATACCACAGGGATAATCCCCCATTGAGAAAGCAGACGGCGCCGCCGGATTCCGGGTACCGTCTGCGTGACGCGCGGAGGTGGTGGGATTACCGGCGTCCAAGCGCGCGCCGCGCAAGACACCATTGTAACGCGCCCCGGCCGGCACAGTGCACTGTCGCCGCCTCTCGCTCTCACCCCGCGGGGTCGCGCGCACCTGCTCGTCGGCGAGCGCGCCGTTGACCCAAAGATGGCGGCGCCTCATTGAATATTCCGTGGCGTGCTGAGTGACAGCTGTCTACGTGAATTTGGGCACTCCCTCACGCGTGTACGAAAGCTACAGGGGCGTTCGAGAGAGGGTGATCTCGAGGTTTTATAAGGCCGAACTTGGCCGTTGGAAATCGTTCTCGTCTGAGCGCTGAGCTGGGCAGTTCCCGGCGGGACAAGGAGTCTCGACCGTTAACGCTAGGTTGGGATTTGTGAGCCCCTAGGTTAGAGGTTAAGATCGCGTGGGAGGTTTAGGGTACAGCGCCGTAATTGGCAACTAGACGGATCTTGCGTCGAGACAGAGTCTCGGCCGTCGTTTTTCTCGAGCGGTTTGTGTACGCTACGAGGGTAGGAGAGTTAGACGAAGTTGAGAAGCTCAAGTGATTTGTGCGCACTTGGAGCTAGCGTCTAGCGGAAGTTTGAAGTTTTTCTTTTTATTACTCACGTGCCTAGTTTTCCTAGTGTAAATAGCTGTATATAAACTCGTCGTTTCACCTAATCAACCCCAACGCCTCGAGTTCGTCAATTCGACCGCCATCTCCAAGAACTTCAACACCATCGCCCTGCCAGCTCCTGCCAAATCAACCGAAGCCCGAGCGATTGGGTTCCTGATCGACACCGGACTTCGTAGAAACGAACTACACAACCATCTTTACTAGGCCTAAGCTTGAATACACGTACGGTACTTTCTTTCTTTCGGCACTTGCCCTGAAGTACTCCCTAATAGTCTTGAATGTGCGGAAAAGTCTAGCTGCTCGTTTTATTCTTTGCAATTGTTTCTCGCCATGCAGAAGTTTCTCTCGATCAAACTAAACCTCGGGTTACCTAACTTGAGTCAAGTCTTACAAAAGGTCGCCTATGTGTTTTAGAAAGGGCACATTACTCCAACAGGGCCCTTCGAAATGAAATAATCTCCCCACAACAATTTATATTGTTGCGCACTGATCATCGTTCGGAGGTTGCAGTACCCGTTTTTAAGACGTTTGTAACACGAACGACGAACGACTGTAACAGCCTCCCTGCCTCTATCGCTGCAATTAGGGACGCCAGTAACGTCAAGAATGTTGTCGCAAATTTATTTATAATAATCACCACACCCCTTCTTTGTTACGGTCCCGGGCAATGAGAATATGGCAATAAAAATCTATTCTGAGTTCCCTCAGTCACGTAAACGCCCATTACCCTACACGAATTGTTTTTTTGGTGCTGCTGCTGACATTAAATCATTTGGGCATTGCATTTAAATTATGCTAAGTCACTATTATTATTCTTGTCGCTAGTACCCCTATCACACGAAGAAGACTAAATTAATGACCCCCCGAAAGTGATATGCTTCCTTCAAGCTGCCAGGTCTGTTACGTTTATATGGTATTTTTGGTATGATTCTCGTCTTTATGTCTAGGGTAGATGTTCACCCGAACTTTTTAAGGGGTTGAGGGAATCCTGCGCATAAGACACACAAAGAATTTGCCCTAAGATCATTTGGCTGGCTTCCAAGACACGGTAGCATTCTTACTAATGAAATCGCTTACGAGAACATCGGTTTTAGCCCTTTTCTGCACCAGACCAAAGGTGTAGTCTGCGCCCTACACCGAACAAGAACAGGCTGCTACTGAGGGGATTGCCTAAATGCAGGAGCAAAACATGAAATCAGATAACAATCCACGAAAAAACAATTGAAAAGCGCGCCAACAAGAGAAAAGTTGGGCCCATCTCCCCGCGAGGGTTACTCGAGTAAATGCGTCGCATAGGGGGTGGGTGTATTGCGTTAACGTTAGTGTTTGGGGAGTTGGTGGTAGTGGAATGCGTTGTATCAGCAGCTTCTCGACGTAGTTTGAATGAGTCAAGGAATAAGGCGCGTTCGTAGCCTCCCATTCTGTGGTCGGCTTGTGGCGCAGTGGGTAGAGCACCATGTACATTGCGTTCCGTCCGCGAAGGTCGAGGGATCGAAACCAGGCGCCCGGATAGTATTTTTTTAAATGCCGAATGCATTTATTAGCCGGGGGTTGTCTTGCTCCGTTGGCCGGGCGTGCGCCTGCATTCCTCCAGCGCCGAGTCGCACGTGAGCGCGCGCCTCGTAGTTCTGCCTTCATCGTCGTCGTCGTCTTAATGCAGCGCAGAGCGCTGTGAGCGCGGAGCCTCGTAGTTCTGCCTTCGTCATCGTCGTCGTCGTAAATGCGAATTGCATTTCTTAGTCGGGGGTTGTCGTGCTCCGTCGGAGTGCGCCCCGCAGGTGTTATCTCTCCGCGCTCCTCCTCGCCCCAGCAACAGCTGTGGGCGCGCCTAGCAACCGGAGCAGGTGGTAGCTCGGGCGGGAGGAGTAGCGGAGGGCAAGGGAGAGGCGGAGCGCGCTCGGGCGTGTGAGGGCGCTCGCATCGCGGAGCTCGGGCGGAGAGCGGGAGTGAGTGCAGAGGACGAGCGCGCTCGGGCGTGTGAGGGCGCTCGCATCGCGGAGCTCGGCGGGAGAGAGAGCTCGCGCGTGGAGCGGGCGTGTTGCGCGGGTCTCTCTCTCCTCTCCGCGTACCCTCTCTCCGCTCGCTGCGCTCGGAAGATGTATATAATGCAGTGGAGCGCACGCCTCTCTCCGTTACTGCTTGCCGCAGCGCACTCATCGGTGCACCCAATGCATTCGCATTTCCGCACGCTCCCCTTCGGGGAGGTGGGTGGAGTATTTTTATATAGTGTAGGGGGAGGGGTGCGGACTACGACTACGGACGTCAACGCGGGTGACATCGTAAGTTACTGAAATGCTCTGCATTTAACAACGTCATTAAAGTGTTTAATTCCAGCTTGCCTACAAGCCCCAGTTCCATGACACATTCACACCTTATAAACAGCAAACACCCACCATTCCGTCAAGAAGTGTGGTGGACGGCCCTGTGTGCTACACACGTGTATCGAATGCAATCGTAGGACCAATAGAAGTGGGTGGGGGGGGGGAGGGGGGAGGCGAAGGGCGGGGTGTATAACACAAAACTCCACTGCTTGGAAACGGCAACTGTAGTGGTGTTAGCAGAAAAAACCCTCATTCTGCAAAAAACGTTTTTGTCATACATTGATCAAACCGGAACTCCAACACTCTTCTAGCGCTGGCGAACTTCATACCTCATCAGGGATGTGGGCAGTACTGAGGTTTCTTTTGTATGCACTGGTACTCCAATGCTCTTGCCGGGGCAAGGTTCCACTTTTTTAATATTCGTGGTGCCTTTTCGCTACGTAAACTTCGATGTCGCCAATCATCACCATTATAAGCGTAATAGACACCCGTAAGCACCCCACAACCACATTTCTCCGCATCATAACTATATCAAAATATTTCCATTAGAACACGACACAATGTACAAACATCAGGATTTTGGCACTCCGTGTCCATTGATGCCCTCTTGATAATAAAAAAATTGGCCGTGCATCTGCTCCTTTCGTTGCAAATGTCGTCAAAAGATGATAGTCTGTAGATATTTGCCAAGAAAATGACCCCCCTCAGCTCTCCCGCTCACCTCTCATGAAGTTCCTGAACCGTCGCGCTCCTCCCAAGGTAAACACAATGAGGGTTTGCTCAAGGCGATTGAATTTACGCGTGCCACTGGTACTGGCCGGGTTCCTCGATGCTAGCGCTGCAGTACGGCGGAGACGCGCGTGAATTGAGGCGGCCAACTTTGAAGTTTATGGATCCGCCTGGCCGTGGTCCACGTGCGTTCCAAATAGAACGTGGGACCCTAGCAAGTGGAACCTTCCGTTGCTGTTACCGCGGGAATTTTTCATATGCCGCCAGGAGGTGGCGCGGGCAACAGCTGGCGGCGGTTTTCTGAAGTAGATTTGGAATATCATTTTGCCATCCACGAAACAAGCATCCATGAATTTTTAAATAAAGGAACGCTGTAAAACACCATGTGGTACTAATTTCCTGTCTTATATTTGCCTAATGGGTTGTCTGTTCAGCAAAGTTGGCAAGTATGAAACATATAAAACGGGCTTAGACGTTTACATTCGCTGTCAGTATATATGACTATTGCGCAATTTCTATTTTACTTTGGCCGAGGTGGCTGCTGATGAATCGTAGTCACAGACAGACAGACATACAAACAGACATACAGACAGACTAAACTTTATTGGTTTAAGTAGCCCAAGAAAGACTATCGTCTTTTAAGCAAACACAACTACTATGGCTCCACAGATGTGACCCAATATTTAATGCCATCCAACAGCTTGCTCATGCGCTAAAATAAACAATCCAACGTAACTATGATGGCATGTGTCAAATCTCACGCTCTTGATCAATTGTCTGCAGGCGGCTTGCGAATCGGTGACGATGATGATGGGTGGTAGCGGCGTATATGGCTCGTGCAAGAGAGCGAGTTTCTAGGTCGTCTATATCATGTACATCTGGTTCAAGCGTGACTAGTTCGTAGTTGAGGGGTCCGACGACAGCCGTGATGCCTCCCTCATCTTCCCCAGGATGTGCGTCAACGTAGTAAACGTGCTTGACGGGGCCGAGGCGCTGCAGCGTTTTCGAGAGGACGTTGGTCCTGATGTGGCGCCGTTCAGCATGCCGGTCGGGGTCCATGTTCTTTGGCAGGGGAGCGATGGTGATGCGTGCTCGGTGTTCAAGGGAGAGGCATCTTTTTCCTGCGATGCGGATGATGGTGGGTCCGCAGAGTAGCCAAGATCCTGCAGGATGGCCCTGCCTTGGTCGTGTGCTATGGAGTCGGTGGACACTCAAAGGCGGCAGTCCGTCCTCCTCCGACAGATTCAGAGAACACATTACCCACTGAACATCTCACACATCGCTTTCGAAATTTACCCGGCACCCCTACTTGCTCGTTCTGCGGAGGTTACCCAAACATATTCAACACAATATGGGCCTGTGATCGACATCCAAAGTTGACCCCCATCCCGAATCCAACTCTAGCATCCTGGGAGGCAAGTCTGGCTGACCCCAGCGCTGCGACACAGCTCATGCTGACGTCCAGAGCGGAGGAAGCATGGCCACGGCTTCCCAAGACGGCGCCCTGGACTAAGGGTGCTCAGAAAATAAAGTTTACTTCCTTCCTTCCTTCACGCTCTTTTCTTGTACCTCTGTTTTGACGCCGGTTTTATGTGACACTGTCATTAATCGGCACTCCCCTACTGTGGCCAGTACATGGGCGATAACATTTCTTTGCAGCCACCACCAGACTAGGAACGAAAACAACGGCAATAGGGACAGCGTGAGGGCCAGCTTTGTGGAACATTTACCTCTAATAAGATAGGTTCCCGCACCAGTCAGGAGCTCTTATTCTTTTCTTTTTGGCAACGTATATCACTGAAATATGACTGGCGCTCTTACTGGCAATAATTTACTTTCTGTCTACAAACGGCCAGGTTACCAATAATAGGGATGCAGTCTGAATGGCCATAGAACAACAATCAAGGAAGGGTGTCGAAACAACCAGTACAATTCCGTCAAAAAACATTGTGAAGGTACCATGGCAAAATTGTCGAACCCGCTCCATTGAGTTCCGGTCGCGGGTTTTTACACATTTGTATCTATCGGCTGTTCTCTTCTACAATTACTATACAGCCAAGGCGGCTTATAATGAACACACGGGGAAACTGAAATCAGTTGTTATATCCGCCTTTCGCTACATCTGGACACAAAATTTATGTATACAGATGGTAATCGGAAACCAAGATGGGTTTGTTATAGGAGCGATGTTTTTAAAACCGGGTTCGCAGTAAGTGGGCTATAAGGTATCTTGAAATCCGCGGTTTTTTATCTCTGTGACAGCAAAACGAATTTTCATGAACCCTGACTACTTGCTTCTACACCACGTACGTTCGCGCCTGTTAATATTGGTGTTTGTGATTTCTATGACCGGTACTTTGGAGAACAAGTTAACTCCGTCCCCCTCCGCCATATTGACCATTCCTTATTTTAAAAACGAAGGCAGTGTTTGACGGTGTGAGTAAAAATAACGAAGTAAGCCAGAATACGCACAATTTGTATATATTTAGTCGCTTAGAAATACTCATGGAGGTACTCTTGATTTCCTGCAATTTCACAATACGAAAATAACATATGCAAGCTTGAACGGTTTCGAACCTCTCACATGGCTTAACAAATGCTCTATTGTAAGCATTCTCATTCTATGGGAACTTTATGCAGCAGCTATTCCATTTTTGGATTGGAGGCATTGCTAACAAGAAATTCATAACCTAGCCGGAGTAGCACGTCTCTGCACTTCTCTTCTATGTTGGCAATATCGTTTCTAGAAAGCTGCTGCTTCCAGCTATGTATTACGAGCTCTGGTTTTCTCTTGGTCGAGAATTTGTTCTTAAGGTCTTCAAGTGTAGCCGTTGTGTGGTTCTTCAGGTACTCCGAGACGGAAGGTGTGTATTCCAATCCTAGCGTTGAGAAGAGGCGCTGTGCTTCAATGACAGGATTAGCAGCAAGATGCTCGTAGTACAACCTGTGCAATCGGATTTGCTTTATCAGTCCTGTACCACTTTCGAAGCTGTCAATGTCTGAGCGTATCTGGGCGCATAGTGCTTCGGCTTTGCCACATTCTTCGCTGACCTTGCACCAACGAATGCGCTTGCGGGAGGCGATAATGGCCCGAGGGTCTCGAACAAGGTGAACAACCCTAATAGACTTCGCAAACTCGGGGTTGCGACCAATCCACGCTCCAACCTGGGAAATAAAAAAAAAACACATAATGTTATGACCGTTGTCTATTCTTAAGAGCAATTGAACCAAGTAAACGTATTTGATGGCGTTATAGCGAAAATGTTTAGTGGTTTTATTTACACAGAGAAAGAAAAAAAATAATATTTTAGGATAACATCTTTAGCTATCACACTTAGTTATCAGCTGGCAGTTTGCAACATAGCATACTAAATGCAAGACTTAAGTTTCAAGCTAGTCAGAAATGCAACTAAATGACACGCTTTTGCACGAGAATTATGTCTACAAGCTTTTGCATACATAAATCTTTATTTATGTACACAAAAGTTGACCCCAGCTTCAACAAGCGTCAGTTCATTATTGTAGGGGATCCGGCGGCTTTTCCGAAACGCCAGCTCCTGAGGCCACTCCCGACAAAATGTTTTGCGCTCCTACAGAAAAAAGAAGGTTCATGACATGAATGGAAAAGGAACTAACAAACAGAGAAAAGGAATTTGGATGAATAAACAAATTTGGGGTACAGTGGGCGCATTTAGTATCCATCCGTCCAAGTGTGTTTGTTGCTATTTTATCATATGCCGAATTTACGATATGTCTAGTATCACAGCAGACCGCGAAGGTATTGAGGCTTTTTGGATCGCCTGAGAACCAGAAAGATATCTGCTGATCGTTATTCAGAAGTACTCGAAGTGAGCGGCTTCATGCACTTCCGTCCCAACCGGGTAAAAAAAAAAGTTGCCGAGACATCCACGTTTGGATCCCAAGATGTATGGCGCGATAGCGGTGGTTCTGCTGCCATGGAGAGCTTTTGTAGCAGTTGCTGCTCACGAGCACTAAAGTCATCGAAAAGAGAAAGACTAGCAAAAAAGGTTAATTATCGCCGTTGCCCAGGAAAAATAACGGCTCTCTGCGCTTCTGTGGCTTTAAAATGTGAGCGTGAAAGGTTGCGGATGCAAGGTGTTGGTCAGTTTTGAACGAGGAAGCGTCTGTGTCAGTGTTTCAAATGTTTATTCGGTGATGTCTATAGGTGGGGCTGGAGAATTTTCCTTTTTGAAGAGCGAGCGAGATAGATAGATAGATAGAGAGAGAGAGAGATTGAGAGAGAGAGAGAGAGGGAAAGAATAGAGGAGAGAGAGAAAAAGAAGAAGAGAGAGAGAGAGAAAGAGAAAGAGAGAGAGAGAGAGAGAGAGAGAGGAGAGAGAGGGAGAGAGAGGGAGGCGAGAGTGGACCAAGAAAGACAGAGGGAAATAGAGGCGAGAGAAGATCTTTGTTTAGGAAGAAATCGCTGGCGCTTAGTGAATGGGGGTAGATAGATTTAAGTCTAGGCAGCAGATACAGCAGCTCTTTCTTTTGCATTCTCAATCAGCTCGCACTGTTCTTGAGGTAGCGAGCTGGTTAAAGCTGCCTGTCATGTCTCGAATAAGTGGAATATGTCATGTGTGGAGTTGTTCTCCCTTGAACACAACCTTGACATAGCTGGTTTGCGTGCAAGGGTCTGGATAGTTCCTGAATTTAGATGCGTTTTAAGTTAATATCTGATGTTCCCACCGAACAACCTCAACGCACATAGATTCCTGGTAGTTGTGCTGGTTTTTCGTCCACCGAATTTGTGATTATTGAGAATTGACACCTCGTTGTAGCAAGTTGAAAGGTCGTGTTCCTAGGCATATGGCTAGGATTCTTTCTTAAGTTCTTCGAGGAGCGCAGTGTGGTAGTAGTGTTCTCAAGCAGCACGGTGTGTAAGTTGGTGTGCCTCTTGGTCAGTGCTTCGTTCTCTTCCAGACAATTCCTTCCGGGTGTATAGGTGACATTGTCAACTTTTTCAGTTTTAGTTTCAGTTGAAGTTTTTTCATCTCATTTATGCATTGTGGATGGGAATATCTTGCCGAAGCGCTTGGGTTTTCTGCCGGCCAGAAAAGAGTATAATGTCATTTCAGTATATGTAATGATTTTTACGCTACTTTTCGATGCTTCCGCTAGTCGCATTGTCAAAAGATATCTCCAACGTGTTCTGCTTTGTTTCTGCATGTATGACGGACGTGCAGTGACAAAGATTCCCGGAGTAGTCAAGAACGACAATTGCGGGCCTGGTGCTTTCGTACATCCCGGAGTCGCTGTATAGGTCGCACTAATTTGTAACTTTCTTCGAATGAACTTAACCCTGCCATGTCGCCTCTTCTTGTGTAAGATTGTGTCCACATTTTTGTTAGAGAAGTCTTTGGATCAGTTCGATGTCTATCATGGGGTGCGGCAATTCATTTAAAAAGTTCATTTCAGTGCCGCTGTTTTATATGTTGGCCTTTCCCGATGTTGTTTATCCAGCCGTCCTCTTTGTGCTAGGAGAGCGGGTTTCTCCGATTTCCTGAAATGAGTAAGGAAGACAAAGTTAAGTCTATATTCATAGTCATTATAATGAACAATCCTATTTAGGACGATTCCAGGGTGAAGGCACCTATATTGACCTTCACTCCCTTCTGTCCTGCGCTTCCCGAGTCCATTCTTTGCTCTGAATATTGCCATTTCATCCTTACATCGAGTAATAGGCTTCCCCTTCTTCTAGATCCGTTATGGATGTCTATACTCTAACCCCGGTGGTCCACTCAATTGTTAGGCTATCGGTTAAACTTGTGAGGTTCTGAACTGTCTTGTATTGTGTCCTGATGATGGTGTTATTTTGCTTTCTTCAGTGCGGGAAAATTTCTGATGCGGTAAACTCCGCAATATCCGGCTCATGATCAGTGGCTGTATGATTCCTTATCGTTTCTTATTCTCCCTTTCCGATCTTGGTTGGGCGTTTTGATTGTGGGGAGTTGGTTAAGACGTTCTTTTCTTGGCGATTGGGACTTGGCACCACCGCTTGTCTCTACAGCCACGCTGAACATTTTTTCGTGACTCTTTTCTGGGAGAACATCCATACACAGGTTTAGGGGCGATCTTTAACTTGGCCGGGTGGCGTATCAGCCGTTCGCCAAACCGAGCTTGCTGCGGAGACAGAACTGTGGATATGAAGTTTAGAAGAACCAACTGAACATTGAAGACAAAAGAATAAGTGTTGACAAAGTGTTCCTGTCATTTATTTGTTAACAGAGCAGTGGCAATATTGAAGAGCATTTTTGAAAAGTTATGTGATTAGAGGCCACATAGTGGGCTTTATTTTAGTTATTTTCTGCTGATAATCTATCCTTTCTTTGAATTCTGGGAGACTGGCGTTCATCCTTTGCCACCTACTTTTAGTTACGTCACCAAAAGTTCGTGCCGGCATAGTTACGGTGAGAAACACCGCGGATTAGCTCAGTGGGTAAGGCGTCGCGCTGCTGAGCTCACTGACGCGGATTTGATTCCGGGCCACGGAACAGAAAGCAAAGACACCAGTAGGTCGAGATTTCGGCGCATGCTAAACATCCTAGAGTGGTCTAAACTATTCCGGTTGATTTCCACTATGGTGCGCTTCATAGCCCACGTGCAGTTGCGACGCATAATCGAAGGAAATTTATATATTTTTTAACCTTCTGGCGTACGTTAAGCGACATTCACATGACGGAGCGTTTTTCACAGCGATATTCACATATTTACATGACGAATAAGAAGTGAAAATATTCACATGAAGAAGAAAACAAACTTCACCGCGCAAGCGCGGTTGCAACTGCGTGTACTATCTTTCGTCTCCGCTCTAGTATCATTGCCCTCCTTTCCATGCTTCAGTTGTCCCCGCTTCTAATCCCATATTCAGGACAGCCCTCCAATCTTGCTGCCTCAGTCGTAGCTTCCGGGTGGCAGGGATGACGTATTTCCGTGGACGCCTGATCAGCACTGCTGATAGCGAACGGCTCGGGTCCACGGGGAAATAAAAAATTAGCCTAATGTTTAACGCTATCGCGTTAAACATTTTGAAGGGGGCTATGGCCCCTGCGCTGGTGACGGGACAGAGGCTGCGAAAAAATCAAAGATTGGCTACATACCATGTTTTTAAGATCTCGCGGAAGATTACCTACACTTGCGTAATCTTAAGAACACAATTTGCACTTTGTCATCCAAAAACGTTCGCTTCATAGGCCAAACCAGGAAGCCAGCCTTTACTGATACCAATAAAGTTTCATTTTCGTCAAGACTGGAGAGCGCTCTCTTTTATTGGACGAACACAACACGTGCGACCTTCTAGGTCCGTGCAACAACTCACGCCAGTGCAAATATTGGGCCCAGAAAACACTCCTTTATAATTATTTAGTCGTGTCGTTGTAACATGGTGCGGTACTACATTGAGGACCCATAAGTGTCGCTTGCGCTTGGGTTAATGATGACCTTCCCACATAAAAATCTTGAATATGTCCAGTGATATGAAGAAACTGATGTTTTATACTGACAGCAGTGCCCAGAAAGCATATACAAATCCGTTCATATCGATCTAAAGATATACTCGGGTGTGCTCTATTAAATGAAGGCATGTATTCTCCGCTCTACTTGTGTTTATTAAGTCATATATAAACACTGGTAGCCGATGGTAAGTCGAGAATGAAGACATAAAGTATATGAAAGAAGCTTTATAGCGTTGAAAAAAAGTATTGATAACTTTTATTGTTAGTTTTAATAAACAAAAACATTTCTCGCCATCACATTGTGCTGTCGCCTAGTGGCTAAGCGCGAAACACTTCGTGGGGTGGCGGCTTGTGACCTCAGCCTACATTAGGTATCCTTAGTTAATACGACAGGTGCACCACAATTAGTAAAATTTTCCAACTCCTTGCATGCTCCTGTGGGCACCTTCGGCGTGTGTTCAAGAAATGAATGACTAGGCCCGCTCTGCCTAAATTTATTGTCTGGTAGGAGGGAAGTTTTTTGCTCTTTTTATGCGTTTTTCGACAATTTCGAAAGCCTATGATGGTTAACAATTAACAACCATTCGTTAGGAAAGGTATCCCTTACGCTAGATTTAGCTCTAAACGGCCAAAATAGCGTGTTTCTTACTAAATCTGACACACGTGTTAAAAACATAGCTCGAAAATCCAGGGCCACTAATGCTGCATTAGCACGAGTAAGACTTTCCAACCTTCGGAGCTACGACAGTTGCTCAGTACACATATTTGGAAGTCTACCTCCTGTGAAACAACAACTTGCATCGAAGCGCAACCCACACCCGGTTGCATAAGCTAAGAATTAGTAAACGGCCATTGCAGTATGTTAGAAATGCCAAATTGTTCACTTGGCATGTCGCTTACTCGCTAAAACCGCTCACTGAGTAAGAAGGTTTATTGGTAATTTTATGCGGTTTACTTGCTGCTCAAGAACGTAAGGTTTCTTCTTATTTTTGCTGCAGTGTCTCAGGAAAATCCGACTATATAACAAGTCCTGTTCTCTTTGGTTACAATTGATTACGTATATGAGATGCTTGCTAGCCAATATGATTCGAAATCTACACAGTGCCCGAAATTCGCTATTACTTTGAAAAAGTTACACCATCTTCCCGTGGGGAACCATGAGGAGGATGCGAAGCTTCATAAGGTTCCATGTAGGTTCCATTGTGTTGCCGTTATGTTTCATTTATCGGAGCACGAATGGGAACGCAGTGTGAATCCCCATGTAGAGACAGAGAAATGTAGAGACAGCGAAGAGACCACCAAACACCTCCTGGTTCTCGTCTTTCTTTATAGCGTGGTCACGCTCCTACCCCGCTGCCCGTCCTCTTCGTCGTCTTCTCTGGTTGAGCTGCAAAACGCGTGGCACTTCCCGCCATAGCTTTCCCACGGGAAATTCAACATCCTCCTCTAAAGTTTTCAGTTCGTCGTTTCCGTTGACGTTCAGCTTCGCGTGCCTTCATTGTATCAGTAGCTTCTTGACGTAGTTTGAATGAGTCAAGGACATAAGGCGCGTTCGTAGCACTTGCTCCTGTCTTGGTTTTGTAGCGCAGTGGGAAGAGCGCCACGTACCTCCTGTTGCGGCCAGAGAGTCGTGGGATGGAAACCGGGCGCCGCTAAGTATTTCTTTTTTTTATAGTGTAGGGGGAGAGTGCGGACGCCGGACGACGGAGGGTCGACTAAGAGATGCTTTGCATCTATAAGAGCATTACATTACGGCGAAGAATCCGCGAAAGCGCTTTCGAATAAGCAAAGATGCCACAGACTCTGTTGTGATACTCGCTTTCACGGGGTCACTCATCCTTCTACGGCAGTTACGGTGCGTGCCTTGAGGCATGTGATTTGCTGCTGTCCGGGTGTTTGAAACATCTGAAAACTTCACCGCTGCTGATATATTTCATATCTTCAGATCGCGAAAATTAGGATACTCGCAGTTCGCGCTGCTCTGTTGTCATCAACAGTCATTTACCATTACGCTTGTGAATTTGCCTGGCCAAGTTGAAATTGGGACCTGGGCTCCCGCATTTCGCTTTTTTAATTCTGTCCGTTCACGGTCGCCAACCAGCTAGTTATGAAGGCGAAATTGCTTCTGCTGCTTTATTTTCGTCCTTAGCGTTGTGGTCAGCCCAAACACTGCAGTCCCCGTCATGCTTGCTGCACTGATTCGCTGAAAAGGGCTTCGCAGTCTAGTGTTCCTCATATTTTGTGCCCCTATGTAGATCGTTGTCCACGTGCGGATGGCACGCAGACTAGCGGAGGGGTACTGTGACCCCTGTGTGGTGTGACGAATGGCGCATTCAGTACAGCTGAAGAGGTCGAATTGAGCCGCGAGAATTCCACGTTTAAATTTCCCGCCAGCACAATGCGCATGTCATCGGTAGCGGCATGAAGATTAGCTATGCATGCACGGCCCCCTTCTTTCACACCATAGAGTTTCTTAGTAATTATACTAGAGAGAAAACTGCGCCTCGTAAGCCATGTCGTCGGGGGGGTTCATTGGAACACCCCCTTTTTTGGCTTGGGCTTGGCATGACAATTGGATTATTAAGCGGTTTTCGGGTTTGCTTTCTTCACTATGCATTAACAGCGTTTATGAGCTACAAAGAAGCCAAAATCCTCCCTGTTCTGTGGTAGCCGTGTTCGGTGAAACAGCAGGCAGTGCGTGATCGCACCTGACGTTGCTCATGCCGCAGTCGAAGGACGCATGACTGAGTGGGTAATATGCGGCCGCAAAATTTGTAGCCGACGAAAAGAAGAAACAAAACGTACTTCGACGAAGGACGGCAAGATACGATCACAGGGATACGACAGATACGGGCGCTTGTATGTGTCCTATCTTGTCATCGTACACGACCTCTTTAGGGAGTTCTAGCTGACCGTCTTTCACGGTCCGCTCCGCTCCGATAGCAAGCGGAAGCGCCATTGCGCATGCGTGGCGCGCTTGGCCGCGAACGGCATTGGCTCCGGTTGCGCTGAGCGGGCCGCCGATACCGGAGCGGAGCTTCGAAAACCGTCAGCTAAAAGTCTCTCTTTTAACGCCAGGTTTTCTTTTTCTTGTTAAACTAGTTGGCGGTCGATGCTATGGTTCATCACGAAGGCAAACGTTTTAATAGGGACGCTCAAAGAAACTTTCCAAACTCTTCAAACAACCTAATAGTTGCAATAATGGTAAAATTAATAAAATCAGAGTCTCTAATGAGTCCCCCCCCCCCACCCAAATATTAACCTTGTTCGTAACTACAACCTTGGACTGCGGAATACCAGGCACAACCGTTCTGGCAAAAATACGCTTTACTTCCTTTTTCCTTAGTTTTAAAACAGCCTGTTTTTTTTTCACTTACATAATTGCCCAATATTCTTCGCGTTTTTGTGGCACTTTGTTTAAATTTGCGGTCACTAAAAGGTTTCAATCCAAGCCAACGATGAAACTAAGGCGAGCGCGATGTATAATGGCGACCCATGACGACACAGACGGCCTTGATGTGAGCCGCATGACGCTAGCGCCAGATTCCTCCCTAGTGTATATTGTAATATGTTTCACACCAACCAGTGCACGCATAACCCGGAAATCGGTGATGGCCGCGTGCTTAGGCGTAAAATAGACGGGCGAAAATGTCGCGCGAAAAGCCTCTCATGCTGAAAAATTATCGGCTCACGTTGGCGTTCAAAGCCGGCAAGTTGCTCTAGTATCGGCTGATTGCGAAGCTTATGAAAAAGAAATCGGTGGTGACGAAGGGAATAACAGTCGCGAAAGAGGTGTCAGCAGTGGCAAGGAGAGGTCTAGTTGGGTTCGTATTATTGTGGGCTGCGTTTTAGGTTTCATGGTACACAAAATTAGCGAGATCACCCGAACCAAGGGGACAGCACAAACGCAGCTATCAACTTATTTATTACCAGTACAATATTTGCATGGACATCATGAGGGACAGCAAGATGCCTCAATAAGAAGCTTCAAGAACACCGCTACACATGCCAGCAAACAGCCCCCTCAGGCAATCTGTCGCTGCACTGGATTATTGAGAGTGCAGCCCAATGGTTTGAAAATTATTGTTTTGGAAAAATAACAAAACAACCACACCCGAAACTTCGGAAGTCTATCACATATGAAGCGAGCAGAGCGCATACATGAACTCATGCTCAGTTATTCTGACCGCGCCTGAAATAGACCTAATGAAACGCAGCTTACAAAGAGTTGAAACATGGAAAGAAAAGACGCCGGGTACGCGGGTTCGATTCCCGGTCCCGACGGCCGCTTTTCTGGTGAAGGCGAAAAGCAAGAACGCAGTTTTTTTCGAGATTAGGCGCACGTTAAAAATCCAACAAGTGGTAAAAATTAATTCGGAGCCCTCCGCTACGGTGCGCCTCATAACCTCCTAGTTTCGGCTTTTTAACCCATATAATAATCAAAAGCATCCTGATGAGAATACACTGCTACTTAAAAATAAAACAAAGAAAAAGTGCCTTTAGCCAGCTTATGATGCTTTGCCGCCTGTCACCTGTGAGGTATAGTGAAAAGTTTCCTACACTTGCCCTCCACCCCTTCTATTTATCTTGTAACACTTCCGACTTGTTTCGGTCTCCAAGGAAATAATGTACTTGTAATAAATCAATTTACAGTAGCGCTCACACTGTCCACTTCGTGTGTCTTAATTTTTTCACCATGTAACCTAAAGCGCACTCTACAAAACGGAGGTGAAATTCATTTTATGTAAGAGGGCGCAATATTCAGCCTAGCAAAGTAGCAGACACCACTGCCTGGAGTCTGCCATTAAAGCTGAAATACTGTCGCCATTAAGAAATATTTTTTTAGCTGTTGCGCTTGCAGCTGCATTGCCGCTTTCAGAGGTTACGTGTTACTCTTTTTAGCGTGTGCTTTTAACAGTGAGGCTGGTGTTCTGGCCGTAATATGTGCGATGTGCGGCGTCATCAAAAAAACTTTGTTATAGTTACTCCGGCTGTTAACGAGCGCTCAACAAAGCGTCTCACGAGGAGCGCTCGGCGTCGTACTGGCTTGCGCATGCCGCTCGCAAAAAAATTACCAAGACGACAGTTCACGTATGTCTGCGCCTAAGGGGGGAGCACAAGGCAGCTCCCCTACAGACGCCCACACTCTAAGAAAAATGGTAGAAAAAAGGAGGAAATCGAGGCTTTTCTCCCCCTGTACCAGCGAGATTCTCCCTTTAGCTAATTACACGTAGCGCCCTCTACGAGACACCGAAACGGGGGAGGAATATTAAGTGTGAATACACTTTATAAGCGACCCCAAACCATCCACGCGGCGGCGGCGTCGGCGTCCGCAGTGCTCCTCTATAAAGAAACAGCATCCGGCGCCAGGTTTCGATCCGCGGACTTTGCGGCCGCAGCGCGACGCTCTACCGATCAAGCCACGGACGCTACGGTGATATCAGTGTTGACGCGCCTTATATCTTTAACGCATTCAAACTACGTCGTCAGCGGCGTGCGTTGGCGACTCAGCGGCGTTATAGCAGGCCTCTCAAGCTTGGACGTTCCTTGGTTTCCCTATAGGCGGCGTAAAAATCGACGCCCCACGTGACCAACCTACAGCGGCAGTTTTCGAAATCAAGTCCACCAGACGGCGCAACCGAAGAGGTTACTTTTGGTAGAGAATACAAAACATTCATTCCGTGACTCAGAGAGCCAACAAAGTTCGCTTACAATGTGTTGTTTAAAAAGATTATTAACAAGTTCCGCATCAAACATCTGTTGAGCAAAATGTACGCAACTTTTTACGAACAGCCGACTGGTGCACCACCTCGCTTGTGAATTCGCAACCACAAAGCCAAGCTAAGCCAAGCTGGATTGCGGTTAACTTATTCTCTGTGGTCTTGTCAAATCTAGTTTTCTTGAGTATTTCTGCGCTGTGAATATGCAGTAAGTGTGATACGTGCCACCGGGAAGGCTCAGCGACCCGCGTGAGCCTGTTGGAGCCCGTGTTAGCGGGGCCGCTGTACCGCCGCATCGACTTGTTGTGATGGCGCATCTAGGCGTATAGCCAGGCTGCGACTCCTCTTGCTATTGGCATCACTCTTCGTTTTACGGACTCGCCTCGGTCCAGACCTCGCCAAACGTACGTGTTGCTCCTCACGACGGATGCGCCCGTCTGAGCGTGCTCGCCACTCCAAGTCTGTCTCGCGCGCTGTGCACGGAGTTGGTTCCCACCACCTCGCTGAAGCATCGCCCCAAGGTATGCCGCCACATGTGCGCACCCCTTCCTGGCCGCCCGACAGTCACGTTGTGCCTCTTGCTCGCTGGAGACATTGCGATCAATCCCGGCCCCAAGCGCACGTCGTCACGTCCTACTTGCAGCCGCTGCGAAAAGGTTGTGCATGACAACGTCGCCGCTCTCCAATGTGATGGATGCGGAAGGTGGGCACATCGCACGTGCGAACTTATGACGCTCGCTGTATACCGCCGCCTTTCATCGTCGACTGAGTGCTGGTTGTGTGCCCTTCGTTCGAAATCTTAGCGCAAGTGAACGAGTTGTTATGGCAAAAAAAAAAAAAAAAAAGTCACGAAAGCGACTGCCCCTGTAAACTTGCAGATGTCAATAAACGATTTGTTCTCACTTGCTGCTCACTGTGGTCTGTGCCAGTCGAGGCCATCTGGTCACCTGGCGTAACATCACTTCACTAGCGCGGCGCAAGTAAACACGCGGCCAGCCAGCAACCAGCAGGAGCAGCGAGCCGGCGGCTGCCGTGCGAGAGCAGCCATGTTATTAAGGAGCTCAAGCGGCCTGTGCAAAAGCATCCGCCATGTTTACAAAGCCTTGTTTACAGCGCCACCAAGCGGGCGTCCCACCGTAGTTCACGACGCCGCCGCTACGATTTTTCTGGCACTACAGGCAAAGCTAGACCTTTGCTTCTCTAAAATCCTCCCTGTTCTGTGGTTATAGCGGCTTGATAACTGCGTGGTGTACACGTGATACTACAAACCCGATGGAAGAGATGGAAGAGAAGGCGGCGAGGCGGTGGGCTGCGGGGGCCGAGCGCAAGCGCCGCAAGCGGGCCGACAACCGTGCATTCGCACTTTCACATTCTCCCCCTCGGGGAAATGCGGGGAATTTTTTTCTCCCCTGTCGTCTGCAATCTGCTGTCGATGCCGACGCCGAAAACGAAACCGTTCATCGTTGCACTGTGGCTTTCGCCGATCGGGCGCATACGACGACTACGAGCAACACTGCCCCTGCGGTGTGCTGCTTGCTTGTTTTCTCGCTGTCTTTCTTTTTATTATTACCTCGTGCCCGCCACGCTAACGCACGGCTCGCCAGCCGTGTGTTTGAAGCACATTCTGTGGGCACCGCTGCATGCTTGCTGTGGGCGGGCGACTCGCCTGCGCCCTGTTCAACTTACCACTGCATTTGTGGACGTTTTATACTGACGCCCAAGGGTAAAAGAGGTCAGCGATGATAGCAAACTGCCCCTTTTTTCGTCAACGAGCACGGACCGCAGCATATTGACGCTCAGTTACCAACAACAAAAGGCCTCCATTCGGTAACATCTTGGCTGAATGGTTGCCAGACCAGCGGTGCGCTCTACGGTAAAATAGCGAACGCGAGGCAATAGTGTCATTACACAAACATACCTGCCATACTGTTTCGAGAAAAGTTTTCTTCTTCTTTGAGCTATTTTACTGCTTCTTACAAAACCTCAAATTAATAAAAGTTTGCAATTGCACGGGTTACATTTGATGAAATAACAAAACCCACCTAAGACTTACGCACTGCCGTGGGTTATCGAAACAAGCAACGATCTCACTGTTCATACCTGCATTCTCGGCGATCAGGGTTATAAATACATTGTCGCCGTGTCAATGTTTAGTTGTGGCTTGTAATCATGCGGACATGTGAAAAGTGTACTATGTGTTGTGGTGTGTATACGTGTATTATGTTTGCGATGTTGTGTGTTGCGTGTATTGTACGTTGGCAGTGCCTTTAATGAAATGTATGTCACCATGGAGGAATGTATGTCACTGTGTTGTGCTTTGTTTCTTCCCAATATGTGCCCGCCAACATGCGGCCTCTGTGTTGTTGGCTATATAATAAATACGTTATCCATAAAGGAACTTAGCCCACTGATGGTGATGCTTCGTAGCTGCTCCTCCCCACCCCTACTTTTTTTTTTTGCGTCATCTATCGGTCATTTTAAAACGTTTACGATTGCTTTCCTTCGAGCACGCTAGAGGGCGAGCATTGTCAAGGATGCGACAGCGACGGATACGTTTTTCGTGTTGCCTGCGTTGCCTTTACGCTGAGATTTACGATTGCGGACGGTCCGCGTTCTGATGCATCGGTTGTAGCAAGGTAAGGCGACTAACAACAACTGGTTGTTCTCAAACGGCCGCATTGGATGCTTGTGATCTCGTGTGAGGTGAACGGCGGGGTAACGAGCCTTTCGGAAATAAAGGCGGCATTTTGAAAGCAATCGGTATGACTTCTGTGTGTTTACGGCGGCGCGTTCGCTCTGAACGCGTAGGCGGGGCGCGCAGCGAGACGAATGCAAGAAGTCGCGCATATACGATTGGCGACATCGCTTGCTAACCGCAGTTCTGGTGCTCGGTAGGTAATTTCTTGGTTATTTTAGCGCATTTTGAGCGCACACAACCGCAGTAACCTACTTATTTGTACTTCCTCGATCCTCAAACCGATCAGCTCGCTAGGCCTTTATCGCATGACAAGCATTGCTTGGGTGACGCTGCCAGGGGAGGAACGCTCCTCCATTAGCTCACGAAAGGGGGAAATCTTCCTCCACTCCTAGGGGTAGAAACGCGCTCCTCCCTCTTAAAGGGAGAATCTTTCTACCTTTTAGGGAGCAATATATGATACATTCCTGTTTCACCCTTAAGGGAGAAACTACCACACCCTTTTTTCTTAGAGTGCAGTTCACAAAGTCGGTTTCACCTACGGACAAAACGACATGGACCCGCCAGTCATGCATGAACAACGGTATAGATGGATATGGCAATGACTACTACTACCGCAGTGAAAGCGACTATGCAACGTGTAAATAAACAATGTCAAACCTAATGCAATGCGTCGTGGTGCTTACATCGAAAGAAAGTGCCTACAGAGAAAGAAATCATCCAACTTCGTTGTGGTGTAAGCCTTGCGCAACTTAGGGCAAACGTCGCCATTTTTTATGTGAACCTTTTTATTCCTGGCTGATGGCGTGGGAGCCTGAATAAAAGCCCTGTAGAAAAGCCAACTTTACCCAGTGGGTTTCAGAAAACGATGATAAGCGAAGGCACATCAAGCGCCTCAAGGAAAACCTTCCCTTGGTGAGGATTGAACCTGGGTTTCCCGCGATATGAAGGCGACGTCTATCCAATTGCGCCATCCTAACACTGTTGAATGAGTTTCTATTTTAAACTGACAGAAAGCTTCTAGCTTTAATTCTCGTAATACAGGCTTTTTTTGTCAGTTGGATCAAGTTGGTAGGAGTTAAAGATTGTTTTGGGGCATACCTCATAGCCAATGTGAAGCTTATCTGTTAAAACACCCAATTTTCTTGTCGCTTCACGTAACATAGTGGTGTCGGTATCAATTGGGCCGCATTGAAGGTCTCCGCAAAATGAAACGATTCATGTGGTGTACTGTAAGGGGAAGTTAAAACTCCCGTGCTGTAAAAGTCAGTTGGAATGGGAATTAGCGGTGGTTGTGAAGTGAGCGTGAGTGGGTGATGGGAGTGGAAAGCGCGTGTGAGTGGAGAAAGCGAGTGGTGCTTGCGAGTGAGTGTGAGTGGCCATTGCAAGTGCTTAGTGCGAGTGCGAGGGAATGTAAGCGGCGAATGCGAGTGGTTAGCGTGAGCGTGGATGAGTGCGAGTGGTGAGGATGAGTGGTGAGCGTGAGCGCGAGTGAGTCTGAGTGGTGGGGATGAGTGGTGAGCTTAAGCGGGAATGAGTGAGAGTGGTGAGGGCGGAGTGGCGAGCGTGAGTGCGAGTGCGTGCGAATTATTGTGACGACGAGTGGTGAGCCTGAACGGGAGTGAGTGCCAGTAGTGAGGCCTGAGTGGCAAGCGTGAGTGCGAGTGAGTGCGTGTAGTGGGGCGGAGGGGTGAGCGTGAGCGCGAGTAAGTGCGAGTGGTGGGGACGAGTGGAGAGCGTGAGCGTGAGTGAGTGCAAGTGGTGAGGGTGGAAGTGGTGAGCGTGAACGTGAGTGAGTGCGAGTGGTGGGGACGAGTGGCCAGCGTGAGGGCGAGTGAGTGTGAGTAGTAAGGGCGGAGTGGCGAACGTGAGTGCGAGGGAGTGCGCGTGGTGAGGGCGAGTGGCGAGTGCGAGTGCGAGTGAGTGCGTTAGAATAAATATATTTTTTTGAGTGAGTGTGAGTGAGTGGCATTTAGTTTTCCCGAGCTATGCTGGCGGGCTCTAAATAGCACCGGAAGGTCCGGCGGCGGCGCAAATCGCGGTGCTTGGCTGGCGGATTGGCTCGGACACCATGGAGGGGAAGGAGGGCACGAAATAGGAGTTTCTTTTTTTAATCTTGAGATTTTAGCGAAACGTTCACAAATCAGGCGAGAACGCGCTAAATATAGTAGTTGAAACAATTTCCTAGCCCACTGGTCGCGTGACAAAGTCTACTACGCCGACATTTACCCTCCGGTCATACGACACATTTGCGTGGTCCCTTGAGAGTCTTTTTATCGGGTTCCACTGTACAACCCAGTTGTTAACACGTATGGTTGACTACAATAAAATTGCAATAAAATTAATATTGAAGCTTTGGGCGGATGTCGTAGTGTGCAGATTATGTCCTCTCTGCGCCGCCATTAACATAGCTTGAAAACTTATCTTGTGCAAGAAAACAAATTTCACACTAGCAATGGTTTTATGCGGGTAAAGATTTCCCCATTGGTGGCCTTGCACAACACTATACAGGGTGATCAAAGTTAATTCGACAGGTTTTTAAAAATAGGCGCTTCGAGTTACATAAAGACCACCTCTACAGTGTGATGTTGCGGCCAGGGGGACACAATATTAGGTGGTAATTATTTATGTCGCCAGCTGAATTAATAATAACCCTTTTAGTGGCTGCAGTAAGAAGGCATGCTTTTATCGAAAAGTTAGACACAATCATGTTTCACGCAGTTTCACTTGGCAGAATTCTTCTAGTGCATCCGTACTCCGAGAAATGGAACGGCAAATTTTAATTACCGTTCGCAAGATTAGGCATGCTAGTCACAGAAGACCGTGGCAAAGCTCCTCCCTTTTTGTTCTACGTTTCGGTAGCGGTTCCGAGTACTGCAGATTCCGATAACGTCGGCCAAGACTGGAAGGGTGCCAGTTATCCCTTTTTCCTATGCCTCCACCTCGTTGTCAAACTGAACACCGTGCACAGCACGCAGGTCACAAAAGGGAGGAGCTTCCGCCTCTATTCACTGTCGTACATGCGTAATCATACGAATGGCAATTAACCTTTGCAATTCTATATCTCCCAGTACAAATACGCTAAAAGTATTCTGCTAAATGAAACTGCGTGGAATGACGATTGCGTTTAACTTTTCAATACAAACATGCATGCTTAGTGCAGCCACAAGAAAGTTGATTATTAAATTTTAGTTAATTCTCCGGCGTCAACACTTACCACTTTATTATGTCTTCTGGGCGCATAACCTCAATGTAGAGGTGTTCGTCAAGTAGATCTAAGCGCCTAATTTTTAAAAAGCCTGTCAACCTAACCTGGATCCCCCAGTATACGATTCATTTCAAAATTCGAGCAACTACGATCCAGGCGCCTAATAATCTCGCCATAAAGAAACTTTTTATAGCAATTTTGTCTTTCAGGAATGATAACAAAAACCAACGGGGCGTTGGGCCTACCTGACTGATATGCAGTCGGGTGAACTTGAACACCTGAGTCTTGGCGCGAGAGCAGAGTGCGCCAACGTGACCAGGCGAGAAGCACGATTCCCCACCGGCACAAACTTCAGCCAGAAACCGGTTCAGGTGCACAAACTGTGGATGGTTCTCACACCACACGCTGTAAAGGGGCACGTTCACCATGCGGCACCGGATGAGCTCGTCTAGAAGATCAAAGGCGTCGCGTTCTCGTCCGGGCCGGATACGTCCGCTCACTGTGAACGGGTGGAGAGGCTCGAAGTGAAAGAAAGAACGGTCTGCCGATGATATCAGCTCCCCGGTGAATGTTGAGCCAGACCGGTAGTAGGCGACCACGAGCACGATATTCAGATCGGCTCTTTGCACGACAGGGTACGTGTCCAACGCCCTCTGGAAAGCAGCTGGCAGGGGCCCTTCCAGGGAGGAATTCAGAATGCCGGTTTCGCTTGGTCCGCTGGAGTCATACATCTGCAAGTCTCCTGGCAATATTTCCCCGATATCTTCCCTGGGTTCTTCTAGTTTTGGGGAAACGCCTAGAAAAAAAACGTACGAATAAAATGAGAATACGACAAAGTATGTTTAAAGGAGCCATGAAGAGAAAATGCAAGTTGGTTTTTATTCGAAAGATTTCGTGTTTTATAGTGCCCCCAGCGCTTGTCCGGATACAAACGGTGCTTTATTCACTGAGAAATTAAACAATTTAGGTTAAAATTTTCATTTTCCCCGCTCAATCGTGCGTTTTCGTGGTCCCAAATGACATCACAGGAACCGACCGCTCTGCAGCCTAGAGTACCTTCATTCACGCATCCGCCGTACAGGGTAGAGACACGTATACGCTGGCGCCGCCATTTTCGGTTGCTGGCTCGCCGCCGAAGCAAGTCATTGTGTCAAAACCGCGCTAAAAGTATCGCCGCAACGCGGTTTACTGAAGAAGTTTGAATCATATTCTCTGTTTCGCGTTGCTAGGTCTCGTGGGAAACGAAAAGAATAACGGGTTGAGCCCGTTGGCCCAATTGCGGGGGCACGGGACCGTTCAAAGGTTGTCTCCACCCTGTACAGCGGTGTTGGTTTGTTCCCGCGTTTCTTTACGTTCCGTAACCTAGATGGCGCCACCATACCGTGGCAAGCGTTTTGGTTTGTTTTTTGCCCGCATTTAAACCTGGCTTGTTTTTGTTCTGGGAGAAAATATGTGTTCCCTGAAACAGTGCTCGCTCGACAAATGGGGTCACGTAAGACACCGTTGCTTGCGTCAATCAGCCAGTGTCGTCTGAGACATCCCCAAGCCCCGTAGTGCTGTGCAGCTAAACCAAGCATGCTGTGCGCAGTACGAACAGCAGAACGCATCAGTACTTCTATGTTTGCATGTGCTTTCGTAACTTCCACTGTTTGTTCTATCATTCTTATTGCTTTGTAAAACATGTGCCCTAAATTTAAGCGAAAATCGCTCGTTCGTCAAGTTTGTAAGCTCTACCTAATTTGCGTCTGCTTCTGCCAGCCTCCGCCAATCGCAGAGCTAGCTCATGTGACATCATAGGTTCTGTTGCGGGAAATGAGCTGGTGGGTCGCATGACCATTCCCGTTTTTCCTAATTATGTACTTATTTGAGCGAAGTTTACGTTAAAAGTGGTGTCAGTATGATTCTAACGAGACAATCTTTTGAATGAACCAAACTTGTGTTTTCTCTTCATGGCTCCTTTAAAGGGAAGTGTGCCGCAGTTGTGCACAATGTTATGTTTTTATACACCGCCCTTTTTTTAATACTTAGCTGTTAAATTCCCAAGAATTCAGGTAATGGGAGTGATGTTACACAAACAGATCGAAAATGCTCAAATTGTCCGGCGTAAGATTTAGTACGTCGCGGTGAAACAGAAATTTGCTGCAAAATAAAAGAACATAGCAGGGGCAGTACAAATTACCGGTTTAAAGGTATTGACTCCAACTAATTGCCAAATACGAGGGTCCGCAAACTTACCCCATCCACATTACAAAGAACAAGTCTGAAAAAAAACCCGCCCGCATCTTCCCACGGGAGGAACTCGAGTAAATGTGTCGCAGAGTGGTAGGGGTATCGTGTGAATGTTGAGTAATTGGGTATGGTTTGGGAAGGCCTAATTGTTATTTCGTCTTTAGTATTCTTATTTATTGAATGAAGGAGAAGCGAAGGCGAGGAGTGTAAAGTTAAAGTCTGTCTTTATTGCTTGGTGCCGTCAAGCAAAGCGTCAAGTTAAGCGAAAGCCAAGCAAAGACGCCCTTGACTGAATTCCGAACGCGCGCTTCATCGCTTATATACACACCGCCCGCGTTCGAGGGAGAGGAGTACGGGGGAGAGACAAGCATGCGCACACTTCCGTACACAAGCGCGCGAACTTTCCACGCACCCACCACGCCGTTATCACGTGTACACGCCCTGCCGCCGTTACTGTTGAGCGCGACGCAGCGCACGGGTAGCTACGACGCATGCGCGCACAGACGCGCTCCCCCCGCACCGCCGCAGCTGTTGTTAAAAGCGACGGAGCGCACGGGGTACACGCGCTCCTCTCGCACCGCCGCACCTGTTGTTGAGAGCGAGGAGGGTACGGGGGAGAGACGCGCACCTGCGCCTCGACGCGACGCGCATGCGCAGTGAGCGTGTGGACGGCGCCGACAACATCGACGTGTGACATGGCGAGCCTAAGAAATGCTCCGCATTTAAAATTTGTTAGGTAAGACACGTTTTCTATAGCCAAGAACCAGTTGATAAAAATTATTACTATCATAATCTACCAAAGGAGTTGCAACAGTAGCCATTATTGTAAACTGCAGGACGAACACTTGTCCCATTGATTGCAAACAGTTTCTAACCTAGGGTGAACGATTCCATACATGGCCCACGAAATAAATATAAAATATTTGATTGAATTTGTAGGTACACCAGCGAGCGTATTGCACTGAGGCGGCACATGAAATGGCCAACGGCTGAAGGATCAAAATCTGGAAAAAAATCAGAGAATTGTCTAGTAATGCGTAGCCTTATTAGGGGACTTGTTTAGACTGTAAGCTGTATAAAGCCAGATTTGGTCATCAGTAGCCAAATAAGTTGGGTTTTTTTATGGTTTTTAAGTTTGCAATGTTTTTTTCTCCAATTATGTAGATTTATACCATTATACACCCTCGAGCGCGGCCTGTAGGGGCGCCACTGAAATCCCCCTAGCGGCCCATTTCGAAAGCAGCCGCGGGAGTCCGCATCCCGCTCCTCACTGTCGCCGCTGCTTTTGCGGCACGTTCACGACAGAGATTTACCGTTTGTGAGCGTTTGAAATCCATGTTTATTGGAGCAGTCACTCTGTTCGCAAATGGGGTGTGTTTCGTTAGGAGAGTGTAAATGTTTTTGACGCGATCTTAGTGGTATATTCGGTCTGTATAAGCGCCAGGTGTGTGTCACAGGCAGCGTCGCGGAACCGGCGTATGATGGAGCCGATTGTAGTTACACTGCCCTGAATTTACTAGGAGTGTCTCCGTAACCACCGGTTCCTCAGATGTTCATGCTACGGCCATACACTACGATGTAAATCAGTTTTGTGCGCTTACATAATCAGCGGAGCACTCATACCTTTATGACAGCACGCCAGTTACGTTTGCCAATATTATACCTCTGATATTGATCACCACCATTTACAAGCCAGTCTGTGTTAATTCCTGGAATATTCAACAAAAGTAAGATGGACAATGCATAATTATACTCGGGGATCAGCACACGAGAGAGTCGTCTTGTCGTGAGGTGAGCGCCCGCAAACATTCATCTGCTACATATATCCTCTGCGAGCAGCGCGGACACGGGCTTAGAATAATTGATTGATTGATTGTAGGGTTTAACGCGCCGACGCAACGTAGGTGATGAGGCGCGCCGTAGTGGAGGGCTCCGGATTAATTTTGACCACCTGGGGATCTTTATCGTGCGCCGAAATCTCGTACACACGGGCGTTTTTGCTTTTCGCCTAAATCAGAAAAGCGACCGCCGCGGCCGGGAATCGAACCCGCGACCTCGTGCTCAGCAGCGCAACGCCTTAGCCACTGAGCCACCGCGGCGGGTACGGGCTTAGAATATAATCCGCGTCCACGACCAAATGCTTCTTCGAAATATCGTCATATGACACAGGGAGCCTGTAGAATAAAGCAGAAACGGAAAGCAGAGGGCCTTATCACATGCCAGACTCTTTCAACGACCCCTTTCATCGCTGCTTGAACTACCTTTAAAAATGCGTCCGCCGTACGATCAGCTGTTCGTTGAAGTCGAAACACAAAAGGACAGTGAACGCGAGATTTGTGTGTGTAATTACTTAAAAAGTTCATTGCTTGATTCCGCTCCGCATTTCTACACAGCGTCCCCCCCCCCGCCCCCCCCCCCCCTATGTTTCGGGAAATAGCAGTGCATTTAGCGTATAGTTAGTCTGGTGAACCCTACCTGGCTTAAGTTTCGACGAACGTCTTTAGCATGTCAGAAGCTGCACTGTTTTTTTTTTCATTTCCGTTAGAACTATTAAGTTTCTCCCGCACTTGCACAGCATTTATTTTTCCGTGGTTTCATTAACTTGCCTTGGTTCTTGCTATAAGGCGTGTGTGGGCAAATATTTAACGCCGCACAGGCTTGGAATATACTTAACATTTTCGCATGGTTTATATTCCTATAAAAGGCATAAGTTATTGTCCGGGATTGGGTAATCATATCCGCGAAACATATTTTTCTGCTGCGTATATAATCGAAACGAAGCCGAATTCGTTGTTTGCGCTGCTGAGCACGAGGTCGCGGGTTCGATTCCCGGCCGCGGCGGCCGCTTTTCTGATGGAGGCGAAAAGCAAAAACGCCCGTGTGTACGAGATTTCGGCGCACGATAAAGATCCCCAGGTGGTCAAAATTAATCCGGAGCCCTCCACTACGGCGCGCCTCATCGCCTGCGTTGCGTCGGCGCGTTAACCCCTACAATCAATCAATCACCGAATTCGTTGTCCACGCTGCAAAATGAAGTTAACCTCTCACGGCGCCAGTATCAGGTCTAAACGAGGCGAGATTAGAATTCATTGGGCTTGACGTATTGGAGGTGACAGTGGTAATATGCTGCTAACCATCGCCGACGACCCGGAAGAGCGGCGACGAAGTGCGCAGAACCGCCTCCCCGGGTAGCTCGTTGCAGGCGATAGCGGTACTCTACGAAGACGCAGCTACGAAGAACGCAGTGACGCTAAGCGTACTCTTTGCTTATCATCATCACCATAACAAGTTTTTTGGGGCGCGGAAAGGCGAAAAGAAGCAAAACAGAACTAAAACACTGCAAACGAGCCCCTATCAGCCACGCAGGCGCAAATCCCGTCAACCCGCGGAGAAGCGGGTTGCAGGCGGAGCAGTGATCGCGAAGCTCGAGGCGTATAGCAATGAAGTGCCTTTATTTCGTTAATTGTTATTTTAAATTAAGGTGCAGTGGAGGGTTCGTCTGTTTTTGCTAGTATTATTCGTATTTCAGGCGTCCTTTAGCGGATTTGATTTCTTTTTTCAGCGGTTTTAGAGGTGATCTATAAGTGCGTATTTTAATTGCGGTAGACCATTTTGTGAATATTTCTTCTGTGTAGATTTTTTACTCTAGTTTTTTTTAAAATTGCGTTAGACCAATTATCTCTATTTGCGCTATTACAGCGAATGAACGAGCTATTTCCGCCAGCTGAGCATTTTTGTGTAAATGCAGGACATAACACCGTTTGTTCATGTTCCCTATGTTATTCCTGCTCCGAAAGTTTTTTTGCGTGCTTTTTTGTTCAGACCTTCGTTATTTTGACGAGATGCGTCAGGTAGATATCTTTGTATTTCAGGAGATAATTATGTGAAATGTTCATTTTTTTCAATTTTTTTCTTATTATTTAGGTGGTTGTTATAACCAGTTTTGTTCATTTATTCTATTTTAACGATTAAATGTGTAATTGTGCGCAGGCTTCTGTCACCTGTTTAGAAGATGTTCATCAAAGTTATGTTACCCGCGTATTGACAGTCTGGATTTAATAAACCCAGGGAGCAGGCTGTGTTTACGAAAATGTACTCAACCGTGGATCCCGTCCATGCTGTCAACCAACTGATAGAAACATCCGCATGGTAACACTACACCCTTTTACGCGGTATTTATGGGCTACAAGAGAGCGTTTGACTCCGTACTCACCACAGCCGTTTGTAGAAGCACTGAAAGACCAGGGCATAGAGAAAACCTACATAAGGCTTCTAAATATATATATATATATATATATATATATATATATATATATATATATATATATTATATATATATTATATACATACACACACACACTATAGAGAAGTCCAACTGAAAAACGTAGCATTTATTCTAAACGTTTCGACCGCGACCGGGACCGTCTTTTTCAAATACTAGGCCTTTTTCATATTTGAAAAAGACCGGTCCCTGGTCGAAACATTAGAATAAATGTTATGTTTTTCAGTTCGCCTCCTCTTGTGTACAGCTAACCTCATAGACAGGAACCTTTTCTCTTAACTATATACACTGAAGGAACTAGCCTTCTTGTAAAGTGGGTACGCGAGCCGCGTTTCGCGTGATGAGGAAACACCAAGACATGGCAGTAATAAATGAACAAGTTTTATTCTACGCCCCGAGAATAAAAACACAAATTAGCCGGCCCTTCCCCAGACCAGTGAAAATAACAGAACGCAACCCTAGGATAACAAGCCGACAGACACCATCTCGTGATAACAGGTGGCTGGGCGGAGCATAGGAACAGTGATCAGCGGCAAAGAACGCTCTATCCTGAACTCGCTTGTCGGGGAGCTTGGACAATTCAACCAGCCGTGGTCAAGCGAAGCGGACACTTACTCGTTTTCCTCGGCGACCTTGCGTCGTGCTGCTGTCCTTCCGTCCGAGTAGGTACGGGCCTCTCGTCACTTGCTTCCACGGGTCAAACACCACCGCTCGACTACGCCCGACTGACCGCCCCCTCGGCTTGTCTGGCCCCCTCTTATGGGCGCCACTATCTGCCTATGCTGCGCGCGCATTCTGCGTAGAAGATTGGTATCTCCTGCCGGCTGTGAACTATCAGGGCTTCGTCGTGTGTAATGGTCTGTGCCCTGCGGGCGTCCTCCGCGCATGCGCACCACCCCCTGCGCCGACGTGGCCCACAACACACACACATATATATATATATATATATATATATAACACAGAAATAAGGGTTGGCAGTCGAGAAAATCGGAAAGCAAAGGGGAGGATAGATCATGAAACAGATTATATGAAGAAAAAACATGGGCCAATGATATATACTCTTATATATATTCTATATATATATATATATATATATATATATATATATATATATATATATATATATATATACAGAAAGAAATGCCGGCAGTCTACAACACCAAAGAAGGCATCGGGGAATGGTTAGACCTTTTTTACCGTTAGTGACGTTACATTATTTTTTTTATTATATTATTTCGTGAGAAAGAAAGAAAGAAAAACACGCACTCAGAGTGGGGACGCGCTCAGAGTTCAACCCCCGGGGCGTGACGCGAACGTCTACAGCCTGTCATACCCGCTTATGACAGGCTGTAGACGTTCGCGCCACGCCCCGGGGGTTGAAAAGAAGATCCCCTTCTCCCCGTGTAGTCTGAGTGGCGCTGGCTACCACTCTCAAGCGTCAGATACAGTTGTAGTAAATATAAATACCCCATAAAGTGAAGGAGAACACAGTCGCCCAGATAGCCGAATTGGTAAGGCTTTCGAGATCTAATCGAAAGGCGTGGGTTCGGTCCCCACTCTGGGCGCGTGTTTTTCTTTCTTTTTTTTCTCACGTAATAATATTAATAAAAAAAATAATGTAACGTCACTAACGGTAAAAAATTGTCTAACCATTCCCCGATGCCTTCTTTGGTGTTGTAGACTGCCAGCATTTCTTTCTGTATTTCCTAACGAGCCCCTCATTTCGAAACCCTATATATATATATATATATATATATATATATATATATATATATATATAATATATATATATATTATAAAAAAGCCGAATAGCACTGGCAATGACGACTGCAACCTTGATATGTATCTTTACCGAGTCCCTCGTCCCGTATCTTTCTGTTCTGCTACATGCATTACGAGGCACTGGCTCCAGCAGTTCGGATATGCCAATTGCTAACCCCGACCTCCGACCACGGTCTACGTGGCGGCCGCTGGGAAAGAAGACGTTCTGCGTCTCCCGCGGTAGTCGAGGGGCGGCGCTAGTTGACCGGCCTCAGAGCTCTTGTAAATATAAACCCCCGCTTTAAAGTCGAGAGAGAAGCCGCTGCGGGATAGCGTAATGGCGAACGCACCGCACCGGTAATGCGGAGATGTAATGCGGAAATGCGGAAATCCCCGGTAATGCGGAAATCCCCGGAAAAAACGGCGGATTTTTCTACGACCTATATTTTCGCTTATTTATCGATGTATCAAAGAAACGTGACAAACACACGTCATTCGGCCCTATTAAAATATTTCCAAAAAAAGCCGAATAGCACTGGCAATGACGACTGCAACCTTGATATGTATCTTTAACCGAGTCCCTCTTCCCGTATCTTTCTGTTCTGCTGTATATATAAATATATATATCTATATATAATATATATATATATATATAATATATATATATATGTTTCGATTGTGTGTAGTGTGTACTATAGAGCAGGTAAACTGAAAAACAACATTTTTTGGAATGTTTCGACCCGGGGACGGTCTTTTTCAAAGACCGGTCTTTATCATCTTTGATAAAGTCCGGTCCCCGGTCGAACCATTAGAAGAAAGTTGTTTTTTCAGTTTGACTTCTATTTGTACAGCTAACCTCATAGCCAGGAACCTTTTCTTTTAACTGTGTATATATATATATATATATATATATATATATATATATATATATATATATATATATATATATCACGGTGTCGAACCGGAACCGAACCGAACGCAAACTCGGAACTGAATCGAAAAAAAGAAATAACGGTTACCGGTTCAATGCAGAAACGGTGCGACCCTCCGTTGTTGATATTGCACAGTAAATGCAATTCAGGCCTTTTTTTCTTTCCCCTACCATCAACTTCGTACCCGCTCGTGCACTTTCCGTTCCAGACAACTGAACATTATCACGCTCTGTGTAACAACAGGGGAAATGAATGAGCACCAATGTAGCAATGGTCTGTTGCTGCTGGAAGCGCGAGCGTGTTGCAAGCTGACCAAAACGAAATATCATTCTACGGCAGCTTGCAGGGGATATAAAACGACTTTGCCGTTCCCTAGCTGCGACTTTAATGGAGCAGTCAGGCTGCAGGAGTGCTCCACTACGCAACAGCGAAAGCCCACACCCGATGTGTGCAAACTTTTTGCATTTCATAATTTGTTTAAAAGGTCCGGACAACTGCAAATTGTTAATACTTGACACGTGTGACCGCAGGAGCTGCTCAGTGGCTAAGCCGTTTGCTGCTTACCACAAGTGGCCTCGATCTCCCTTCCCCAGGACCGTTTTTTCTGAAGTAGATGGAAATCGAGAACGTCCGTGTATGGAGATTTTATCCACGTTTAATATCACCATCTGGGTAAAATAAGTCTGCCGGCCTGCAACACAAGCTTTACCTCGGAGCAGAGATATAGCACGGGGCATCAAATGCGCCAGTGTTTTTTAAAAAAATGTGTTTACATGGAAAGCAGCAAAAAAGAAAAGGCGAATCACGTTGTTTTAAAATATTACGCAAAAAGAAGTAAAACCGAATAAGTAAAAAAAAAGCACCAAAAAGCGGATATTGCAGTATACATTTCTTTGCCCTGCCTTCCACAACCAAACGTGTCATCAATGCGAAGGAATTGAGTTGCGGTGTCAGTTTCTGAGGACAGTACAGTGGGACAAGTTCCGTTTTTTAAAGATAGAACAGATATGTCAGGGAAAACTTTTAAGGTGCGCATTTAATAATCCGTTGGCAAGAAACTGCAGCCCTCGACCTTGTCTTGGAAGCAGAAAAAGTAATAAAGCAGATGACACGTGCAGAAAGGCAGGCCGGTACCTCACATTGTCCCATTCACCCAGCGATAATCTTTTCTGCTTGGTCTGCAGTTTTGTCTCTTTCAGATCGGCTTTTTTTCGAAGGTTCACTTGTGCTGACTGCCAAACTAGCTACATTACTTCTACTCTGCTACTCGTTCCGGAGGGGGCGGAGTTCTGCTGTGGAAGAATTAAAGACCGTCTACCCAAAAAAGTCCCATCTCATGCTCCGCGCGTCAAATTTACCGTTCATTTTGTAAGAGCATAATCTTTTATAAGATTCCGAAATGTAGCACATGGAACGATGGCCGGGGGTCAGGTGGTACGATTACATACTGATTGTAATGCACACATCCGGTATAGCTATCGCAAAAAGGAAATTGTAGTGGACAGAGCAATTATGCAGTGACAGAGCGTTAACACTACAGCTTACTTTTAACAAAAGTGTGGCTAACACATATAATAGGGTGACAGCTCACAAATTATTGAGGGTGACCAAGTAATCTAATTCATTGGTAGTATTTATGTGCCGGTTGTAGGATTTTTCTGTTTCGTTACAAATATAAAAAAAAAAGTGCGCCATTGGTATTAAGCGCTGGTATTTGAACGCGCCAGTACGCAGGCCTAAATTTAAGGCTTCAAGGTTAGCGTGATGAGCGATTCCATAGCGAGGACTGCGATTTCAACGAAAAAAGGAAAGGGAAGAAAAGATATCCCACCGTCATATCTCTTGGCGGTGGCTTTATGAATAGTCGCTAGGACAAGACAAAGTCCTGGCAAGAAAGTAGGTGGTAAGTCGTCGCCACTTCATCTGTTTTTCTAATATCTCGTACTTGTTTAAAGTTTGCTTTGAAATTGCGCCACTGCTCTTGGGGAACAGCAGCAATTTGAAGTTTTGTTTCTATATTGATTTGACTGTCATTTTAAACTACTAATTTTTTTCTAATTTTAGAGATATTCAAAATTATCGAACCGGTTCGCGAACCGCTTTAAGCTCCCGAACCGGGTCGCGAACCGGTTCAATACGTGATTTGTCGAACCGGAACTGAACCGGAGCGAAATTATTTCGCCTGAACCCGAACCGTATCCGAACCGGTATTTTTTTCGGTTCGACACACTGATATATACATATATACCACACATATATATATATATATATATATATATATAATATATATATATATATATATTATATCTATATATATAATGTGAGCGCGTATGTCGCGTCATACGGCCTGCACGCTCCCAGGAACCGTTCCTACACTCTGGGCAATCTCCCGCATTCCCTCCTCACCGTAAACGTTATCATTCTTATTAACATTATCCAATCCTCTTCCTTCGTGCAACATCATCATCCTCTCGGTACGGTGTTCGGAACCCACTGGATCGCCGAATAAACGTCCCGGTTCACCCGTTGCTCAGGGCCTTACAAGTGGTGGAGGTTGACCTCGGACTAGACCTCAACCCCTTACAAGCGCACCCCTGGAGCTCCGTTCCGGTCGGCGGTTGCCTTCAACACACATGCAGCGTGAGGCCGGAAGCAGCCACGCTGGCGCCTCGACTCCTGCGCCTCTTGCATTTACCGTCACCTGCCGCGAGCGCGGCCCCCCCGCATTTCGCAGGACTCCGCGGTGAAGGCGTCGATGACTGGTTGGATGAGTATGCTCGGGTCAGTGGCTTTCAACCGTTGGGATGACGCGCGAACGAAGCTGCAGCAGGTTTCCTTTCGTTAGACGAGATGGCAAAAACATGTTTTCTGAACAATGCACACCGCATCGACGACTGGGCCAAGCTTTTCCCAGGATCTGCTCCAGATATTCGGCCCGACAGCCGCTCGGTCGGACGAGGCAAAACGGAAGCTGGCCTACTCGGCTTCAGCGCTCTGACGAGTCGTTTACCTCATACATAGAGGACGTCGTTGTTCTTTGCCACCGCGTGGATGCAAGCATGCCAGAGGCCGAGAAGGTTCGCCACATCCTGAAGGGCATCGCTTCTTTCGGGTTCAACGCCCTCGCGGTGCAAAATCTGACGAGCGTCAGCGATGTGCGCACAACCTGCTAGCGCCTGGATGAATTGCAGGCTGTTCGTTTGCAACCGACTGCTGTGGCTACGCCGTCACAAGGGGACACAGACTTGTCACCTGTCACCTCTTGTCACTTGTCAGACTGTCACCTCTTCGACCCGCGACCCGCTCCTATGACAACCAATCGGAAAACTAGCGCCTGCAGTTTCTGGAGGGGAAACTGTACTCTTCAAAAAGCAAAAAACTCCTCTATTAAGACCGTCAAATACATTGTCTGTTGAAGTTGAATGTTTTTGTGTTGATGCCCTTGTTGAGACCGAAGCAAGTACACCAGTGAATAATGAAAAGTTGTGTTCGCGCCTCCGAAAAGTGATCGAGAGGTGCTCGAGCCATCCGGACACTGAACAATATGTGTATTGATAGAGGGCATTCGGCACCATATTCAGTGCGTGGTGTTACCTACACTGAAAAACAAATTGGCCAATTTACGGAGAACGCTGCTGGTAAAAACGTTGCCGGACACATTTCCGGTATTTAAAACAACGGAACGAATTTTAAGAACGGACATTCAGTGGTACGGAAAGGCCGTACAAAACAAACACTCCGTTTCAAAGAGCATGTCTTTCCGTAATTGATAGAACCTCCAGAAAAGAAGAAAAAAATACTTCCACGAGGAATCGAAACCTCGATGATGATCCAATGGGCACGACGCTCGAGACCACTGCACCACCGCACGAACGTTATACTTGTGTCGAACAAGCTGTATACTACATGGATGCCCACCCTGCGTGTGCCATACATCAGTGTTTACTAGCTGGCTTACAGATTTCCTGGCTTGTAAAGCGCAATTCTTAAATAGCGCTTGCGCAGTAAGGTCCGCGAAGCCTCCACAATAATTGATCGCCATCAACTGCGCTATTTCGAGAAAGCGCTCGCAAAAATGTGTGTGACTGGCGGCGACTGCGATTTCGCGGCTGCATGATAGTGCTTGCTGTGCTTTGGTTATAGGCTTTAGGCTAAATGCTTCGGCCGATATTGATCCCTTAAGAACTAAATTGCCTTCCGCAAACTCTGCTTCTGCACGCAAATGACCTTATTTTTCTACAAGGTGTGCCGGTCACACACGCATGTGCAGTTTGCAGATCCGGGGCAAGCGTCGTCGCCGGAGTGTCGTAAAGACAAGGTACAGCGCTCGTGTTGAGCGGTATGGGCCTCATGGTCCTCACTAAGTTTACTACACTTCAGACACTAACGAAACAGAGCCACATTCATTACGTCACGAATGTTTTCGGGCGCAGTTTTCGCTTCTCGATCGATTCCCGACGATCGACACGACAATATATTTCTTGCAGTTATTAATAAACTCATCTGTTTCTGTTCTGCATCATAAAGAGGAAACGCCCGTATTTTGCAAAGCAGAAAAAGATACCGTTTGACGTGTAACAGAGAGAGCATCCGCATACATAGGGACGGAGCGCACTTCCGTTAAATTACGGGTGTTTGCTTTGTTCTGCATCAAACCGAACACGGCTCTGTTTTTATTTCGGCCATCTGGTCCGTAATTTGTCCATAAATTACGGGTTGTTTTTACAGGTAGCTGCTTCCATGAACTCTTTCTGGGATGGACTTTCTATCAACGGCATCCGCGGTCATCTCCTGCCGATACCCCCCCCATCGAGATCACCGCTACGGACTACTTCGTGGCAAGTGCTGATTTCGTCCTCAAACCTGGTAGCGAGACCACAATTTCCGCTCGCGGTGACAACTGTCGTGATGGGGACGTACTCATCCTTACCTGTGCTCGGTTCTCCCAAGAGGCATCGTGATCGCCATCTGTCTTGTGCACTTCTTCCGTGGGTCGGCCACACTCGTTGCCGGCGACCGTTACTTCTGAACCGATTCTCCTTGGTCAAGGCACCACTGGGGCTACCGCTGCTGATTCCGAAGCTGTCTGGGCTGTTCCCCCTCCCCCTATTACCTCCTGGCTAAGTTCGCCCTACTAAACCGTTGTACCAGGCACTATCTGCCGCAATCAAGCTCTGACCTCTCCCCCACGCAAACTGGCTCTTTACGAGACATCCTGAACAAACACAAATCCCTATTTGATTCAAATTGTACTACGCTTGCCCAAACTTCCGTCGCAACGCAGCGACTCGAACCAGATGGCTCCAGTATTGTTTGCTGCCGTCCATACCGCGTGTCTTCTTCCGAACGAAGAGTCATCAGTGAGAATGTCACGGATATGCTCAACGCAAAATTATCCGACCATCAACAGCTCTCTGTCGTCCCCCGTGTTCCTCTTTAAGAAAAAGGACGGATCCGTTCGATTTTGTATCGATTACCGCGCACTCAATAGAATTACCCGAAACGATGTATTTCCGATGACTCGCATCGATGAAGCCCTGGACTGCCTACAAGGAGCGGAATACTTTTCAGCCTTGACCTCCGCTCAGGTTATTGGAAAATTCCAATGAACGAGGCCGATAAAGAAAAGACAGCATTTGCCACCCCTGATGGACTATATGAATTTAATGCAATGCCCTTCGGACTATGTGACGCTCCTGCGACGTTCAATAGAATGATCGACAATGTTCTTTGGGGCCTTAAATGGAGTTAACATGCCTCTGTTACTTGCCGACATCGTTATTTTTTCAAGTTTCACTCAGCACTTGAAACAGCTAGATTAGGTTCTTACATGCCTCGCGAATGCGGGTCTTGAACACCAAGAAGTGCCGTTTCGCCACAAGAAGCAGTAAAGGTTCTAAGCCACTTCGTCAGCAATGAGGGGATTCGGCCCGACCCAGACAAGATTGCTGCTGTCATCGATTTCCCACAGCCACGACAGCAAAAAACCCTACGCAGCTTTCTTCGCCTAGCGTCTTACTTCCGCAGTTTCGTCCGCAACTTTGCTGCAGTTGCTTCGCCCCTCAACAAGCTGCTACACTCCAGAGCACCCTTTGTATGGTCAGACGACTGTGAGGAAGCTTTCCGACAACTCAACCACGCGCTCACCTCAGGGCCGTGCTATGCTATTTTGTTGAGTCTCGCCCTATTATTCGGCACACGGATGCCAGTGACCTAGGAATCGGCGCTGTGCTGCTGCACTCTGATGATCAACGCCAAAAAATGGTTGTTTCTTACGCAAGTCGTATCCTAAGCACCGCCGAAAAAAAAAAAAACTACACAATCACCGAGCAACAATGCCTCGCCGTGGTTTTGGGCCGTTCAAAAATTTCGACCTTACCTCTACGGCCGCCACTTTACAGTAGTGACTGACCACCACGCTCTGTGCTGGTTATAGACGCTGAAAAATTTGCCAGGACGGCTCGGACGATGGGTTATTCGACTCCAAGAATATGACTTTACTGTCACATACAGGTCCGGGAAAAACCACCATGATGCGGATGCACTTTCTCGTTGCCCTCTGGGGTCGAACAAGACATCCGCGTCATTACCCCTCAACGCGGTCCTTCCCATCGCACCTGTAAATCGTGTAGCAGTAGAGGACCTCTCGGGCCGGCCCTCTTTTCAAAGGGCTGACACATACTGCCGTGGAATGATCGTGGACAAGTTTACCGGCTCATCACCTTCTCCAAACAGCAGGTCCCGTCAGCAGCTTCAACAATTCAATTTTTTGGACGGCATCTTGTACCGTTCCACTCACCTCTCTTCTGGCCACCGATGTGTTCCCTTTGCGCCACGCTCCATCCGTGCGCAGATACTGGAAGCGCTGCACGACGATGCCACAGCCGGCCACCTAGGCTTCAGAAAAACCTACGAGCGCGTCCGCAGTCGTTTCTTTTGCCCCGGCCTGTCCACCTGCGTGCCCCTTACATCGCTTTGTGCCCATCTTGAAAGCAGCGCAAGAGATCCAATTCGGTCTGGCTGCGCAGCAGAGGTCGCAGACTTCTTCCTGCGCGCAATACTCTTGCGCCATGGGGCCCCTCGTGTTCTTTTGAGTGATGGCGGCAGGGGTTTTCTGTCCAGTGTTGTTGAAGATGTACTTCGTGCTTCGAACACAGTCCACAAAACCACTTCCTCCTCCTACCCGCAAACGAACGGCCTCACTGAAAGGTTTCACCGGACACTCTCGGATATGCTTGCTATGTACATTCGACCTGATCACAGCAACTGGGACACAATTCTTCCATTTGTTACGTTGCTTATAATACTGCAGTTCAACGGACCACCGGCTACTCTTCATATTTCATCGTATTCGGCCGCGACCCATCGTTCAATCTGGACACCACATTTTTATCAGCTCCCGTGTTGACCTCAAGCCCCTCCTCAGAACAGTTCCTCTTTCGTGTAAACTACTGCCGTCGAGTGGCTCGTCTGCAGACTGAAGCCAGCCAGCACCACCGCAACGACCACTACGACGCCAGCCACCGTACTTTTCGGTTCTGCCCTGGTGACTAGGTCTTACTTTGGACGCCCAGTCGAAGACCAGGGATATGTGAAAATTTCTTCACCGTTTCACAGGCCCGTACACGGTTCTTGAAGAAACATCCCCTGTCAACTATCGTGTCACGCCTAGCCAAGCTCCCTTGGCCCGTCGATACCGTGGCACAGAAATCATGCACGAGTCACGCTGAAGCCTTATGTGCGCCGTACTACATGAACATTGGCGGTCAGGCGCCCGCCTTCACTCGGAGGGGAATTTATTGTGAGTGCGGATGTCACGTGACCACGGCCTGGACATTCCCAGGGACAGTTCATACACTCTGGGTAATCTCCCGCATTCCCTCCTCGCCGAAACATTACCATTCTCATTAACAATACGTAGTCCTCTTCCCTGGTGCATCATCATCCTCATCGCTCTCGGTACGGTGTTCGAACCCCACTGGATCGCCTAATAAACGTCCCTGTGCACCCGTTGCTCAAGCGCCCTACAATATATATATATATATTTATAAGAGATGCATGGGCAGGGTAACCGTTTACAAGCAAAGCTATCCAATTCTAAATTTTCAATCCTGAGGGAGTAAGACAGCGAGATACCATCTCTCCAAAACTATTCACGGCAAGACTGAAGGGTTTATTTAGATATCGTGACTGGGAAAACCCAGGATTAAGGATAAACAGGGAATACTTGAGCCACTGGAGGTTTGTGGACGACATAGCCTTGCTGAGTGAAAATACAGAACACATTCAAAGAGCGCTTGAGGAACTACAATCAGAAAGCACTGCCTTGAGGCTGAAATGAATATGAGTGGTTCTAAAGTAATTAGAAATACTTATGCCAAGAACGTCTGCTTTAGCTTAGGAAACTAGACCCTAGTTGGAGTAACAGCAGATAAGTACCTCGGACAGTGACGACCCAAACCAGGAGAAAGAAATCCGGCACAGAATAGGTATGGGCTGGGGAGACCTCTGCAAGCACTCCCAAAAATGAAGGTATGCTACCTCTGTCACCCAAAAGAAAAATCTACAACCAGTTCCTACTGCCGGTGATGATATAGGGGGTCAAACTTGGCGCCTTACTAAACAACTAGAAAGCAAAACTTCGGTAGGCACAACGGGCTATGGAACAAATACTGTTAAGAATAACGGTAAGGGACAAAAAACGAGCGACTTGGTACAGAAAACAAACTAGACGGGACGATATTATAGTTCAAAAAAGAAAAAAAAATTTGGCTCACGATGCAGTATACGAAACGACAACGGGTGGAATAAAGTGGACACCGAGGAAAGCCAACAACATGATGGTGGGATGAAATACGGAAGTTCGGTGGTATTCTCTCGACTCGAGTGGCGCAGGACAGGGGCGGTTGGTGGTCAATGGTAGAGGCCTTCATACTGCAGCAGACCTGAGCAGGCTGCTGCTGATGATGGCGATGGTGACTTCCGCAATTTATGCATTTTTTTGCAACAGCACGGCACTACACGGTTTGCTCACTATCGCCGTTTCTTACATTTCAAACGCTCTTTTGGCGTTTCTTTTGTTTAACCTTCGTTTTTTGTAGGATGTGTATAACACCCATATTGCTGATTTTGTCAGATCTTTTTTGCCACATCATTTTTGTTACTTTTGTTCATTTTTGTTCCCTTTGTCCGTTTTTTTTTGTTTTTGAACATTCGGTTCGAGCAATAACCACTAGTCACGCTATTATAAAAATTACATGTATTATTTCCGAAATTCTGCATTTTTCTACAAATGCATCATCTGCAAATGCAAATGCCTTTGAAGATGAACGGTTGCCCGCGAAGACTTCCGGCTGTGTTTCTGTCGCTATTTTAGTTCATTTTGCCTAAGAGCACGAACCTTAAAACAGATGTGCAAGCTCACCTTTATTTCCACGTCCTCCTCGAGAGAAGTCTTTACCAAAAAGGCATATAGGGTTACGAAAGAGCTCTCGCACTGGCCCGCGACGCTCATTCATCGGGCAGCGCTTACTGTCGCCTCATAAATACAACATAAGGAGGATAGAGCAATATATGGTAAAAAAAGCACCGCTGACGCGTCGGCGACCTCTAGGCAGCAAGGGCGCCAACTTTCCCATTTTGAACTAATGTCACGCAGACAAGCTACATACATGAGATAGGCGCAGCGATTGGTCCTGTCCTACTCGCTGTTCCTGTGCACATACACAAGCATCAAAGTTGCCCATAAATTCAATCAGGCGACGGCTATTCCAATAATGAGAATAAATATTGGGGATGTGTGTGAGCCACGTCCTCCTACACATTTCCTCACAAAACCATTTGCTTCCCGATATTCCGTATTGGCGGCAATGCTTGGCCGCTGCTCCAAAAAGATACGAACCGTCGTGTGATCTCGTTTGGCTTCTTCCTTCAAAGAACTCCGTGCCACTCTTCCCTCACAAATGTTTCCTCGCTGAGCCCGCCGCCTCCAAAAGACCGTGGAACATCTCCGTCCCCTGGTAGCGCACACTGAGAAATTCTCGGATCGAACTTGAGTCGCTAAAAACAGGGTATTCTGTATCTCTCCCCCATCTCTCTTTCATTTTTGTTTGCACATTGGCGAGCAAGTCTTATCTTCAGATAGTCGTGACAGCTCACGGATATTACGTACACACGAAAGCATCCAGAAAAAAACCTGTGCTACAATTCTGCCCCATACGCTGTTTTAATTACAGGGAACCATTTTTCATCACCCAAATTTTCGCTTTAGAATTAACCATGGTTAGCTTTACACTACGGGAGAATGAATAGATGGGGCTTTGGGTCAGAGTTTTAAACTGAAAAAAATGAAGACATCCAAATACGCCTATGGGGCAGCGGAACGAAGCAGGACAAGCGTAAATTATATTACTTTGTTTTTTTATGCTGTAGCTTCATTCTAATTTGACTGTAGGCCCATTGTTTTTTCAGTTCTCGTCCTCTGAGTTTTACAAAATACCTATTTGTCTGTTTCGACTGTTTTAAATCGCACCAGGAAGGCAATATAAATAAAAGTTTTTGTTCGCAAGAAAACTTTGCCAGGCAAGTTTGACCTCATGCTTAAGATACAATTCTTGCACTATATCTCCATTCAGCTCCATTCCGAATAACAAAGCAGCACTATTCGAAACGACTTACTTTCCTTGTGCCGTGGAGAGTTCTCCGTACATTGTGAATTGCGGCATAGTTTCGTCAACTGATACAGCCTCCACGTGTACATAGCATTGCAGCCAAATAGCAGCAGAACGACGGCCGACAGGGAGTACCACTTCGGCCGATCCAGAAAAATCCTGCGAACACATCGTGTAGTAAGCAGTGGCAAACTATGCATTGGAATAATTTAGTGGTTTTGTATAGATATTTATGTTATTTCACATTGTCGTAGCATGTTTTGTATTTTGCCGCTGCCTTCACCGCACGCAGATAATGAAGAGTGGAAAGGCCTTTTCTCCCTCCCAGTAGTACTGTTCAGCTCCTTACCTTGTCGGCCTATACATGGCGACTTCTGGGGGATAAGCTCGAGGGAAGTACGGAGAGCGTCTAATGAATATCTGAAACCGCACAAAAATCCGTGACGATTGTGGGCACTAGTTCCTACATATTTACGGTTCCTACACCATAATTATGGTTTTACAATGGAATAGTTGAAGCATGACTTTATACAAGTAATGCGGTGGTACAGGGGTATTTAATAACATAAACAGCAATAGGTCGCAAATAGTTTCTTTTTATAATCCAGCCAAGCTTATTTTTCCCCACATTCCAATTTATTGCCACCTAGTGATTCTGTCCTGTGTGCATGTACACATGTTCACTTGCGTCTACTGTCAAATTATTCGTTTCCTATTTGATTTCGGTACGTATTGGAACAGCATTGAGCGCACGTATGTAACAAACTCCGAAAGGTTGCTTGTCTCATGTTTTCCATTAAAAGCTCATGGCGGTTAACCGTACAAAAATATCTTTTGCGCTTGCTTATGGTGTATTGCGGTATGGTATTTGCAGTTTTTATTTGTGTACCACCTTCTGGAAAAGCAACATCAACTGCCTATTGATATCCGTTCCTAGGTCCGTAGTGTGTAGTTTAGAGCATGAGTCGCCTGCATATATCTTGGATTTGTTACGCATGCCTGATTTTTCTGTTTTGTTCAGACAGTCCGTGAAATGTATTTATTCAGGCGAACATTGCACTCTGTCACGCAGAGGTCACACCTGAACATGACCGTGCCTTACGTGATCATTGTAATATCGCTAGGGTTCGCACTAAGTATAGGTAGCCGTTGGGCACTATTTATGTACCTTCTATTCTTAACTTTATTCCCTCCGAACTGTTTTTGCTTAGTAGCCGTGCCCACATTAAATGACAATAACAGCGCTTTAACGGGACGCAAGAAAGATTGCAGACAAGGCGCTGAAATCTTGATAAGATTGACAGCGCCTTGTCTGTCAATCTTTCTTGCGTTCCGTTAAAGCGCTGTTATTGTCGTGAAGTATGTACCAACAAGCCCGCACTACCACGCTTTTTTCAGCCCACATTAAAGCCGCTGATTTTGGATTCCGTTCTTGACGCATATGCTTTCGAATGTATTTTCTAGTGTTTTTCTTACTACTCTTTTTGCGTGTGTTGTTCTGACTTTGTTTCTATTTCTGTTCCTTGTTTTTTTCTTTTCATTTCCTCATAAAACGACTTTGTGTATCGCTACGCCCTGGATAAGCCCTTAATACCAGCTGCCGGGATTGGCCCCACCAGCCTTTTCTGCTTGGGCTGGCCAGCACCTGCCTTTACTTCTGTAAGAAAATAGAGATTAATTTTTTCCGAGCTACAATCTACCACCTACGGACTCCACCGTATTTCAACACATGAAATTATGGTCCACCTAAACCCGTTTCGCTACAATTTATTTGTAAGAGATCACTAAAGATGCTAGTAAGTTCCGCCTTGCGCCATGAGTGTCCGCAGGCTCATAATATATTGTTACAGGTATGATAGGTGGAAAATGGCCCAAGAGAACCGACCCAAGACAGCAGACGTCGACGACGACTAAGTAAACGTGGGTGCGCTCCTCGTCTCAAGGCACCTGGTTTCTCGAATTGTGTTCGTGTGTTGAAAAAATGGAAATTCTGGCTCGCTAAACTAATCGTCAAGTTTTTAACCATCACTACAGCCATATGAACCAGGCTTTTGGAGCACGTATTTTGTGCCTAGAAAATTTTCAAATTCCGCGAGTAACAGGTGTGTTCTAATCTTATCTAGTAACCTTTCGCACATCCCAAATTTGGCGGAACTTCACCTAGTGTTGTCTCTCCCTCAAGCAATGACCTCAGTGCTGTCATCACGCCATCCTACCAAAAGACTGCATAAGCAACAGGTACATGCTAGTTACCGTGTGCTTGCGGTCTCTTACTCCCGCAACCTTTTTATTTCCTAGCCTTGATGGTTAACAAGTTAAAAGCAGCTTTTTCTGCAATTTCTGTCTGTCCCTGGCGAGCATGTATGCGAGGCCCTGGGTATGAGGGCCGTGGGGAACATATGCTATAACACGACAAAGTGACAGTGAAAAGCACAAAGCGCAAAGCGACAGCGCGCATCTGGGCTACTGCATAGTGAGGGTTGGTTGCCAAGCTCTTCTCGAAATATGGCACACATCATCGTGCGGAGCCCATCATTGGCGAGATAGCAGGTGCCAGGGTGTAGTTTTGGAGGCGGATGGATTGCAGCTCGTCCAATCGTCCAACCACAGCCAAGCTATTTAGGATTTCGATGCGCGTGAATTTTCCCTAGAAGCACTGCACCTGGCCAACACTATGCGGTGAGTAGTCAAACGTCAGGAAAGAATGTAGACAATCTCGGAACCCAACTCCCCCTAAATTCTCTCACGCGTGGGACCTTCTGTGAAATTTCTCAGAGTCAAACGCAGACATCCGTCGATAGTTGTCAGTCGACAGATATCAGTCTACAGTGAGCAGTAGAATTGCACACACCGCGTTTCTATCGAGAAAGTGCCGCCGACGGCTGGAGGAGGTTCTGCCGCGCGGCTGAACGCACGGAGGAGCGGTGGCCGCCCGATGCCCTCTGATCTGCGGTGGCACCCCTCGCGGTAGCCTTTGTCCCCGAACGAAACGTGGGTGGGAGTGGCACGACGAGAATTGCATTGAAGAGCTCTGGCATGAAGGAGCGGGTAATATGCCGGGCAAAGTTGTAGCTGACGAAAAAAAAAAAACAAACGTACTTCAGACGAAGACAAGATACGATCAGACACGGGCGCCTGTATCCGTTCTGTCTTGTCCTCGTCCACGACTGTTTAACGCAATGTTTTTTTTTTTCTTCAAGCATGAACCAACTCGCTCAGCAACCAGTTTTGTAAACTGTAGTTGAAGGTCGGTGCACCGGTTCACCACGAAGGCGACGTTTTCATTTACCCACTCGAAAAACTTTTCCAAGCTCTTCAATTTATTGATTGTAGGGTTTTACCGCGCTGACGGAGCGCAGGCAATGAGTCGCGCAGTAGTAGAGGGCTCCATAATAATTTTGACCACCTGGGAATCTTTAACGTGTGCGGAAATCTCGTACACACGGGCGTTTTTGCTTTCGCCTCCATCAGAAAAGCGGCCACCGCGGCCGGGAATCGAACCCGCGACCTCGTGCTCAGCAGCGCCATGCCTTAGCTACTGAGCCACCGCGGCAGGTCGAAGCTCTTCAAACAACTTAATATTTGAGATAATGGTAAAATAATTAAATTATAAAAAAACGGCTCTCTAATGAGTTTCCCCGGAAAGAGTAACACTGTCGTTAACTACCAGCTTGGCCCGGCTGAATAGTAGGGGCAACCGTTGCTGCAAAGATATGCTTTACTTCATTTTTGCTTAGCTTTAAAACAGCCTATTTAGTTTCCATTTTAGAATAACACAATATTCCTTGCGTTTATGTGACGGTTTGCTCGACAATGCGGCCACTAAAACACTTCCATCCAAGCCAATGGCCCGCGGCGGCTGCTTTTCTGATGGAGGCGAAAAGCAAAAACGCCCGTGTGTACGAGATTTCGGCGCACGTTAAAGACCGCCAGGTGGTCAAAATTAATCCGGAGCCCTCCACGAAGGCGTGCCTCATCGCCTGCGCTGCGTCGGCGCGTTAAAACCTCACAATCGATCAACCAAGCCAATTGCGAAACTAAGGCGAGCGCGTGGTATAACGGCATCCCATGACGACACAGACACCCTTGATATGAGCCACATAGACGCTAGCGCAAGATTCCTCTCTAGTGTATATAGTAAGAACCTGTATTTCAGAAACTAACGCTTCCCCAATTGCATGACAGGCAAGAATATACGCTGCTTAGCTCCACTGACGCGAACACGCAGTGAACACAAATAGTACCGCGCCAGGGAAGATGAAGTTTGCCGAGCGATGGCGAATTTTTTCTGCTTACAGCGCGTGGTGAAGGCGCATATTTTTGCTGCTACTTGTAGAGTTCCTGCATATAGCTCCCTTAGGGGAGCAGAGTTGTGCGTCCATCCACCATCTTGAGTTTCAGGTCATGCGGGAAAGCCACTCGTCTCGCATGTAGGAGCAGCCGCTTGGAAACCGCCCCATGGCAGCGGCGAGGAGTGCGAGGAGCGGTGTGGACAAACCCTGGCGGCTGCTTATCAGCTGAGCGAGCACCGCTGCCGCCGCTTCCACAACCGCCGATGCCCAGTTGAGCAGAACTGACTAAATACTGGGTGTTGTAAGCAGCACTGAAAGCGGGCTTTTCTGTCGAACAGGAACCCGGAGGATTGTGGCAATCAGACGCACGACTCTTGCCCTACGTGATGTACATGAACTCTAGGTACATGTCCTTACTCGGTCCCCCCGATTCTCGTCTCCGCACACACCATCCCCTTGGAAAGATAGCGAGCGCTGTTAGACGCTTTAACTGCTGACTTGTGGACGCAATTGTGAACACGTGCGGACGCTGAAAATAGGCCGAGACGGCGATATTTACCTTGGCTGTAATACAGCTGTTGCACGTTGGGGGGGGGGGGGATTTTCCGCATTGTACAACTTCATTCCCTACAAAATGTTGCGCACTGCGTAACCTGTTGTAGATGCGAAGGCATCTCATTCACCCGCCTTGTCCCTGCATCCGGCGTCGCCGTCGTCGTCGTTGGTCGGCGTCCACCCCTCCCCCATTCTCCTCGCCGCGCCAGCTTCGCTCCCCGCCGCTCACCCCCTCTCCTCTCCGATAGCGAACACTCTCTCGCGAGTGGCATTCGATTGGATTCGATTGGATTGGCTTGGATTTGTTGGCTTTTCTTGGCTTGGATTGGATTGGATTTGGATTTGGATTGGATTGGATTGGATTAAAATGGAATGTGTTGCGTCATACTGGCGCCGGCGCGTCCCCTCACCGTTATGCGCGCTATAAAACGCGGTGCCTGCGCCGCTCCGCTCCTTCGTTCCAGCGCCGTTCCTCCGTGTCTAACGCTGCAACGTGAACCCCCTATGCGTCGCCTGTACACAGGGGTTCCTGCGAGGGGAGGTGGGAGTTTTTTTAGCTTTTACTGGGTAGGTGGGTGCGAAGCTATATAACATCTCTCTACACGTGCGTATACGCCTGCTATTGGGCAATAGCAGGGTCTACACTGCTCAAGCAAGTATTTATTGGCTCCAAAATATTTTGTTTTGATTGATTATGAGTTTTAGCGCGCCGACGCTACACAGGCGATGAGGCGCGCCCTAGTGGAGGGCTCCGGATTAATTTTGACCACCTGGCTGGGTATCTTTAACGTGTGCCGAAATGTCGGACACACCAGCGTCTTCGATGTTCTCAATCAGAAAAGCAGCCGCTGCGACCGGGAATCGAACCAGCATCGTCGGGCTCAGCAACACAACGCCTTAGACACTGAGCCACTGCGGCGGTTCCAAAATTAGTTTGTCAGCCTCCTCACTCAAACATGTTTATGAATCGTTGTCGTTTCCCACATTGTTTTAAAAAGGCAATTTTTCTTTTTCACGGACCCTATGAAGGCGGCAATGTGTACATTTTACTAGGGAAATATAGTAATCTATCAGGACATCGTACGAAATGCAAAATGTGAGCAGCGCTTTGTAAGAAAACAGAAATACGTGGTATTAGGATCTGCCGAAGAAGCGAAAGAAAAAAAACACCATTTACCTTATTAATCGCAGCATATTTCATGCGCACCTCTTCTTCCTTAGGTGCGTATAATAGCGCCCAATCGCATCAAAGACAGATTTTCTTGGGAAACGTGAAGGTCGTGTGCTAGACGTTGACTGCGGCCGATAACATTTCCACTTGGTACGACAAAACGCTGCTAGGGCCACATGAATTAGAAATATGCACGCGAACTGTAACTCTTGACCATTTAAGCTGGCGTCTGTTCTTCTCCTCCCATTTTTAGCATTATAGCTTCATGAGCATAACGCCAAATAGAGAAGCTACAGGTGCATCCTTGCAAATGGCAAACACTTGCGTCTTTTTTCTTTCGCGGTATTTTATTTTAGCCTGTCAACTTCGAGGATTGCTGAAAATATTGAACGAGTACCCCTCCCCGCTTACTCAATTATTATGCCAACCCGACGCCGTGACCAGTTTTGGTACGAGTCATAAAAAAGTCATTTTTGACCTACGTAAAGCGTTTTCAGCCAGTTTTTATGAGGAGCAGCCTTGGAAGTAGAAGTGGAATGTCTGTACTTTGATTTTATTTTATTTGGCGGAGTTTTGAGCAGCGCCATTCAAACTTTTGTCGCCATCTCTGCCCTGTGAAAGCGAAATCCTTTAAGCTGTAAAAAATTGCACAAAAGTGTGTGCAGGGGGCATTGCATTTGCGATCCTATGTCCCTATAGGGCAATGGTAGGGGCAATCGCAATATGGTCGCTGTAGTATACGGTTATGGGTTTTGATATCATTGTAAAAGACGGCCAAGCGTTTTTTTTTGTCGAGTACCATTTCTCTATTACAATAAGAAGGGAATCAATTATCCAATTATCTAATTGAAAAGAAGAAAACCTTTATTTCTCTTCTGCGCGAGTGGAGAGTGGGATTCAAAACCATATCAAACTAAAACGGCTTTTTTTATAACTGCCCAGAACGTTTGAAAGCGCAATTTCTATTTTTACAGGCCTTATTATAAAACCCGAGCCAGGCGTTTTGATTTTTCTACGATAGGGGGCTTTACCGTTCCTTGGTGAAGGCAGGGCCGATTTACTAGAGACGGACGGTGGTGTTTATTTGATTGGTAAATAGCCCAGAAAAACATGTTGGCTGCTTTCCATAGCTCTCGTGTGTACAGATTCTTGCGCAAGTTAAAGATTTCCAGGTGGTGAATATAATATGGACATCTCCACTGGGGCGCGCTTCTTGCCCAGGTGCAGCTTCTTCTCGGTAAAACCGATATTCTAATCTAACGTAAAACCAGTCGCTGGTAGATACTGTTATAATACATTGGCCGTAGAAGCGGACATTCGGGCGAAATGTAGCCTCGCACAAAAAACGCTGCTTGCTAAAAAGTTCAAAACGAATTTGTTGGTATGGCGCTGGTGACGCAATGCTAGGACAGCGTTGCCTGCAACTCTTAGATCATAAAATGTTTGAAGAGAACATGTTAACCACAATTGTTCGCATACATATTGGGGATTATACGTTCTCGGTACGCTTTATACCCTCCCTCATCTCATGAGCCTGTGCAGGGGGGATTAAAAGCAATACGAACAACAGAGCACACAGCTTCCGACGCATGCCGCACAGTCTTGCTGAACTGTCAGCGTTTGCAGACCTGAAAGCATAGCATTAGTGTCAATTCAAGGGAAATCACGAAACAGCGCTCCACTATACAGAAAGGATCAAACTCTTTGTAGGGTCTAGATTTGGCTTCCTAAAACGTTGTCAGAACCAGAGCCCAAGTGGGCCAACATCCGCCATGCGGAGCTATTTACTCTGCGTCCCCTTAGTGTTCTGCAATACATGTTTGGTTGCTAACACATCCATATTATGTCGTGGAATCGTAAACGCTGGAGTAGGCCAGTTTAAGAGCACTATTGCGAGTTTCGTTTTAGCGTGACTGGGTGTGTGTACTGATCGGCCTGGATATACAGACATCAGACTGGGCTCCCCAAAGGGTTTCAAGTTGCAATTCATTGTATTCAAAGCAGTCCTGCACGAAGAATGGATTGGCGTGAATATGATACCTTTCCGTCACTGCCAACACAACTTCTAACTTCGCCTTCCCGAGTGCTCCCCAATGTTCACCCCTAAAGCACAAATATGCACTGCGATTCCCTCTCTCACTATCTCTCCCTTCCAGTTTGTCAAAGTCACTTTCGTGATCGTCGAATTTGTGTGTACCAGCAGAGAGTTTACACAATTCATTCCTGGGTATTTTCATCACACACGCGAACAGCTCTTTATAGGCTCTGGAATTGCACTTCCAGACATTCATGGGTAGTGTGCTGTCACGCCCCCGTAATTAGCCGTAGTTATCTTCTCGCATCATCCGAAAAACATCGTTATTTCTTTGATTCGCCTTTTTAGGACCCTCAAGTCCACAGTTGCCAACAAATATGTTATTAGGCATGAAATACATTCAACACTACTGAACCCAGACTGAGGGGTTTCTTCTGTGGATTTTCGAACAAACTGTAAGACACAAAATCTCCTTTGTGGGTGGCTAACACAGCCATCTAGGGTTTATAAGTAGGATGTATTACGGCTCACTCACGACATCAATCCTAATAAGAAGAAAATTGAGTGATTTCGTACACACGTCTCATCTCTTATAGCTGTCCACGAGATAATTGGATGATTGTCAGGCAATAAATTGTTCTAAAATATTTATCAAGGATTGTCATTCACACTGCACTGCAGGTAAATGTTAATATTTCTCTAACCTTCAGGGCAATTTGCATTTCTTAACGCCTTTGTTAGTTTAGGAACGCAAAGGGTATTCGCTAAAAGCCACGTTGTGCATAAAGAGCTAATTTGTAGAGCCTGTTTCATAGGTGTCATACGAAAGCCTCTCAGTTTTTCAGCACATTTTTCAGACATACTTTCTTAAACACTGGTTTTGAGCTAACAAGGTCTTCAGAATACCGAACATTCTATGTTCAGCCACAGAAGAGCTATGTTGGCTTAAGCCTTCTAGAATTAATATTTCGGCGGTGTTGTACTTGTAGTAACCGGCCGTGCTCAAGGTATCTCTTTCAACTTTTTGAAGGCTGCTAGATCTCTTATCATTCTCTACGAAGCCTTGTGCATTTTTTATGTGTTTTTTAACCGCCGCCTCCGCAACATCCGGTGAGGAAACCTGAGACCAATGTTAAGTTCAGGTCCACATGCTCGGAATTTCTTCTGTTGTTTTTTTGTTTGTTAATACCAGCCAAAGTGGAGAAATTGTTTACAAACGACATGATGGAGTGACCAATTTGCAGACACAATTCGTGAAAACTGCTCAAATATTTTCAAGAATTTATGAAATTACTTTTTCTTCGGCACTGCGAGTTCCAACACACTGAATGGTTTTTTTTGACGACCTTATATTATCGAAATTTACTGGAGAGAGTATATTACCTATTAAGGATTACGACTATTCAGTGAAATAACGACTAGAGGGTATTACAGAAAAGCGTCAAGAAGGGATGGTAGTTAAATGGGTAGCTAAAACAGAATACAGCTTCTTCGATGAGGTAACTTACTTTACCGAAATCCCACGGTGTGTAAAAATTGCCCCTGACTTTCTGCCAAGGAGATGTTCATAAACTATTCAAATTGAGTTTTTGTAGCACACACCTGCTTTAGTGCGGATACTTGCAGCAAGAAAACACACTACCTTTCTGCGTACCGCCTGGACATTTCTTGTTCTGAATTATAACAACACGAGAATCATTTCCTGTGAGGTGTTATTTTGCCTAAGATTCTCCCGCCTCTCCGTTTGGCTTGCCAGTTTTATTGAGTGTCCAAGCTGACTGCTAAGTACTCACAATCATTGTGGTTTTAAAATTGACCACAGAATTTCTTCTTCGTGTATAAATGAAGGGGGATTCGGATAGCGGTTGCCTTAGCAAACGTGTGTGATGGCACGCACTATTGTTGTTCTACCCTCTGTATAAAAGATTTTGTTACTTAGTCGATTGGTGGCCCCTTTTGAACACAAAAAAGAGGTCCAACATCCCTGCGTACCAGCCATCCAGAGAAAAATTTGAGAAAATACTGTAGAGGCCAGAAGCCTAATTATTTTACATACACAACTTAGTCAAGAGTTCGACTAAAGTTTATCTGGTCAGGTATCATGATGAGGACAAAGATGCGGTCACTGGCCAAGTCAAGGTCAAAACACAGAGACGTTTCGGAACCCGTACGGGTTCCTTGATCACACTAAGCAGGATCAAGACCCGCACGGGTTCCGAAACGTCTCTGTGTTTTCACCTTGACTTGGTCAGTGACCGCATCTTCGTCCTCATACACAACATAGTTGGCAGTGAAAACACTCGGTAAAAAGGGCGACGTGAACGTCTTCGCCTCCATCTTTCTTCGTGAAGCGCTGGCATTGCAAGTGTGTCTCAATCATGTTGATAGCCCCCTTCTGGCGTCACCTGTCAGCTTTAGCATGAGCTGTCCGCAACACGCGTTATTTCTCGTCGACGAAGACGGAAGAAACCAAGTTGCTGCCGCTGTTCTGGTAAGCTTTCTTTCACTTAAGAGTGCAAGGGCAGAGTAACCGTTTTAACGGGGGTAACAATTTTTTTCTCTAGAGAGGCTTAGCTTTCTATATATTAGCTTTCTTAGCTTTCTTTCTTAGCTTTCTATATAGAAAGGCTTAGCTTTCTATATAAATAGGTATTCCCCTTGCAATGGCGGTTTATCATTATATAATTATATTGCAAGAAACTGCGACCGGCACGGCTTATTGTGCTAGAGCACCCGCTCCTTTATTTCTCCCCTACTTGGCTGTTGTTACATAGCCGTCTTTGGTGGCTGCGCAAGGAACGCGCATACACCTTCGTCATCAGGTTTTCTCCTTCACACTCGGCCATGACTGCGAGCATGAACAACGCTTAGAAAATGTCCGCCCGTACAAGCAGTCTTTCTTTTGATGCATGACGCGTGGACGGCGAAGTTATCGCTCCTCCGCTGGTTTGCGTTCCAAGTGGCGTGAAGGGAAACCACTCACGAAATGTACGGCCCTAAACGATCTACGTTGACCCGCCGCGGTGGCTCAGTGGCTAAGGCGTTGCGCTGCTGAGCACATGGTCGCGGGTTCGATTCCCGGCCACGGCGGCCGCTTTTTTGATGGAGGCGAAAAGCAAAAACGCCCGTGTGTACGAGATTTCGGAGCGCGATAAAGATCCTCAGGTGGTCAAATTTAATCCGGAGCCGTCCGCTACGGCGCGCCTCATCGCCCGGGTTGCGTCGGCGTGTTACAACTCCACAATCAATCAATGAAACGATCTACAATGGCGAATAGCCCCCCAAACTTTCGTAGTAATTTGTGGCATGTTCCCTGCGTCCGTCCTTGTACTCGCAACTCGTCAACTACGGAGTACCGCGGGGCCGGTCGGTGTCTGCTGTCGTAGTAGGCATTCCGGTGGTGTTGCGCATAGGTGCTGTTCTATCGTGCATTTCAGCACGCCACCTGCCGCTAGATCGCCTGTCCTACCTTGCGGGGGTGTCCAATCTGGCAGCGATGTTCAACTTGAGAAGTTGCCCTAAACAACTTTGCTCGGGGATGTTTCAGTTGAAGATTGGAAGGACATGTTGACCGAGAAGTCGCCCGACTGCAGGCTTTCGTCCCAATCTGCTTCTCCTGTCTTGTTGCATCAACATATGGTGCCAGTCATGCGTGAATTGTTTGGCTAGTTCCCTCAGTAAGACCGTTCATTTGGGCGCGGTATGACGACAAAAAATGGTGTTCCACTCTCGCTTGGCGAAGGAAAAATAGTAGCCAGCATGAAGAAAGTATTTTAACAGTACAATATCAGCATCTTGGGCATTCCACATCTTTATTAAAAGTTCGTACTCGCACACCGCGGCTACCTGGACGTATTTAGACAGATAGTCTACGGAGACGATGATATAGCGGTTTCTGTAAGCTGTGGTGGGCAGAGGCCCCGTACGGTCTATGCTAATTGTGTGAAAGACGGCTTCCAGAGGCGTAATGGTGTTCCGTAAGCTCGGCTACATTCCCGGAATTCTCTGATACCAATGGCAAAACCAGTACCTGGCTGCATATCACCGAATATATCTTATCTTCGGCCACCATCTTCCGCTACCTTGCGGGGAGTTGCGCACTGCTGTATGTGCCCTCCCTTGGGAGAGTGGAGGACTGCGGGTGAAATTGCTGGCCTTAGCCCCACAGGAATTACGGTAAGGTGGTATTTTTTTGTGTTCGGCGCATATGCGACGATTTAGTGTTCCGTTGAGAGGAACGTAGTTAGGATTTTTTAAGAGGTGTTCAGGGATTCCCTTATAGCAGCTAGGTCGGGTTTGTCACGCGTTGCATAAGTACAGCCCAAAGGGCGGCCTGGCTAGCATTGGTGTTAATACCTGTCACCATGTCCTTGTAAAATTTACACAGCACTTTGCAACGAGTGAGCTGCGGTTTGAGCACGTCGAAGGTGTCTTGTTGAGCGCTCACCACACTAACCTTGCGCCTTTTTTCGTTATGCCCATAAGGGGAACAGCCATAGTAGCAAAGTCGCGAACGACTGAGAAACAAGTGGGAAGGAACGAATGAGCCGATGCCAAAGAAAATCTGAACCACATTAGGCAGGTCCGTGTGGGGTAGCTAACCACAGCGGGGATACGTTCAGGAAGAGGCTCTATACAGTATGTAGAAATCTGTACACTAGGTACGGAAAACAGGTGGCCCGGAATTGATATTTTCCACATTTCAGGGGGAAAGCAGACTTATGCAGCCAAGCTAGAAGTTTATTGATGCCGACACGAACTATATAAGTGCGCACAAAGTGCGAAAACAAAACGAGAAAAATCAAAGCGTTTACGCACCTGCTGGAATCCATGTGGCTATGCAGTGACAGAATTAGATTAATGTCGGAGAAAACGCTGCTTGGAGTTGCTGGCTTTCGCAAAGCACGAAAGCTGCCGAAGGCGATTTACGCATTCGACAACCCTCGAAAGAAGGTGGAGAGTTTCCACAAAACCTCGTAAACACATCTTTGTGGTAAAGTAACAGTGCCGTTTCCTTTGAACTTTGGAAGTCATTTACAATACGAGTAATGCTCCCTCAGACGCAAATCGGCTCGGTTCTTTATAGATGACACGTGTCTTCCAAAATGTGTCTGCCCGAAAGCGCTAATAGGCTATTTAGTTTATCCAGCTGGCATTGAGCTCGTCATATAGTATGCGGTTTGGCCCCTATGGTAATTGGTCATAACGAGGGTTAGAACGTACATAAGGTGCTTGAGTTTATTTTGGGAACATTTCGCCTAGGTTCTAATAAAAAGGAAGCCTTCATATGTTGTTTTTGATGAATTGCCCAGATGTATATGACTTTTCGCTTCCATGTATTTACATTTGGATAACGCACAGGAGTCGGAATTGATTTCCCTCGTTGTGAAAGGACAACAGGAACATACTTCGATTTCACAGTCACTTTGGAAGTGGTCCAGCTCCTGTATAAGCAGCCCATGTCTCAGCACTCTTCGGAGCACTTCGTAACAATCTGCTTCAACCGCTTCGACAGATGGCGTCAGACGAATAGTTATGGCGTGAGGATAATTACAAAAAACATCAAATCTTCGTCTGTCTGCATCGCATTTTGTGAGTTCTAACATACCGTGCAATTTAATGAATTCAGCCGTAATGTACGGCTTCTCTTTCAGAACGCATTTTAAAATAAACCCTTCCCAATGGGCGTGACACTGTCACAACTCTAACAATTGATGCAGCTGTATTACTACCTCTGCTTAGGTCACGTGCGTTGCTCCCGCGGCATTGTGTTGTCCTGGAGAGGGGCTTGTCTGCGCTGTTTGATGTTTGCACACATATATGAAACATTTCTAAAGAAGCGTTCCGAACGAATGAGGGTGTTTTCAAATTATTGTAACTCAGTGAACTTATTTCTGTGTGAAAACAACAAAGCTTGCGAGCGGGATGCTTGGGTGCGCCGGTTATGTTAGATAACTCACTCTCCTGCTCGAAGGCAACCATATTCATTCGCATTGTAATTTTTGCAAAGTCACCCCGCCTCAGGTGACACCGGTAACGCCAGCCGTATAAACGAGCCATTCAGAGAGCTTGTCAATAAAACGATCTCGCTTCTCATAAACCACGGGAAAAAGCTGGGCGTGTGGTGATAATATGCAGTGTTTCCCCTCTTTAAAAGTTTTCCTAAAAATCAGTATATTTTGTAAATTGGAGGAGCAATTCGCCAAGGGTTCTGAATACAGCGCCGATCAATATCTTCACCTTCGCTTCCTCTGTTGTGTTTTGTGGATACCTTCTGCTCCCTTTGCACTTGATTGCTGTTTTTACTTTGGGACTTATATAGCTTAATAAGTACCCACAACAAACTGCGTACGTTACGCCGCAAAATGCTTTGACTTGTTTGACTTATTACATGCTTCTCTACTTGTTCATTACCCCGCTTCTCTTTCATCCGTATGGATAAGCTTTGACAGACAGGGTTAAAAAAATGATATTGCCATATCCACAAAATTTTGAAACTGCAGTTTGAGAAAAACTGAGCTATACTAAAAACCTTTCTTGCTCGTCCTTTAGCTTTCTTTGGAAGCTATTCGGTTTTTTGCGGCCTATAAATTGTGTCTGGCATAATTTGTTTTATCTAGGCGAATAACGTTTTCGAGAACGCCAGAACCCCAGTTAAAACATGACTGAATATTGTTTTAAGCTTTTAAAATGCCACTTCTACATCTCCCTCATACGAAGCCTTGGCTATCGGAATAAACAACATGGGAGGAAACTCTTTGACTGTAATCGTTCTTGTACACTGGGGAATGTTTTCCTTGTATGACCATACGTTCCAGGAATAGAAAATAATTTCGAATAATTACCTTAATTTAGGAACATTTACCATATGATGTCTGCTTTAGGAACATTTTATTTGCCTGCCGTAGCGCCATCTTCTAAGGTTTCAATTTTGTTGTTTCTTGCTCTTGTTAATTCATAAACGCCGACCAACCTTTAATCATTCGCGTTTTCTGAGACACTAATGTGGTGGTTTTCTTTCTGTCTTTAATTTTGCGCAGGATTTCCCACCTACTATGAAACACCCAAAACGAATGATGCTCATGGCAGCCGGGCTCTGGTTATTTTGTTGCCAGGCATTGTACATGTTGAGACTCTACAAGCTTTTGAGATCTTGCCGAACTTCGCGGATTTGTTTGGAATCGGCAAAAATAGGGAAGAGTAAGTACAACTTGAAACCGTTGCCAAAAATTTGATGCGCCGATCGGAGTAACACACGTTTCATTCTAGATATGGGGATGGGAGTTTGTAATTTCACTGTGCATGTTTGCCAGAATTCATTGTTAATAATGTAATCTTGAACATTCATGTGTGCTACGGTTCATGTACTAATAATTTATCCTCATATCACAGGTCTAGTGCACGTGTCTCCTTATTGTTCTGGGCCACGCGAACGTACATTTATGTGCATAGTGTGTGTAAGGTATAAAATCCTTTCTGCTATAAATCTGCAAAACACAAAATGAGAGACATAAAGATAGCGCAGGCCAAGAGAAACCTAAGCTACATACCGTTTACAGTGAGTAGTTCGGCGGACCTTCAAGAGGTGAAGCTGGCGCCGCAGTTGCCATTACTGGCCCTAAGCATGGGGACGTTTTGGTTTCCGCCGTATCCTGCTATGTGCTTAACGGAGTGCGCAGCCAGAAAATGTGTAAGTCAGGGGGGGGGACTCATGCCGTGGCTGCACGTACCAGCTGCGAGCGTGACTTCAAGGTGTGGAAGGAACCGCCATGCGAGTCTTACTGGCCGCAACTTGACAAACTGTCGCGTGTGCTGCCTTGCGCAAGGCACGGCCTTCCTCACCGTGAACGCGACATGAAGAACGGGCTCTGCTGGACGGCCTTTCTCCAACGGAAACATCGGCAAAGGTGACTTTTTCAGACCGTAACGGAAGATTGCTGGCGAGTGTAGTGTAGTCCACACCAATCAGCCTCGCCAAAGCTTGCATCATGTTGCGTTTGCGCGTTGCGTTCGTGTCGTCGTGACGAAACAAGTCAGCCTGGGTGTTGAACTTGCCGATGGGAGCGTGGACTAAAGATTTTTTTATATTTATTTATTTATTTCTGTAATACTGCCGACTTTGAAGCAATGTCCTTGGCAGGAGGGAGCGATACAGTATACCGATGACACAAGATAGATGAACATGAATATGAAATCAGTTCACTGGGGTACTGCCAGCGAACCATACAGCACCTTATACAAAATCAAGCCTGGGAGAAGAAAATTTCACAACAGAACTGCACAACACAAGAGATAAGCAAGAATAAATGCGTCGTTGTCTTCAACGACAAGTAACACACTGACCATATATTTCGCTTTTGAAATAGCATTTTAGAAACCGGCGCAAGACAAGTAGTAGGCGTCGCGGCGCCGTGCGCGCACGACATGATAGTCCAGGAAAAGAAGGAATGAGGGGGTGTAAATCAAGAGTTATTTTTTAACGCTGATAGAAAAGGTTCAATGGACGCATATTCCACAATGTCTGCTCTTAGCCTATTCCACTCATGAATGGTTCACGGAAAAAATAATTTTTAAAGGCATCGGTTCTCTAAGAGGTCTTTTAGTTTTTTAGAGTGTTGTGAGCGTGTAGAACGGGCAACCACTGGTTCCAGGCACGTATTTTTATTTATGCTTGTTTTGTCATGGAAAATTAGGTACAGTAGTTTTTGTCTGTCATAATACCGTCTCGGCTGTAAAGTATCTAACTGTCCGTTTTCTAAAAGCACACTGGTGATATGCCCCAACAGTAACTGTTGTTGACAAATCAGATGGCCTTTCGTTGTAATGCTTTCCAATTTTGAGATATTGACCTGTGTGTGAGGATCCCAGACCACTGACTCTAATATTGGTCGGACATATGTTTTGTAGGCTAGTACTTTGACTTCTTTTGTAGACGTTTTCAATGTCCTTCTGAGATACCCGAAGGTGCGCACGGCTTTGTTTTTTATGTACGTGACATGATCGTTCCATCGCAAATCTGAGGAAATTATTACTCCTAAGTATTTGTAGTTATTTACGGATGACAGAGCGTGACCATCGATACAATAATAAAATATTAAAGGTTCCCGCTTTCGCGTAATCGTCATGGATACTGTTTTGTTCACATTAACGTTCATCTGCCATGTTTCGCCACCATGATTGAAGTTTGTCTAGTGCCGAATTTAAAAGAGCTTGGTCAGCAGAATTTTGTACTTCGTGATAAAGCACGCAGTCTTCGGAAAAAAATTTCAAATATATATACCGTTCGTGATATCATTAACATAAATTAAGAAGAAAAGGGGACCAAGAATGGACCCCTGTGGTATACCGGAACGAACTACATGTGGGTTTGAATACTCGCCGTTAATAAAGACGCTTTGGCACCTGGAAGAAAAATAGGCCTCAATACAACCAAGCACAACGTCGTTCTTCGGAACTGATTGAAGCTTTAACAGTAATTTCGGATGCGACACGCGGTCAAAAGCTTTCTCGAAGTCCACAAAAATAACGTCGATTTGGCATCGCTTATCTAGGACAGCGCTGCAGTCATGGATGGTTTCGACTAGATGCGTTGTTGTAGGTAACCCCTTCCTGAAACCGTGTTGGCAAAAATTGTGACAAATGCTTAAAGATTATGTGCTCGAGAAGTTTTGCGCTAGTGCATAAAAACGAAATCGGTTTGTAAGACGGAACGAGATTGGTGTTAGTTTTTGGTACTGGGGCTATTTTTGAAAATTTCCAGTCTTCAGGAAGTTCCAATTGCGGCAGCGAATTAATGTATACAATAGCCCAGCAATGGGGGCACCATTCGGCGAATCGTGTCTAGAAAGGTATTAGGTACATGGTCAATTCCTGGGATTGTATCAGCATCCAACAGTAGCGCCAGCACTCCTTCCTGACCCACAGAAACGCTACAAATCGGTTGGACATCGTCAAAATAAAACTGTGGTCTAATGCCATTGTCACTGGTGAAAACAGAGACCAAAAATTATTAAAGGATTTTGCGATGACTCTTGTTTGTCTCCCAATGTCCGTCTATGTCCACACCAGGGAACGCTTGTTTTCTTGGTGCAAAGAGTCCCCAGGATTTTGCCGGAGATTGCAAAAGGAAGTTTTACATTGATACGCCGTAAAAATGTCGCTTGGCTTTTTCGTACCATCAGTGAGCTGTAGGCATATTGCGGAGAGCTTATAGCTGTTAGCTGGGGAAGGCCGTTTCCGACACTGTTTTCGGATCTTTTTTTGCTTTTCGCTGAAGAAGTACTACATATCGGGTCATCCACGGATTCCCATTATGGACAACTTTTAGTTTTGTTTGCGCAAATTCTTCAACACATTTCAATACACGCGTTTTGAAAAAAACACCATAAGTCATTGACAGTGCAAGATCTGGACATAGAAAGGGAAAGAAAGTCTCAAAATGAGTCGTCAAGACGATCTATTATGCTAACGTCAATCAGATCTCGGGAACACAGGAACTACGCGTTTTTCTTTACTGACTTTAGGGGTGTAACTCTGAGATATTGTGAGGGCAACCATAGCGTGATCTGATATGCCATCAAGTACGTGTATTTGAGGATCGCAGTTGCAAACGCTACTGCTAATAAAATACAAATCTAATATTGACCGGGTATCACTGTTAATGTGTGTCGTTTGCTTGACCAATTGTGTTAGTTCATGAAGAATAATCAAATCTACTAAGCTTTCAGCGTTGCTGGCAAGGGGTTCAGAGAACTTGTTGATCCCAATTAATTAGTGGAAAATTAAAATCGCCCGCGAGTAGCCCATTTTTTCAGTTACATTTACACGTGCACAAACATTTATTAAGCCTCTCACAGAAATAATCTTCGGGACCCGGTGGGCGGTACAATGCAGCTATAACTAAGTTAAATTGATCCAGGCATATATTTACCACAACGCACTCGATTCCAGCGATATCGGTGAACCTTGATACTGAGAGGGTTTCCTGGTAAATAATTGCGACACCTCCTCCCCCCGAGAATCTCTGTCTTTGCGGTAAATTCGGTACCCCGGGGGCGTCACTTCATCGTCCCTAATGTCGGTGTTTAACCAGGTTTCCGTTATTACTAATATATGCGGTTTATGGCGAGTACTATACTTTCCAGTTCAGAAGATTTATTTACAAGGCTACGCGCGTTGAAGTTTAAACATTGTAAAGGTCTTGCCTTGTTGGCTCTTGGTCATTTTTTCTGTACCGGCTTGCCCTCCTTGCCTTCTACGGGAACCCTCTCTCCCTTCGCATGATCCCATTCGAAAAGCACGTTATCAATTCTGATCCTGTCATGAACCAGCTTAACTTTTCGTCCCATTCTTTTCAGATCAGCCGCGCTCTCCCAGAGCTTCTTACGCTTTTGCCGGGTGGCCGAGGAAAAGTCCTCCGATATGGAGAAGTTTGTGTCCTTAAGATTAGCACAGTTGCTGAACACAACATACTTTTCGCGGTAGTCTATTTGTTTTAATACTATGGGTCTGGGCTTATCACGTTGTTTCCTCCCTATCCTGTGGATTCTTTCCACAGTGGTCACACTTACGCCCAACACATTCTTAAATATACCTTGAACTACGCTTTCCTGAAGGTTGTCATCTGCTTCGTTAGTTTTCTCAGGAACGCCAAACACAATAAGGTTGTTTTGCCTACTGTGGTCCTCCAAGGAGAGAAGTCTACTCTGTAAGCTGTGAACCGTTTTTTCACGATAACCCATTTTTGTGGTGACTTCTTAATTCGCTGCTACTGAAGTTTCGAACATTGCGAACTTTTCCTCAATAACCTCGAGCCTTTTCTGGATATTAATTTGCCCTTGCAATAATTGCTCCAGAAGCTCCTCGACAGTCAGCCCAGGGTTGGTTTAAATATCTCCACAGAGCATCAACAGCGACATAACAAAATTGCGGACCTTCGCACATACACTACAAAGACACTGTGGGCACGCCAGCTGTACAAAACAAGGATCACTAATTCTAATAGTTGTAGTGTAGTGACTACCCGGCGTGAAAAACAGAAGCGGGTTTGACCTCATGCCGATGCTCGGCCAGCCGGCGTACCCACTGAAGGTACTGCAGTGTGGATCGCTTCTTATATGCCGTTGCGCTGACGTCACGGAAGCCGGACACATGGATGCCCAGCCATCGTTGTCGTACAGCGCAGCTTGTGCGCAGTCTCCGATGAAGGCTTGCCCAGGGATGCTTGCGGTGAAGAGTTCGATTGCGTCTTCCGTCGCACTGGCCTTCGTCGCCGTGGCAAATATAGGAGCTGCGTGAAAAACAGAAGTGGGTTTGACATCATGCCGATGCTCGGCCAGCCGGCGCATATCAGCTTTGCCACTTCGTAGAATATCTCGTTTCGCATTACTTAAAGTCAACGAAACCCTTGCATCGCCCCTCCGGCGTGACCAAAGGCCCTGCCCTTTGGCGCTGCCGCTAATTTATCCTTCCTACTCGTGACGAGCGCACAAACCTGTCTTTAGTAAGCATTGCACGTGTTTTGTAACGCTGCAGGCCTGTCTTCTGAACATGGCGCAATCAGAGCTAACCGTCGCAGCAGTTTCCTAGCGCCAGAGGCTGTAGCTTTGAGGTTATTTCGGACTCTGCTAATAGCATGAACGCGCGGGTATAACCCGGCCGTGCATATAACTCGCACCGCCACTTTTCGGCGACGAATAAAACAAAAAAACCCCCGCGTATTACCCGCATATTTTATACATACAACGGAGGACCAAAGCTACTACTCAAGCACCATTACACATTCGTTTATACAAAAGAAGTTACCTAGCTGACTACGTAACTAGAAGACTTGCTTACATTTTTCCAGGTTGGTATATTGTTGAGCTGTGTGTGCGAAATAAGCACTGTCAATGGGATAACAGTGGTTTAGCCGCTTTTGCTGCTAGACGGACACGACGGCCCAACTCGCATTGCGTTGGAGATTCACGAAAGGAATGCACCCTATTCTTCCCATATTTTTAATGCACCCCTACGTCTCCCCCCCCCCCACGAAATTTTTGTATTTTAGATACGGGTTACACGCGCAAAAATACGGTAACCGGTGTGCATAGGAATCCGTGCATGATCCTTAGATAAACGTGCGCCAAGCAGCGGCTAAAAGCCATTTCATTCACGCCAGCGGTCGGCAACGTTTTGAGGTAGAAGATCGAGTTGAATGAAGCTGATACGGCAAGGTCCGTACAGCAAATTGCTATAAATAAGGGAGGGGGGAGACGCTTTTTTTTCACTGGTGCAAAAAAAGGAAGTGAAGAAGATATCGAGCTAAGTCTGAAGATTAGTAGCAATGCTAGCTAGAAACGATCTTGCTTTAATTCTGTATGTCTAACCCCATTTGAGGTTGTAATTGCCATGTCAGCCTTTAAAAGTGATACTGGAAGGGATGATGTGACGTCATGCTGGGGGCCGCATATTACTGCCTCGCGTGAGGCCTGCGGGCTGCAGGTTGCCACCCCTGATATACATCGTTGCTGTGTGCGTAAAAATAGAAAAAAACGGCGTCAAACAGATATGAAACGCGTGAACACAAGTTTGGGGATGGGCGCCAGTCAGAACAGCGCTTTAAAGGACACTGAAATAATTTGTAAAGATTGCGGGATTACAAGCGCACATATTTGTCTGGAGTCTGTACGCCATGTTTGGACCACTCTGGCTGTGTTTACGCAACTTTATTCACCAGAAAAATGAATTCGAAAACACTGTCCTCCTCTCTGCATCCTCAGTCATTTTCGGTGGCGTTTTGTATGACGTCAGGAAAAAAAGGTTTGACTTGACTGCGATACCGCACGGCCTTCCGTCAGGGTCACTCGGGCTAGCGCTTAGTCCGCGGGCGACCGACGGGTCGTCGCAATACGTTCGCTCAGTTGAAACTAAGCCACGACACGTTTATGAATGTAAGAATGTACCTTTGTTTAGTTTGTTAGTTTTACACTTTATCACGCTCCATGTCCAGGTGGCTCCACACAAGCACTACACAAGTGCACATGCGACGCTTCGCTGACTGGTACGCTGATAGAAAAATCTAAGGCCAATTGAAGATGGAGATGAGTCAGTGAAGTGAATATAGGTACTAAGGAAATAAAATCAACTGAAAGTTTTACCGCACAGCGTAAAATTAGGGAGCAGGAAGCACTTTTTTGAGCTGGGTGAACAAGCACAGCGAGCAGCAGCACGACCACTCATCTGCGAACGCTTTTCCGTCTAAGAAATGCAATTGCTAGACGAAATATTAAAAAGGAAGTGTTTTATACCCGGCTACGCAAAGATCAGACTTATGTTATAGCCATAACGGCAGTGACGTCTCCAGAAAAAGGGCAATTGTTGACACGGCGGCGCACGATTCGAGCCCACGACTCTCACGCCAAAACGGGAGGTACGTGGCGCTCTGCCCACTGCGCTATAGAGATGTGAGCAGCCGTTAATTAGTAGTAGTGGTTTTGTTTGGAAAATGAGAAGAAATGGACTGGTGATATTTTTGAGCCCATCTGGGTGCTCACCTGCATACAACCCAGTCCGGGGGGTTGGGAATATAGAAGGGGGTGAATAGGATAGGGTAGAGAAAACGTAGATAGGTAAAGAGAGAAAAGAGCTACAAGAACGCGTCTTATGTCGTTCACTACGAGTCATTTAGATGGTGCCGCCGCCTTGGAGAGGCGAAGGGAGGGAATATAGAAGGGGGGGAATAGGATAGGGTGAGGTGAGGTGACTGTGAGAGGGAAAGAGATTCCCAGCCTGCACCAGATTGTATTGCAGGGAGAGAAAGGAAAGGGGAGGGAGGTAGAAATATGGGATGAGGTTGTGGCAGGGAGAGAAAGGGACGGGAGGGGGTAGAAATAGGGATGAGGTGGAGAAGAGGTACAGATCAGGTGGTTTGGGACCACCGCAGGAAAGGTAGGGGTAATGGAGAAGGGAACTATCAGCGGCACCACCGCCGGGAACCGGGCTTTTCTTTTTTTTTTGAAAACATGAAAGGAAAATCTTGTTGAAACCGGGCGTTTTTTTTTTTTTTGAACACTCTGAAAGGAAAATTTCCTTGTTTGAAACGAAAAATCAGAAAACTCTACAAGTATTAGAGTATTAAAAGAAAAATAACAAAATAGGGTAGAGAAAAAGTAGATACGCAAAGAGAGAAAAGAGCTCCAAGAACGCGTCTTATGTCGTTCACTACGAGTCATTCAGATGGCGCCGCCGCCTAGGAGAGGCGAAGGGAAGTAGGGCATTATGACGCTAATGAGCCCCTACAGTTGGCGCCTCGATTCAAGCGGTTTTGTTTACGGAGGACGCGCGTGATTTGAGGCACCCCCGCTGTCGCATTGTTAGTATGACCGTTGTATTTGAAGCAGCTGTTTCTGTGCATCTCATTTGTTGTTTTTATTGTCCCGGAATAAATCGGTTATTTTAGCCACTCTCCTGCTCTCCTCGACTCTCTCGCGACGAGAGCATCTCTGGCGCCGGCGCATGTCTCCGCCGGTGGGCGGCGCTGCGCGCGGTGCTGCGCATGGCGGCCCTGTCCTTGCTGCGTGCGTCCGTTGTTGCCCGCGAGGGGAGGTGGGCGTAATTTTCTTTTTTCTTTCGTGCGGCCGCTGTCCGCAGCCACTCCCTCTCTCTCTCTCCGATAGCGAACACTCTCTCGCGAGGGGCATTGGATTGGATTGGATTGGATTGGATTGGCTTGGCTTGGCTTGGCTTGGCTTAGTTTGGATTTGGTTTCTTGGCTTGGCTGGATTTGGATTGGATTGGTTAAAGTGAATTGTGTGGATTGTGTTGTTGCGTCATAGCCGCGTGGCAGACCGCTGGCGCCGCGCGTGCCCGTGCGTGTCGTGGAGCGGCCCGGCGCGCTCTCACTCCGCCGGTGGGCTGGGCGCTGCGCTGCGGCGCATGCGCGGTGCAGTACTCTCTCTCTCTCCGCGGTTTCCTCTCCTTCGTCGGCACGCTGCGCATATATAAGTGCCTAGAATATAACCGGTGTGCCGCTCTCCGGAGGCCTTTCGGTCGACGGTTGCTCTCCGCTTGCGCTTGGACCACCTCAGCGTCGCATCACACCAGGGTTCCCGCGAGGGGAGGTGGGCGTAATTTTTCTTTTTTCTTTCTTGCGTGTCGGCGTCACCTTGTCTGGCGGGGTCAGGCTGGCGAACTCTTCGTACATGAAGGAGGTTCCTTTAACATTCAACTGCTCCTGTGAAGGCACCTTTCACTTTCGTGTTTTACCGATTCCTATGAGATGTATCAACCACAATTTTTTTGTGGTAATTTGGGGGACGCTTACTGCACGAGAGCTATGCAACAAATAGTTATCTAAGCTGCTTAAAATGTTAAAACTAAATAAAAAGGTAAACTGGTTGCTATATATATTAGTTTGTAAAACCCGCCGCCGTGGCTCGTGGCCGAAAGTTCTGTAGCGCTAGGTCTGGTATTCTGAAGTCGCAAGATCGAATGCCCAGAGAGCAAATCTTTTTTTAGTTGATTTCTTGTTTTCGGCTGGTATATATATACTGAATTCGCCATTTTTGAGCTATAACGTTTACTTTTACACGAACGAGTTCGCAGAACGCGTGCAGACTGACACTGATGCTAGCGAGTTCACGCTGGCGTGCTGTGGCCATAAATACCGACTGCTTGCGGGAAGTGGGCACAGGCCAGAATCAGCAGACCCTTGGAATTGCGCGAACATGCTTTTTACGATACAGGCATGAGTGAGGCAAGTACCAAAGATGGGGGAAAAGCGCATGGCATTTGAGCGTCTGCGGTGACACGGAGGGGGTTTATCCACTCCGTAGGTCTCGGATAGTGATTGCTACTATTTCAAGCCGTCCTGCTAGGCTTATCTGACGCACTTTACAGCCGAAAATGTTGCAGAAGTGCGGTACGGCAATTACTGACATATTGGGAATGACCATCTAACGATAACTTTGGATGCCAATCAAGTTGTTTCACAGGACCAAAACCGAAACTTGTGTGAATGCTAATTTTGGACATCGTCCAATCACGCAGCACATTTACGTGACGTCACTGCGCTTAGTTTGTGTAGCCGCCGCAAACCGCGCGCGGTAGTATTTCTTTTTTAGTCGTTATAAAATAAATACCGCATTATCCCCCGGATAAACGATGCAAAGTGTGTTCATTTGAGCTAGTCTACTCATATCGAGCAAAAACGGATGCTTGACAAATTCACTTCACTTTCCCTTTAGGAAGTTTTGTGGGCCATTTTTCAGCACTAAGTAGTCTCTGAAGGTTGGCACACAAGATCTGGGCGCCCGATAAGTCCTCATTCGCAGACACTCCAAAATAATTGAGAATTTGCCAATAACGCCGTTCCGGCGCTAGCGGATGAGCCCGGACCACGGGCCCGGACCTATTAAAGGACACGGCGAGGAACACGTCCGAAATGGCCAGCAATGCTGAATGACGTCACATCGTCGAACATGGCTGCGCCCATACAGCCGCTTTGTAAGCCCAGTGAGGTCCGGAATTGAGCAGCGGCGGGCGCGCACTTTCGCCGCTCGCCTCCAGTCCTGCCTTGACCGAGTATGGTCGGTGAGCGCCTAAATTGCCAGCGGCATTTCCAATATCGAGTGGATTTTGTGTTCATGCGCAGTAAATGGCGTGTCTCCCTTTGCGTGACGTCAGTGACGTACACTTAAAAGGAAAACTACTTTTAATATGACCGCTCTGGCTTGCCGACCGCCGTCGCTTTGTCAGCCTTAACGAGCTTGGCGAAAACCAAAGCCCTGTATGCGATTTCTGTTGCAAAATTGCTGCAGTGCACCAAGAAGGAGCTTTATCGTCGTTTGTGCCGCGATTTAAACATCCGGAAATTGTGCTGGGCTGTGTTTCTCCGGAACGTCGTAACCGATCTCGAACTGATAACATCGAGGCTGAGTCGATTGCGGGTGAGGTTATGGAAAGTGTCTGTGTAACGCAGACGCTGTGAGGGAATAACACATGTGACTTTGTAGTGGTGACAGGGTGCAAAGGTTCTTATTTTTTGCTGTGAACGTAGCCTGCCCCCGATGTAGAGCGCCAATTCTACGTAGTTCGTGCCCGTCTGGCCAGACGCTGTGCCGGATTGTGGGTTCGTTCGTGGCGTATTTTTCCGTCGCACACGGCCGCTCGTGAATCTCTACACAGCATTGCGTTTCTTGTCAAATCAGGGCAAGGTGCCGTGCGTGACTGATTCGCATCAGCTGCGCATATTGCTCTAGCTGGTCGGTGTACTGCCGGAGCAGAGATGTGGCGTTTTTGTTACGTGACGTAATAAGGCAGGACTACAGCAATAATGGAGAGACATGAGAAACCGAAAAAATCGCACACAACCGTCCAAGAACTTCCTGATGAGGGATTCGTCAAGCTAAACAGAAGTTGTTAAAGTGGAAATTGCCCTCAAAAGCTTGATTACTTCACTTACAAACTCCTGCGTCCGCAGCTTGGGGACCAACTTTGCTCGCCCAATAGGCTTAAACAAGCTGGTTTCTGAAATAACGTCCTTTGCTGATGGCCACGAAGGCTTGCCACCTTAAGGCCCCTCCGCCTGAACCCCCCACTGCCCCAACCAGGCATTACTAGTTGATCTGCGCATTACTCCGTAGCTTGCTGTGCACCCGCTCTCCTTCGAGCGAGATAAACTCAGTCACACCCTTCTCGTACTTCCGACAACACTCGAAGGGGTTTTTAAAGACGATAGTCTTTCTTGGGCTACTTAAACCCAGAAATTTTGGTCTGTCTGTATGTCTGTATGTCTGTCCGTCTGTCTGTGACCCGATTCAGCCACCCGGCCAAAGCAAAACAATGCCTGCGCAATAGTCTTATATAGTCAAAGCTAAATCTACCCGTCTATGTCCGGTGGAATGTTCAGAATTGTCAACATTGTTGAAGAAGAACAAGAAATTACAGCAAATATGAGACAACAAATCAATACAGAAGTGATATGTGGCAGTGTTCCTTTATAAAAAATCAAACTGCTTGAATTTCGACACATTTAATACTTCATCAACTGCAGAAAAAGAACTTCACTCCGCCGCTGCCTGCTGTCGCCGCGCCACTATAAGCTTTCTGGGGCCCATTTTAAGAAATCAACGGGTAACAGGTACGCAAGGTTCCACTAGATAGGTTCCACGTTTGCTTGCAACGCACGTGGAGTAGGAAACGCGCGTTCTATAAACGCTGAAGTAGGGCGCCCTCGATTAACGCGCTGTCTTCGCCGTACGGCAGCGTTCGAATCGAGACACTGGTTTGGAGCAGCGGAACGCGGGAACTTTAATAATGATTTAAGCAAACCTTGGCGTCTTTATCTGGGAGGAGCGCGACGCAAGAGGAACAACATGATAGGTGAGCGGGAAAGCGAAGGGAGGCATTTACTTCGCAAAAGCCGATAAAGACTATCGTCTTTTGACGGCATTTGCAACGAAAGGAGCAGATACGCGGCCAATTTTTTTTTATGCATGTTTACGGGTCGCGAATGAAGAGCAGTCTGCTTAGCGAGGACCAATTTCGACTAGCCATTTAAATCACCGCTTTAAAATAAAAGTGTGAGCTTTGGCAAATTTTCATCACCTACAATACTTGAAACCCTTGTGTTCTATTTGCAGGGGAGTTCCTCCTACCAACACCTTCAAGACAAGAAATGGAAAATTCAATATCCAATATTTCGCTGGCCCTTCGTGATGCACGGTCGGCAGAGGCCGATGCGGTGAACTCAGAATTAGAAGGGACGCTTCCAGCTGCATTCCAGGCCACTTTGGATAAATATGCGGTCGTCCCCACAGCGAATGTCAAAATTGTAATTGTCCTCGCGTACTACAGGTCCGGTTCAACGTTCGTGGGCGAACTCCTGTCATCCGGAAGCAGGACTTACTTCCACTTTGAACCGCTGCATTTGTTCACCACGGCGGGCCGGCTTCGCCCGGGACGGGAAAGCGACGCCTTCCAGCTTCTGGACGAGATTGTGAGGTGCCGCATGGTGAAAGTACCATTGTACACCATTTGGTGCGAAAACCATCCTTGGTTTTTGCACCTGAATCGGTTCCTGGCGGATGCTTGTGGTGGTGGAGAATCATGCTTTTCTCCGAGACCTATTGGATCCCTCTGTTCACGTGCCAAGACCCAAGTGTTCAAGTTTACCAGACTCAAAGCAAGTCAGGTTGGTCTTGTGCTTTTTTAAGCTTTTAGAACAGAACAAGATATAACGAATTAAGCCGACAACACATTTCTATTACTAACGCCATACATGCGGATAATATCGACCTCATAACTGAAAGTAGAAGTAAGTTGTAACTCGAGTAAGGAAAACCACGCGTCTATAAAACTCACTCATACCTAACCCCAACTTTTGCCAGCTCATGAACAATAATGACCAGTTTTCTTTCAGTTTGTCTGTGCTTCATTTTGGAACATTCAGATAGCATACTTTCTCCCGTTGGAATGATCATCACGTATGTTTAGTATAATTAGGACGCGGTATAATTTTTTACTTTGAACTGCAAATATCGTAAGCATCCTTCAATCTTAACTTGCATGGTTATCCAGTCACGAGCAATCATAGTTTACCAACCAATAACGGTTGTGCGCAATCAATTTATGTATCTGGTGGTTGCAGCTCATCCTGTCTGTATTAGACGAAATTCGGAATGGCAAGAAAACAATCAGTATGTGTTGAAGGAATACTCTTCCAATGCGTCAATGGAGTGAACATCTCTACTAAGCAAACCAGCAAGGAAACAAAGAACGAAGCGGCTTTTTGCGCACTACCACAACCGGCTGGATGCTACGAAAGAGCCAGTGAACGATTGCCAGCTGTGAAGGCAGTCCAACTGACAATAACAAAAATTTAGTGCAATTCCCCCCTGGCAAGGTGGATAACCAGCAGAGCTTGCGACTCTTTTGACAAGGGCACAGTCCGAGGATGAAACGAAACACAACCGTTCTCTTTTTCTTTGCAATTAAGCATACTTCCGAGACAATTAGCCTCATAAAACTTGGAAAGAATTGTCTTAGACTTGCGCACAATTTTGAGAGTGCCTGCTTCCCTCCCACTGAGATCCACGTATTGACAACAGACAGAAATTCCTCAATTCTTACCACTTTACCGGGAACAACGTAACCATGACTTCTAGTTGAACCTCAGAGTAATGTGAGGGTAGTCTTTCCGGCTCATTTTCATTGAATTTAATTCGGTATAGTTTAGATAAAACAAGAGTTACAACCACACTTCCATAGCCACCATACTTCCCGTGGCTAGGTATTGACAGCAAATGGGAATTTTGTAACATTTGCAACATCACTGTGAAACAACTATTCACTACACATAAACAAAACCATGCGTATTGCTACATCCATTCGAGCGGCTAATGTTTATATAATCATTTTCGTGATCGTGTGCCTAAAACAAGAGTTCATGCCGTTCTCTGTAACCATACTTTCTCCGCAGAAGGCCGTGTAGTGACAGCAACCGGGTTTAACGCAACCTTTACAAGTTGATTGCGAACTAGTGTTACAGCTGAACGAACCTGACACAATGGTGGAGTCGTATTAGCGACCAACCTCAGTATCAGTTTTCTGTTACGTGCATTAATCTCAGAGCTACGAAGCAATGACGAGAACGGTAGCTGTGCGTCGAAGCACGCAGTATTTGTCAAAAACCAGCCCAGAACCGCACCGCTGAAACGGAAATTTCGTCCGGTACACATGTGAGGACGCACCTTTATTGTGCCGAGGCAGAATTGCTTACTATTAGCTGGCATGAGAGTAATGTACCACGCCTGTTGCACTCAGTAGGGGATCAATCAAACAGCTTACACAGAAACAATTATGGTATAAACATGTAGAATTTGTGCTAAAAAGTGAAACGAGAGTAAAATGAAATACCGATGAACTCACTCTTGAGGTAAATGTGATCTAAAAATTTCGAAGTAATTACTGCGATATTGTCGTGCGCCCCACGAGACGATCAATTCGTGTTCCTGGAAGCGGAGGCCCGAAAAAGTTCACGTGCCTTTAACAACTGAACGAAAACTATGGTAGCGGTGAGATTTGACCCAAGGTGGGGTGCAGTAAAAGGCTGTGGTTTCAACTACTGTTAGTTCAGCCAGGTTATATATACCAGGGTATTGCTACAACCCAGGTTTTACAACGGACTAGTCGATTACTGACGAAGTCCCAGTAGAAACTATGCATTAAAAAGCTCTGTTATCCGACGCGATTTCATACCTGAGGCCCTTTATCAGACGACCCAAGAGAAGGGCGCGACCGACCGGCGGATGAAATGAGTGGGGGACTGGCCCGTACCCTCTCACCCTCTGCGCTTTGTGCTTCAGGATGGATTCTTCGTTCACACGCACACAGAGCCCTCACCTTGCACCCGCTCAATCGGTTCTCTCCGGTATGGGTTTCTTCTCCGTCCCATCTTTTGTTTCTTTCCTCCAGCAGCCGCCCGTTCTTATGCACAATCGCTTTCCCTCTCTCCTTGCTGTCATCTCTTATTGTTGCGCAGCTGTAATTTCTCCACTCGGCAGTGAATCTCCAACAAGGTTACACTGACGGAATTAGGCTTCCACATGTGTTTGTCATGATCGTGTGTGCCTGAGTCGCACTGGCCGGCGAGGGTCGCGGCTCTGGATTTCCGTACAAGTCTTGTTGTACTACAGAGTTATTGGCACCTAGACTGCATTAATATTTTCGGGTTCCGTTGCTTACTGATATGGGTTTCCGAACCCTGCAAGCAATTGTATTACAGTTTAAATTTAAAGTTCTTTGAATTCATTGGGCTAAACTGCATTTATTGGTGGGATTTTACGACAATTTTTCCTGGCCCCAAGAAAGTCGTATAATCGGGGTTTTACCGTAACTGTTTTGCACATTGACATGGATTCTACATGAACCAATGCTCGCAACATACTAGTAAAATTGCTTATAGGTTTGATCACGAAAAACGTTAATGCTTCTGGCAGCTATTCTTTGCTGCTGTATCCTTTTGTATCCTGCTACTGTATCTGTATCCTGTATTTGTATCCTGCTGCTGCTGTATCCTTTTGTATCCTGCCCTTTGTATCCTGCTGGTTCCAAGAGCTTACCCTGAAACAGGTTCATAGCTTCTGATTACGCTGTTTTAAATGGTCTGCATTATTGACCGCTACCCTGCAGCGCGATTGGGCTATGACAATGATAGCTGCTGTAAGTGGCCGGGACGAGTATCAAAGCCAGGACTGCGCGGTGCTGCAGGCTTGTGATAACCTACTACACCACGCCTGCGCCACACGCAAGACGGCATTCGAAATGCAGTGAAGTCTGCTAACGCACTTTGAATGCGAAAGCGTGAAGGCGTCCAGCCGCAACACATTACAGCTACACAGCGTGTGCGGGGAGGGTTACGTTAATCAACCATAGCAAAGATCAGTAGAAATTCCGTTCGCAGTTACACATGCACTTCGGATTGCTTACATACTGACTCAAGCGCATATTGGCGAATGAAGACCACAGCTGTCGTCGAAAGGTTCAAGTTGGATTCACCAATTCTGTTTTGGCTGGGACATCACCGTACCATGCAATTACCCCTATCCACTGTGACAGAATCACAATTGAACCCGCCGCGGTGGCTCAGTGGCTAAGGCGTTGCGCTGCTGAGCACAAGGTCGCGGGTTCAATTCCCGGCCGCGGCGGCCGCTTTTCTGATGGAGGCGAAAAGCAAAATGCCCGTGTGTACGAGATTTCGGCGCACGATAAAGATCCCCAGGTGGTCAAAATTAATCCGGAGCCCTCCACTACGGCGCGCCTCATCGCCTGTGTTGCGTCGGCGCGTTAAACCCTACAATCAATCAATCAAGAATCACAATTGAAGATAAGCGTTGCATTCGGAAGCTAATGGCGGGATCGGTTCGGCATCAAGGTGCCGAACCGACTCCGCCGGGAGCCACCCCACCAGGCACCATGGAGGCCCTGCGGATAACCACGACCCTCCCCGGAATCCGCAACAAGCCGGCCAGACCACCTTCAGCCATGCGCCACGAGGCGGCCGCCCAGCTGCAGGACGAGCTCAGTGGCTACCAGCATCTTTCAACGCACGGCTCTATCAAGTACAGCACCGGCCAGGTGGCGGCTGCGTGCGTAGTGCCTGTGGTGGGAGCCAGCCTGCCGGCCTCCCCCACACAGGTGAGGCTGGCTCGACTGCACCTGGTGGCCGACCTCTTCTCAAGAGGAGGCCACCGGTCTACTTCTGGGATGTCAAACGCATGGACTCCAGGCCTGCCCAGCTGTGGCTGTACTCCGCCGACGCGCCCACAAATAGCAGCAGGTAGCAGGTGCGCTCACTTAGGGGACAAGCTGCACGCAGTGGCCTGCCGAGGCTGAGACCTGCGGCTGCACAGGTTGCCGGGCCACAGTTGCATACGGGGCAAAGAGGACGCTGAAGCCCTAGCCAGGAAGGTCCACCAGGATGGCACCGTATTATACCGCGGCGCCACGGCCTTCGACGAGGCACGCACCATCCTAGCCCGCATGGTGCAGACGATGCACCCTGACCCCCGGGTTGCGAGTGGCCTTCCGCCGCGGCCGCTGCCTGCGCGCATCAGCAGGGAAGCCCGCTGTTTGAAGCTCAACATGTGACTCGAATGCTGCAACGCGGCGAAGCGCCTGCAGCGACCCCGGCGCAAGGACTCCCCTACATGCGCAGACTGTTCGCAAGCAGAGACGCTAGAGCATTCACTGCCGCTTCTGTCCGGAGCACGGTGCGCCGAGAGCATAGCTCTACCGAGAGCTCCAACTTCTGGTAGATTAAGGAAACAAATTGAGAAGTGTTCGAGTATATTAAGTGGTATAAGATTGATTTATGTGTGAAAAAAATCGATTAGGGTGAAATGAGGTACTTTAAGAAACATTAAGGAACGGTGTGCTTCCTAAATAACGTATTTCCAGTAATTACTTAGAGTGCAGAAACTTGGGGTCTCACGAAGCGACTTGAAATGAAACAGATCGACACAATAGGTGATGGAAACACGATTGCTGCTAGGGGTCCCGCTTAGGGAAGAGAAAAGAGCTGTGTGGGTTAGAAAACAGACTGGTGTGGAACACATTCTAGCTCAAATTAGGCGAAGAAATTGAGCATGGGCGGGTTGCCACAAACGCTATAGTTGAAGGTAGGCCACGGACTCGATGAAGGAAAGAGCTACAAAAATTTGGTGGAAAGGGAGGACTCAGCTAGCACTCAATAGACGTGGCTGGAGATTTTTGGGAGCGGCCTTCATCCTGGAGTGGATACAACCAGGCTGATGATGATGAATACGACGACCTAAAGTAAATTATAGCGAATTCCATAGAAACATTAAGATGGATAAAGTGGATCAGGTCAGATGATGTGTCTAAGGCGCGTAACGTGGGCTCAGGTAGATTAAGAACGACTGACCTGCTAACACTCCTATAGGACTTCCCACTTTATGACTTAAGGTCTTAAAAACCATCGTGAGCGACTATGTATATCTTTACAAATACATAGAAATGCTCACGACGGCCTAGTTTGCCTATTTGATAGATATGTCACTTCTGTACTGAAATTAGGAAAACAAAACTGTTGTTGGCTAGACAGCTACCACCATAGATCAACCAAAATGTGTTTCTTGTTTCGTTTTTATTTTAGTAAAAACTTTATATTTCTTAACAAAGCATACTAGGCCATTGGGAAAAATTTTGCGATTTGTAAAACCTTTCTTATTGGTACACGGTGCGTTTCAAATCCGTGGGTCATGAATTAGTAAGTCCCATCGGAATATGATCAGGTGAGTCCCCCTTAAGATGGGCTAAGGGAGAATAAATTGAATTTAGACCACCTAATAATCGCTAGCAACGATTAAGGTGGGATATTCTTAACCTGGGGTATTTAGGGAAGAACAAGAGAAGTTATCAATATATAAATTAGTGTAAGTGGATTCAGCTAGCTTAAGTAAACTGAATTAGAATTATTAAGATAGATTGAGATTGATTGCGATGGGTTGAAATGGCGGGATTGTACAAGGATAGGTTTGGTTGAATTAAAATCGACTAAAAGAGACTCCAGGTAGAATAGTACATCAATATCTAATAAGCAATTGAGCTGGGTTATGTTTGGTTAAGTAGGGAAAGGCGGAGTATATAAAGTTATTTGAAGTGAGGTGCATTATGGTGGAAAAAGTATATCTTAGGATACATTGGGTTATATAAGATAGATATAGGGGGGCTAAGATGGATTAATATGGAATGAGATAGTAAGAGTAAACCTAACCTTGCCTGTCATAACGCATCCCTAAAGCGTAATTCTTCAACGTATCTGCCTGCCTCCATTTCTCGGGTCTCACTGGAAGAATCGTGAATATCATCAACTTTAGTTTTAGGCAAAACCGACCTAAAGTGCGCAAGTCCTTCCTTTTTTTCTAGAAGAATGGTAAAATGTAGCCACGTAAACAAATTTCTGTAAAATCGCCAATCTTCTTCAAGAATATTATAGTCAGAGGTGTCCTACCACAGGCTGCTTGACCCTAATCAGCAACGTCATGTTTGCAGTTGCTTAACTGAATAAATTGAGTGTTTCAATTATTGTTTCAAGCAGTATATGGCTCTTGTGGGGATGCGTATTGCGGGCCCAAGTTTGTCAAGCACGCATCCGAACACTTAACCAAACTTGCCATTACCGTCTCCCAGTCCTGACTTGAACTACACACAGCCTACTCATACCGTATTTCCAGTATTACGCGTAGCTGTGGTGTGGCTCTGCACTACAACTAGATCTGTGTATCTCCCACCCCATTCGTAGTGTTTACTACTGGGGTAGTCATCCACGTTGGGAAGGGTGAAATGGCTTTGACTTTTTTCTGATGATAGTCTTGTACAGAATGTAAGGTATCACACCGACAAACTACAATGGCATCACCCACGATAGACTGGGTAGACAATGTACTGCTTAGGCTAAGACACTGTATAGGTAAAAAAGAGTAATATAGATAGTTTTCTTATATAAAGTATGACGTTGAATTCATAACTGTTTGAAGTTTAGGAAAGGAGCCAATTTGAGCACGTTTTGTGGCCGTGAATACCGGAGGAGCATTTTATTTCATATGTTGAACACGTGAAAGAATTCTGCAAGAGCTGGTGAAGTACTCGCCAGAAAACCAATACTTTCAGGGCTTATCCATCATGCTTATACATATGCCCTTGTAGTATGTAGGACGTGCTTGTATTTGGACATTAACACAACTGTGTTTTACTTAAATTACGGCGCTTGATTCTGTTACTCTTTACCGCTACCAATGTTGGGCAGTGCCACTGTACATTTGATTCAATGCTTTTGAGCCCCACGTAGAACGTCCCGCGAGCTTCCTCTTGCCGGCAGCCGATGATGTTTTGTCCGCTGTAAACCTGTTTATCCAACCACAATTTGATGTTTAAAATTTGTGTTTTATAAACGGTAGTGTTAGGGAAGTGATATTTTCAGTTGCGAACACTCCCGACTCAAAGCGATAGCGATAATGTAAAACAAACGCCAGCGTATGAGAAGCCATCTCCATTGAATCGTTTTGCAGAGGAGACATTTCGTAAGGTGGGGCGGAAAAATGCTGGCGCTATCGCTCGTTAACATACTGAACTAATTTCTGACCTCTTTCGGTATCACAGGTGGCAGCGTGGATAGAACGCAACAAGGACATTGCCCAGTCGATTCGGATTGTCCATTTGGTAAGGGATCCACGAGCTATCTTTGCGTCTCGGAAGAGATTGAACTGGTGCATTCAAGACAAACAGTGCGGAAAGGCCGAAGCTTTATGTGCCCAGATGCGGTCCGACATTGATGGCGTAAGAGAGCTCGCGGCACGTATGAAGACAAGACACGTGTACACTCTCTTCTTCGAGCGGCTGGCTGCTAATCCGGTGAACGAAACTCAGCGACTGTTTGCAAGCCTCGACTTGGACTTTGCGCCATCGGTGTTGGACTACCTGAGCAAACACACGTCTGGCACATTTCGTGACCACATGAACATGTTCTCGACCCGCAGAAATTCAAAGCTTGTCATCGATAGGTGGAAGCGCCGCCTTTCTCGGCGTAGCATATTTGACATAGAGAAGACGTGTGGAGACGTGCTGCAAAAACTCGGCTATGAAATACTGATGCAACACCCATACAGTACCAACGTAACAACCCCATATAGTATCAACGTAACAACCCCCAACGGTGTTCGCAAGGAAAAGTAAAAGCCGGCTTGTACCACGTGCTTATTGCATAAATGAGACAACAAAGTTCAAGCAATACTTATACCTTTCCAGATAAGAAACACCTATGTCAAAAAGAAAGTGACCAAATAAAGTATTCTACGCTTTAGTTAGGTCCCATGTGTAGCGTTTTTTTTATATAACGTTTTATGTTTGGATGTTTTCTTGGAAACGTGTATAGTATTTCATAAGCCACTGGCAGTGTGGTATCTTGTTAGACTCCTTCGCTACCCTGTGTGAAAGGGCTGTTAAAAAAGCAAATAACTTGTACAAGACAGTGGTCATAGTGTCACACTCTGAATTCCACTGAATGCAATGGGTTTATATGATCTGTGAGCGTTATTTCTTGAAATAAAAGTTCATTGCCCTTCTTGAATCCGTGAATACGGATGGCTGGGGAGTCCATGGAAGTGTATATGCTGTAGGGCTCTAAACTACCGGTTAGACGCATCACTCAGAAAGCTTTGAAGGTTGGCAAAACCACGTGGTATGCACGATTCCCTGGAGAGCAAGACTCATGCTCTGGAATCCAGTGAATACGCAACTGTGTCTAAGTGCTTGACTGCAGTGGGCGTAGATATAGCTAATATGTACCTTAAAATGACTGATTCGATAATTGTGTGGATGAGTCGACGGAGGTCGTTACAGTTGTTGGGTCGCTTCGAAAGAGTCTGTAAGGTCACGTATCTTATCTGGGATGCGACGCGAGATGTCCTACATTATCAAGTCTCGATTAAGGTGTTGGGAGCCAGATACAGAAAGTTTGGTACTGAGAGGCCAACGCAGTGGCAACGTTTGTAGGCGTGCGAGTTGCGTCTTTAGAGATACCGATTTATCTGGGTTGTATAATTGTGGAGTGCGCTATCCACGTAAGGTCTTTACTCGTGGTGGGATGCTTGAAGACAGACGATGACTAGGCCAACATAATTAAAGTCTACGGCATGATAATGCAGATCTAAAGCTAAACTTCTCTTGTTTCATTAAAAAAGGAAAATTTGTGCGGCCTTTCCACGGAAAACTCCAAGCGAGGATTATGGCGAGGCTATTATGGCAATAGAGATAAAGTATTATTAATCAGGAGGTTTGTTAACCAAAAACGATGACCAGGACGATCCGCACTGACGTATATACAAAATTCACGGACAGTTATACCAATAGCAAACACTGTAACAGTGGACCCCGTAAACGTGATGATTTTTAACGAGGCGGCCACATACGTATACATTTCGCGGTCTAAGAGACGTGCATTTAGCTCTAATGAAAAGAAACTTTCAGGCGTTAATACCCGTCATCAGCAGGAAGTGCAAACGCGTTCTCTTTGAACCCCACTCTTGAAAGGTTAGGCTTATTTATACGAGCGTGAAAAGATATACATGCCTTCAAGCCGGCACGACATTGCGTCCTGTGTCAGTTCTCTCTGCATTGATGGAAACATGCCTCCTGTGACTGGTCTTCCTAAATTGCCGCCAAACGCCACTCGTCGGTTGGTGTGGCTGAGTGTACTTTTGGAATAGGTCGAGTTTGCAATTGTAGTTCCGCCGCTAGATGCTCCGCCACAACGTTCGCAAAAAACGTATAACACACCTAACACCATGTATTACTATGGAAGTACCTCGCATTAGGGGCGAAAGTCCCGCTTCGCTGGCCCTGGGCAGGTCCTCTGGCCGGCGTTCGGGCAAAAGTCCCCATTACGCCGCTCTTGGGCAAGTCCTCTGAGTGGTGTCTTGGGCGAAAGTCCTGTGGCTCCATCCCTGGGCAAGTCCTCTGGATGGAGCTCTGGGCAGAAGTCCCGCTGTGCTACGCATGGGCAGGTCCTCTGCGTGGCACTTCGGGCAAAAGTCCCGCTTGGCCACTCTTGGGCAAGTCCTCTGAGTGGTCTCGCGGGCAAAAGTCCCCTAATGCGGTGCTTCCTGGAAGGAGAGCTGGTCTCGGGGATTTGTGCGGGAGAGCGTGGCCTTTGCAGCTATCTTCCAGTGAAGGGCGCCGCCGCAAGTGTTGCAGGCGCCGTCCACTAAAAATGAGCTGCCTGAGAAGGTTGAGTTTGCAGATGGCGCCACGGTGCGGGGTTGGGCCTTCTGTCCGCGGGCTATCTTTGGCGGGGCATACGGCTCCTGTAGAGTGGTTGCTTGTTCAGAATAGAGAGGGTGGGGGAACTTATACATCGAAGCTCCTGAGTGTGGCTGGCTGGGATGTGTCTCCCCACAGGTCCATTCCATTAAGATCAATCAGGGGCGTTTGCGCACCAGGCCTTCTGAACGGAGGTTCAGATGGTTGGGTGGCACAGCGGGAAACCGCTAGTGCCAACGGGTACCTCTGCTGGTTCGAACAGGAAGAGCTGTGGGGAGGCGCAGCCACCAGGCCGACCGTTTGGTGAACTCAGAATCTGGCAGAACCACGAGTTTCGATGCATGAGCTTCGACGTGCGAGGAACCCATCGTCCCTCTCCTGCAGGGGCCGTGTTCCTGTCAATTGGGGGAGGGCACCGAGGACAACCGGCAACGGGTGAAATCCTGCGTCCACCAACATCCCCTCCCAATGGCTGGCTCATTCTGGTGGAATGCAACACCGGCGGCGTCCGCCACGGGGAAGTAGCTAACTAGGCTTGCGTTGCCCGTAGATCACAAGATCAGCTCTCCTTCCGGCACTTTGCAGGTGGCCGCTGCAAAGTGTCAATTTTTTGTTGTGGTGACCAGAAAGAGCGCACTGTTGGGTGAACAGTCCCTTTGCTTGACTTTTTACTGTAGCTTTAAGTGTACAAATTTCAAAGGCTTTATCAACAGGTCTGAAGCCACCGACTGGAAAGGATGAGATTAAAAAAACTGCCGCGCTGCGAAGTTTGATAATGTGTTGCATGGAAAACATGCAATTAAAACTTTTCACCGATAGTTTGGCCATTGGGTCGCTGCTACCAGTGACCCAAAAGGCAATTGTAATTGTTTGCTTCCTGTTGCGTCTACACAGCCGTAGATCGCTGCCGCCGATGTATTAAAACTCAAGAGGTAGGAACATGGCCAGTAGCCCGAGCGTCGGAGAGAGCAGTGACCAGCGTTCGACGCGTGAACCGCGCGTGCCGCACAGCCCAGTGCCTTTCTCGCGCGCACATCATCGTTGTCGTCTTCTGGCGACATTTCAAATCTTCCGTCTCAAAGAAAACAACTGAAAACACTCTCCATAGCGATCCGGAGGCCGCCTAGCCGCGGGTGGTCACAGTAGCCGGGTAGCCCCTGCTTGCGACGTCGAGGTCGAAGCTTAGGAGGAAACGTCTGGAGTATCCAGTGAGTCAGGTAGCAGTGGAACCGCAGAACTCGAAGGCGTCTCTTGCGTTGTGTCAGCGAAATCGTCTGCTGTGCTCCAGTCCATTGACTTCCTGCTCTGGCTCGCGTTCCTGATGTGGTTGAGACTACAACTTTTTCCAGGGGCGCTTTTTACCAGCTAGGATCGTGGTCCGACGCGGTGCAGAAGTTCGCCTTCAATCCAATCTGGCTTTGAGGAACTGGTGGATGAGCTCCCTTTCCCCTTCGGCAAACATACGTGATTGTTTCAATGTCGGCTTGCCTGAGTTTCTTTCTCTGGCTTGAGTAGATCGAGGGGACATAAAGGTTCGCGGCCAAACATCGCTCTCGCAGGTGTCATTCCTGTAGCTGTGGGCACCATGGTGTGTTGCCGATACAGTACCCTTGCAAGTCGACACTGTATGGAGCAGTGTTTCTACATCACGATTGCTGTCTTCAGCTCGGCCACGTAACGATCTGCTTGCCCGTTTGTTGCAGACTGATACGGAGGTGACGACATAGCTGGTATGCCACTCGATGCGTAGAACTGCTTTATCTCGCTTGAAATAACGGCTTTTCCGTTGTCCGTGAAGACGTTTCATGGAGTACAGAACGTAGCGAAGAGACTCCGGAGTACGTCAATGACAACTGCGGATGTTGTCTGGGTGACGTGACGGACTTCTAACCACTTGGTGCACGCGTCCAAAACAACCTAGTAGCGTTATAGCAGTGGTCCCGTGCAGTCACATGCAGTGTGTGCCATGGTGTCTGGGGATGGTCCCACGTGGGAATCGGAGCTTTTGGTAGGGCTCTTCTGCATTAATTGGCATTCAGAGCACTGTCATCATTGTCTCTTCCATCATCTTGTCGATTGCGGGCCACCATACGAATCTCCTGCACACTCTTCATGGCTACCATGACTCGATGACCGGCATGAAGAAGTGCCAGAAGGTGAGATCGTGCAGAGCATGGTATGATCACCCGTGATTCGAGTGTGAGACACTCGTGATAAGATGCCAGTGAGGTCGCTCTTCGCCGGTATGGAGCCAACTCATCTCCAAGGAGTCTTTCCACTGTGCCATCCTGTACTGACTTAAAACAGCCTTCGTAGGATGTTGTCTTGATGCATTAGACGGGCTATCTCTGTAGCAGTAAACGGAGGTGGTTGCGACAACGCTTCGGAACAGCAGCACGTCGCCTGTGCCCATGGTTTATCGATGCATTGTTTCAGTTGTGATCGGTTCAACACATCTGCGTTCTGGTGTTTCTTGCCATGCCTGTACACAATATCGTAGTCATATGCCGATATTTTGATGGACCATGTGCTAATGCGCGGCGAGAGGACTTGAGGTGTTGGTTTCCCTGGTCCCAGCATGCCCAGCAGCGGTTGATGTTTCGTGACGAAAGTTACCTTTCTTCCTGCAATATATTTGTGGAACTTGTGAGCTGCAAACGCTACAGTGAGGCCTTCTCTGTTCAACTGAGCACAATTTTGTTCTGCCGGCCCTACTGTGCTACTTGCAAAAGCGATTGGTGAGCATCTATTCTGGTGATCACGTTGAGGCAGAACAGCTCCTATGCCGTATAGGGAAGCGTCGCATAAGACAAGAAGCTCCTTCTGTTCGTCGTAGTGCGCCAGTACGGTGTGCCTGAGAAGACATTTCTTAGGTTGATCAAATGTGCCTTGGTTCTGAGTCTCCCTTCTCAACGTAGCGTCCTTTTGAAGGAGCTGGCAAAGACAGCTGGCAACTGTTGCTCGGTTCTTCCAGAATCTGTCGTAAAACGTCAGGATCCCGAGAAATGGCTGAAGCACTTGCTTGCAGTCTGGCGCTGGAGCCTCAGTGAAGGCCCGAACTTTGTCTTCGCTGGTGTGAACGCCATGTTTGTCGATTCGGTGTCCCAGAAAAGAAACTTGCCTCACAGCAAAACAGCACTTTTTTTTGCGGAGGCGATAGTTCTACTTGCCCAGCCTTTTAAGAAATTCTTCCAGCCTGGCGGCATGTTTCTCGGCGTCCTTTCCACTGATCGTGTTCGAGTTAACCGCTCGGCTGTCTCTGTCATTACGTGAAGTTGCTGGTAAGACTGTGCTAAATCCAGTGTGCTGAAAATCTTGCCTCCCAGCAAGTGGCTGAGGACCTCATCTGTTTTGGGAAGTGGCTAATATGCCTTCTTCTATACTAGATTCACTGTACAGCGGTAGTCGTGGTGTATCCGCGACGAGCCAGCTTTCTTCCGCACGAGTACGGGAGGCGCTGCCCAGTCTGATTGCTGCGTAGGCTCGATTATGCCTTGATTTTGCAGTTGATTCAGTTCAGCCTCTACAGGCGACCGCAGCGGGAAAGGAACTGGTCGTGCCTTTAGAAAGTTTGGCTTCACTGCTTCCACAAGTTTAAGTTGCACAGCAGGAGCGACGTGGCCTGAGATTTCCTCATTGAACACAGACTGGTACTTGTCCAGGACCTTAGAAACAAGTTCGTCATCTGTTACGTCGTTGGTGCCGGTTAGCTCTATGCCCAAATAAGGAAACCAGTTTCGTCCGAAGAGGTTACATCCTAATACCGTGACTATTACAAGTGGTAATGTGAAAGTATTGTCCTCGTGCGTTACTTCAACCGTTGCACAGCCCAGCACTCAAAGAGACTCGCCTGACCACATGAGCAGGAGATGTACATTGTCACGTACATGGGTACGTGACAATATTGTTCGTCTAAAGCCGAGGTGGGTCTTTCGTCCACGTGGCTCTGAACGTTGCCTTACTGATAAGAGTGCCGGGTGCACCTGAGTCGACTTCGAAATTCAACGATTTGCCGTGTACGAGTAACGGCATCATGACCTTCTGAGTCCTTGCTGTGTCCATTAAGGTGTTTAGCTCATAAAGCGCCTTGCTTGGTGACTCTTGAGAAGTGTGTACTTAGCTGAGGCTGTTGTCGAAATTCCTTCCCGTGGATACTGTTGTTCCCGTTAGCTCTTGTCTCTTTCCGGTTTTTTATACATGCTTTCTTAAGGTGTCCGCGTTTTTTGCTGTAGTTGCAGGAAGCTGTCTGGAACTTGCAAGGGCCCGAACTATGCTGTGCGTCACAACGCCAACAACGTTGGTTTTTCTTCTCGACGTAGCTACGAACTATCCTCCCCGTATTGCAGGTACCTGTACTGGATTTGTGGATCTCTCTCCCTTCCGCCTTCACGTTTTTTCTGGTCTTCAACGGCGTTTACAGCTGTTATTGCAAAGTCACTAGCTTTGTTGAATGTAAAGTCAATTTCTTCCAATAGCCGTTGTTGGACCTGCTGGTTCCGAAGACCACAGACAAAACGATCACGCAAAATTACGTCCAGTAGTAGCATCGACGGATTGGCAGATACCGCACAGCTGTATATGTGCTGGTGCCAAAATTACAATCCGCTGCTGGTTTCTTGAGCGCTGCCACGTAATCACTGACCATTTCGTCGTGCCTTTGGTCCCGTCGTAGGAAGCGTGCCCTGCAGAAGACTTCAGGAGGTTGCGGATCAAAGTGAGCCTGGAGCACCTCAACGACGTCATCATACTTCCTTTCACTGGGCTGCTCGGATTGAACGAGGGCGCAGACGCTGTCGTATGTCCTTTCCCGCACAGGGTTAGCAGGTGTGCGCGTTTCTTGGAAGCCTCCTTGATGTCGTTAGCGTCGACGAAGTATTGTAGCCTTCCATACTAGGATCTCCAGGCGCCGGAGCTGCCGCTGAATTTGGGTAGCCATTCGTAGTCGCACGTCGCCATGCCGTTCCGTTTTTTAAAGCCGGTGACCTGCCGGTGAAGTGCCGGTGACCTGCTGGTGTCGTGCCGGTGAGTCCGAAGTCTTCCTCGCCAAAACATTGTTGCGTCAATGCAGGCGTGGATCGCTGCCGACGATTTGTTATAAGTCAAGAGGTACGAACATGGGCAGTAGCCCGGGCGTCGGAGAGAGCAGTGGCCAGCGTTCGACGCGTGAGGCGTCTCGTTGCCACACAGCCCAGTGCCTTTCCTCCTCGCGTCGCACATCAATCGTTGTCGTCTTCTGGCGACATATCACTCCCTAAGAAAGGGGAGATGTATCACGACTGAGCCACTTCGACATACCCGGCCCTTTCGTTGAAGTTACGTGATCAGTTACGTCACTATTCTTTTCTATGCTATTTCGTTGCAACCCGCCACAAATATTGTTCGTCACCCAAATGCTGGCCCACTTACAACCTTGTGAATATCCTCTGCCTGCGAGTCGTATTGATATTGAAGCACCGAGTCACTGGTATATACAAGTTTAAATTCCGCGCATACCCCAATCGAAACTCTAACTTTATTTAAAACTGGGGTATAGGGGACAGGGGTGGCAGAGGATACGATAGTCCCCGCGACCTGAGCGGACTGGTTGTTAAGTGCTTGACTGCACCATCCAAGTTGCAGCTCTCCAGTGCTTTCTCCCCGCGGGAGGAGAAGGAGAAAGGGAAGAAAAGGATTGTGGAGACACTCGTAGGGAGAAAAACAGACGCGACCCCAACATTCCGCAATCTTGTTTGGTACTGCGGTGCACCTGACAGGTTTTGCGCGAAATACCGTCCCGCCTGGGTCCTCTGCTATGAGGCCTGGATCAGGCCACGTGATCGGCAACAAGATACGTTGGCCGAATTCTCACACATCGTTCGTGAGGCAGCATTGGTCGGACATTATTTACCCACTCCTTCAACCCTGCAGCGTCGAGTAATTCAGAATAAAATATTTGTCTGCCCGTCCGTCACTCGCAGAGAGAGTAGCAGCAGCGGTATGATGCGAGACCCTGAGGGTAGAGAGGTGAAGGTATGGTGTATGTCGTTAATGCGGTGAAGGATAGTTCGAGATGGCTGCCTGTGGCTAGGAGTCTCGTGGGTGAGTAAAGCTTATGAGAAATGACATATCCTCGTAGAATGTGGTTTTGTTAGGTGATGTCCTGGTGTGAGGCGACCATCCTGGAGACTGGGTGCCGTGGGTGGAACCCTAAAGAAGGCGGGTCTTCTCGTGTGACCAGAAAAGGTGAGAGAGAGAGAAAAAATCCTTTATTGAGCTAAAATACGTTAAAGGAGTTGCGCGGCCGCCGTCACACGTCTGGCTGCGACAGTACGAGCTCTGTCCACGAGTGAAACTTTTACTCCCCGAACAGAGCCACCCAGCACTCCGTGTCACTGCTCGTCAGAGGTAATTGAAGGGAACGAGTTAAGAGGGGAGCCCCGCATAGAGTGGGGGACTGTAGCATGGATACCACGCGCTAGGCAGTTAGGTCATAGGCACAGGGAGTAATGAATATGATAAAGTTACGCCCTGCAAGGGAGAGTGTGGGTTTGCAGAAGTCGCCAGGTACGTTCTTGTATAGGGGTGAGTTCTGGATCTGCGGGTGGATATTTATGGCGGGCGAGGAGGTAATAAGGGGATCGATATCATCGAACGTTGTCAGTCTATCCCTGGCGGATCTGGCTTCATGGTAGGGGAAGAGGTTGGGGCCCGCTCGGATTGTGATTCCTCGAGTGACGTGAAGGGCTGCCTCGTTTCTCCAAAGGCCAGCATGAGCCGGGGGGCATAACAACTCCACCGGAAATGTTGGGGTATTTTGTGATAGAATTTTGAGCGCAACCCGCGATATGCATCCGCGAGCAAAATTTGGGAAGGCCGTATTGGAATCAGAGATTATAATACCAGAGCTCGAGCTTTGCGGCGGGCCGCCACATTGGCTTCTCTGCCAGTGTGGGCCGGGAGTCGTAGCAGGTCCACGCGGTGGGACAGTGCTTTAGGGGAGAGAATTTCCATGGCGATTGGAAAGAGGTTCGACACTTCGAAACTGCGAATCCCAGGTTGAAAGGCCGAAACGAAGAAGCTGGGTGTGGGAGGCTGTTCAGGGGGGAGGGCGATGTCGGTTGCTGATGCGGTATGTATTGCGAGAGCGCCAGGTGGGTGGAGGGAGTGGGGCGTCGAAAGACAAGACGACCGCTGTGACGAAAGCAGCTTGTCCTGTCAGCTAGCCGCGTCATCTTACTATGGTCAGTCGGCGTTGGGGGGGGGGGGGGGGGCGGGAGGTGCATATTGCGCGATTGCCCGGCTGTCGGGGCTAGTGAGGTTGGCTTTCGATAGTTTCGCCAGCGTTGCAGTTGTGAATGCCCCGGGCTAATAGTTGGCGGGCGGGGAAACAAGTGTCACATGGAAGGTAGCGCGTTCATTCGGTGCACATTGAATGACGCAGTGCGGACGGTGACCCGTGTGCAGTAGTATGCGTGTGCCCTCTAAATTATCGTCACCATCATCGTCATAACGTTCCCACACTTCCTTTTTCGGTTGCTATCAGTGATGGTCTAGAGAAATCGCCCTTGTCGGCCATATCATCGTCATCATCATCATCATCATTCTATCTACGCCCGACTGCAAGGACAAAGGCCTCTCCCATTGTTCTCCTACTCTACCTCGGTTCCTATGCCAACACTGTGACCAATTTATCCCCTCAAACTTCTAATCTCATCTGCCATCTAACTTTCTGCCGCATCCTTTGCAACGCTTGCCTGCTCTAGGGATCCCTCTCTTACAGTTAATGACCAGCGGTTATCTTGCCTTCAGATTCCATGCCCCTGCCACGTCCATTCTTCTTCGTTAATCTCTACTAATATGTCCTTAACACGTGTTTGTTAACTGACCCACTCCGCTCTCTTCTTGTCCCTTAATATTACACCTATCATTTACGCTCCATTGCCGCTGAGTCATTCTCCTTTAAGTTGAACCCTCTTAGTGAGCCTCAAGTTTCTGCCCCGTAGGTGAGTACCGGTAGATGAAGCTGTCATACACTTTTTCTTCAGCGAAAATGGTAGGCTGCTCTTCATTAATCTGAGAATGCCTGCCATATGCACCCCACCCCCATTCTCATCCTTCCAATTATCTCTGCCTCATGTTTGGATTCTAGGGGTCACAACTTGGCCTAAGTAGATATATTCGCTTACCACTTCCACTGCCTCGCCACCTATCTCAAACCGCTGTGCTGTCCAGATGTTATTGGTCATTATTTAGTTTTTCTGCATATTAATTTTCAGGCCCACGGTTCTACTCTGTTCGTCCAGTGCGGAAAGCATGCTTTGCAATTCGTCCCCCGAGTTACTTAGCAAGGTAATGTCATCAGCAAATCTGAGGTTACTGAGGTATTATCCATTAACCCTATACTCCCACCTGTCCCAATCCAACGTTCTGAATACTTGTTGTAACATGCTGGGAATAACATTGGAGAGATTGTGTCTCGTTTTCTGGCACCCTTCCTTATAGGTATTTTACTGCTCTCCTTATGGAGGATGGTGGTAGCTTGTGGACCAATTGTATATATCCTCTAGTATTCTTACATAATGCTCATCTACCCCCTGGTTCCGTAAGGCCTGAATGACCTGCTTGGGTTTCGGACCGAGTCAAATGCTTTCTCATACTCTACGAAGGCTATATATAGGGGTTCAGTATACACAGCGCACTTCTCTATCACCTGATTGATCGTGTGAATATGATCCATTGTTGAATATCCCTTTAACGGAACCCTGCTTGTTCTTTAGGTTGACTGAATCTAAGGCTGCAGAAATTGTGTTAGCGATTACCTTGGTAAGTGAGTTTGTAGACGGGCTGACCTTAAGATGAATCGGCCTGCAATTTGTTTCAAGTGCTTCATGTCGCCTTTCTTATGGATTAGGATGATGTTCGCGTTCTTCCCAGAATCCGGTACATTGCGGTCATTAAGCATTGCGTATACAGGTTGCCAGTTTTTCAAGTACAATTTCTCCGCCATCCTTCAAGAGGTCTGCTGTTGATCTGATCCTCACCAGGTGCTTGCCCCCTTTCATTTCTTTCAAAGCCTTCCGTTACTTCTTCGATCGTTACTGGTGGGATGCCTATCTCCTCTGACTACTTTCTCGTTCGGCATTATCCTGGATGTCCTGGCTACTGTACAGGTCCCTATAGAACGCCTCGTGCACTTTGACTATTGTATCCCTATTTGTGATGACATTGCCTAGCTTATCTTTAAGTGCATACGTCTGATTTCCCCACGCCAAGACGCCTCTTCACAGCTTTCAGGCTGCCTCCGTTCTTACAGCGTATTCGATCCTCTCCATATTATAATTCGCTATGTAAGCTGTCTTAGGCTTATTGATTAACTTCGAAAGCTCCTCTAGTTCTATTCTGTCAGCTGCGGTAGATATTGTCATAGTTTGTCGTTTCCTAATTATATCTTTCGTCTCCTGTGAAAGTTTGTCAGTATCCTTTCTAGCCATAGTGCCCCCGACTTCTACTGCACACTCCGTGATAATACGTGTAAGGTTGTCGCTGGCTTCCTGTGTCGTAAGCTCGGCTCCTAGTTAAGAAGTGAGTATCGGTTCTGCAGCGTTTATCCTGAATTCTTCTACTTTACATCTTACTGTCAGGCCTCATTTATCGGCTTCTTCGTACTAGCTTGTTGCGGTCCCTCCTCAAATCTGGCCGAATTCGAGATCTTACCATACGGTGGTCACTGCACCTTACCTTTCCGAGTACTTCCACATCCCCATTCGGGCTCATCCAGGTCGGCCGTATACATACTGTTTAATTGGCGAAGGCGACCTCGAACAGGGCTCCCTCACTTCAGTCGTGTAGTGGTAGCATGGTGGACGAGCAGCGAGAAGAGGAGCTGCCTCGATCGGTGGTGGCGACAAAGAGCCGAGAGCAAAAGTTAGCTAGTTTACTGCATGGAGATATGAACAGCGACGATACCAGAATTCAAAAGCAGAAATAGTGTCAGTCAAGTGTCGTATACACAGCAAGAAGAATAACAACGAACGTTTACTCATGTAGCGGATAGGCACTTGCCTTCATCAAAGTAGAGTTACATGATTTTGCTGCCACAACCATTTGGAGCACATTTGTTATATAGCATTGCGGAAAACTGTGAGGAGAGTCAGATGTTTCGGAAATGGAGAGCATGATCAGTGGGGCTGTGTCCCTGGCAGAACAAGAACAAAACAGGAGAGAGAGTGAGACAGAGAGAGAGAGAGAGAGAGAGAGGTTAAAATTAACAAGGCAGCTCTCACGATTGTACAACAACGTGGCAATACGGGTGTTGTGGGCTGCAGGTTCAAGCAGTGCGCAAGAGTGGACAATCGCGGCTTCAAAAAGAAAGGAAAAGTACACAATATGGTATTCAGTCGGCGGGGAGACGGGTTCGGACGGATTCATACAGGCATAATGGAAGACTGTACTTTGGGTGTGCCCTTCTATTTTTTGCATTCTTTACTGTCACCAGCTCCCAACGTGAACCGCCCTTTTTCACCGGCCTTCAGTGTGAAGGCGTTGAGGAATCGCTCGACCAGCTTGAGCCAATGAGCACGTTCAACTGGTAGGACGACGCATTGAAACAGAAGAATGTTTCCTTTCACCGAATGAAGTGGCGAAGACGTGGTTCCAGCCAGGACGGATTATCTAATTGGGCGAGCATCAAGGAGGAATTGCGAAAGATCTTCGGAACGTCCTCTGCTCGCTCTGATGCAGCCAAAAAGAAACTTGATGCGCGTGTGCGACGTCAGGAGGAGACCTATGCCTCCTACTTTGAAGATGTCCTCGCGCTATGCCGCCAGTTCGACAAGGACATGCCCGAAACGGAGAAGGTACGCCACATACTGAAAGGAATCGCTTATTTTGCTTTTAATGCTATGGCGGTTCAGAACCACACTACCATTGCTGATGTTCGAAGGAGCTGTCATCGGCTCGACCATCTCCAGTCCATCCGCATTCAACGCGACACCTTGCCTGACTGTCCCTCGGGCAATACCGAGCTCGGGGGCCCTATTATCGACTGTACAAATTTCCGAGAAGTCTAGAAATTTGCCGGAATTCTTTTCTGATTGGCTTTCAATTTTGGTCACGTGCTTCCGGTTGACAAACGGTTGTGTGTGCTGTGGTCATTTTGATGTTTTATGACGTTTAACGGCACCAGTTTTGAAGTTTGCCTTATTTCTTTTTACTGAAAGCACATAACCCTTGGCCGGCAATAAAAAACCAGAATAAAAGCACCAGACATGACAACGTAGGCCTGTCTTTGCTATTCGACAACAATAATGCCTCTGATACTCGCCCGCTCTCTGATTGGCTGAGAAGGCATGACCCAATTTAAGCAGTTGGCGGAAACGATTGCGTCATGCATTGACAATTTCAGCCTGCGTAAAAGTGACGTAATGTTACGTAACCGCCAAAAACTCCAAAAAAATTGCCCCGGCTTTCGGCGCCGCGAAATGTCCGCGAATTTGCAGCAGGCGCAGTTCGGCATGCACGCGGTTTAGGCATGTTTTCTACCCAAACAATTATAGTTTCAACTGTTTCCAAGTCAGCGATCCCGGAGCATACAAATAACGTGCAGTATTCTGCTTTTATGTTTGGTAATAAAATAAAAATTATTTATTTGGCTTAACCGCAACATACGAGGGCAGTAAAAGCCCCTCCACGACAAAGAAAACCCAACGCCCGGCAGTTTTCCACACACGTCAAAGTAAGCTGCTGTGTCACATGATCAACCTCAAGAGAAAAATAACAAGGTAAAGTGACTTTTTGGTTAATTACAGCGGTGATTGAAGTCGATATTGACGAATGAGTGAATCAGTGACATCAGTGCGCTCCGCGGTTATCAGGCGTAGTGCTTCGATGCACTTATGTGTCATACAAACGATGGTCGCGGCAATATTTTTCTGTGATCACGCCATAAACTTGTAACATAGCAGCAGACGATGGCTTGGCGGGGGCGACTGCTGTCGGGAAGGTGATAACGCAGCAAAACTTGCATTGAAGCAGAGAGCGCAGCTGTGTTACTAAAAGCGATTGAAAGAAATAAATAGATACCGCAAAAAAGTATGTGGTGTTCTTTAGCACGACATCCGCCTTTCGCTTGCTTTTGAATCAACGTTACTCGATCGCCTTGTGGGGTTGACGCCAATTTTTAACTGCAGCATTGTGTTTCTCTTGGCACCTCAGCTACCGTCTTAATTTGTATAGTACATGCCAAGTGTTTTATATCTTTTATGCACAATATTTCATGCCTTGGTTGTGATCTTTATGAGTGAAGCGTCAGATTAAACTGCATGCCGTCATAGCTATACGGGCAACACGTCACTGATTGCTTACGTTGTGCTTACGCAAAAAAAAAAAAACGGCAAATTTCCCGGTAATTTGTGTAGTCGAGAAGGGGCACGTTGCACCGCACAGAGGCCGCTGTGAGCGCAGCACTTTTCCTACTAAATGTGTCTGCACCGCACGCTATGGCATCGATAAAGTAGCGGAGATTTCTCGGGCAGTTACCACCCACTGCCGGTAGCATGCCCTGCCAACAGACTACAGGGTTGACACAGAGACACGGTGTAAAGAACGACGGCTGTGATGAATGCATCGGTTCCTCCCTGCCATTTGTAGTATCTGAAATGTGAGTGGTCGGGTACATTAGTAGCGACTGACGGATTGTCGGCTGCGCCACTTAAGCTGTTCGTTCTTCTCGGCCTTATGATGATGACGTTACCTCAGATGTCTTCTTTCTCTGGGCGCCTGTGCGTGATCTGGGATAATCCCGGCTGTTGGTGGCTGAGACAGAGCGCCAACACTTACGTTAAGTGCAGACTACGAACCAAGCTCTGTGATATGCGTGGCATCCTTCACAACAAAATGACCCCCCGAACCACCATGACACAGAAAACGGCGCTGCTGCTTGCGAGGCAACCGTCAGCGCAACGTGCCTATAGGGCACCTGTGAAGAGTTTCATCAGCCGTCATCCGTGAACAGTTGCATCAGCGTGACACCCTGCGCGCAGAACAACCACGTTCACGCACCTGTGCTGTGTGACATGACCAGAGAGGAGCTGGGGTCCATGACTACTCTTCCTCAGCCATGTCATATTGCTCCTCTTCACATGCCTACTTACTCCGAGGCCGTATCCGCACCACCTGTGCTCATTGTGCAGATCGTATACCCGCCCTTGCACGTCCACTTGACCGCTCTTATTCGCCTCAGCCGCACCGGCTTTCTATACAACTTGGCGAGCACCGCGCCCTATTGGCGACCGGCCCGTCTGCTTCTACTGTGGCACCCGAGGGTACATTTCTCGCTTTTGCCGTTGACGACAGCTGGACAGGCGCCGCGGCTACGCCCCATACGAGCGAGATAACCGCTTCAACTACGCACCTTACCAGCGTGTGCACTCACCACCTCCACCTCGCTCTACGCCCCAAATTGATTCTGATGACCGGTCCCGTAGTCCGCGCACTCCCAGACGCCGTTCACCCTTTCCGTTCCGCCAGTCTTCGTCCCATCTCCGACCCGCTTCACATGTTTTCGACCGACACCCGGAAAACTGAAAGTAGCAGTTTTCTGGAAGGAAACTGCTTCACAGAAAATACCTCAAAGTCACCCTGAGCAACGCCGCCTGTGTAATCATTCCCTAACGCGTGAGCAAAAAAACTGCTTGGCCGCCACTCTCCTGTCACTCTCTGCTACCCTTTACCGCTCCGTAGTCTTTCTGCGTGCTTTCATGTCCGCCGGCCAGCGCTGCTTCTCGGAAACTATGCGAAATAGCAAAGTTTGTTAGCGTTCCTCAGGCGGCGTTCCTACGCCTTCTTGTTTTTCACCATGCCTGTCTCTCTTGGTCTGTCGCTCATAAAACCCAATTTGCCAAGGAGCAAAATCACTTGTACTGCAGCAGGCTGATTCTGGTTTTGCGCGCTTACCTACTTGTATCACGGGCCCCGAAATTTTATGAGTGTGGCATACCCTCTTCGTCCCTTCCGCATTTCGGTCTTGTTTTGTCCCCGTTGTTGGCACTCCACATCGGTAAGCACTTTTAAAATTGACATCTGTACTGTAGAAGTTCCAGGACAGCATGGCGGGCCCCTCAGCTGCTTATCCTCTTGTTTTCTATTATCTTCTGAAATTTACGAGCTCGTATATTATTGGAAAGCAATGGCATAAGTGAGCGCCTGAACAAAAATTTCGCACGCAATTTCTTCTTCCCTAATTCCTTCAGAGAAAAAAATATCAGTAAAATAATGGCTGTACCACCCGAAATATCTCTTTTCTGTTCGCTTTTTGTCTCCCCGACAATTATTATGTTCTTACACTATTTCAGTTCCGCCCCTATAAGTTATCTTTGGAAAAATGCAGAAAGTATGAAGTGAGCGACCCGTTCAACGAGATCCTCAGTGCGCCCCTGAACTAGCGCCCCGTCGCGGCTACGATGTGAGTGAAACAGCTCTTGAAACGCAACAGGCAAGCTGACAGACACACGTCGTATAAGTGTGTGCAGCGTTCGCGACTCGCGAAGAGTGACGTAAGCCGGGATGTCCGCTAGCGCGCGCCACATAGCGGATGAGTGCCTGAACTAAGCGTCTCTACCCTTCCCATTGCAAAGCGCGCGACGCGTCAGGCAATGTTTATACAGGCGGCGTTGCCTAAATCACCATCGAACACATTACCGTTTTCATTGAAGGCGTTTGGGTTTTATTTATTTATTTATTTATTTATATTTATTTATTTATTTATTTATTTATTCTTTTAAATACCTTAGGAGCCCATAAGGCATTACACATGGAAGGGGGGGGGGGGTACATGCAGGAGGTTACTACAGCATCAGTAAAACAGCATGTGACGTAGTGATATCAGCAACCAAAATGGCCAATACCACAAGCAACAGTACTAACAACACAGTAAGTAAACTACACAGTAAGCAGGCCGCCATGAGAGGAAACATTACAAGAAGTAGCTATAACATTCTCTACGCATACGTTATAAAATAAATGTCAATGGTGGCTACAAATTATTGCCTACTTCTAAGTAGCTTAGTAATATAGATAGGAAAAGCGAGGGTTGTGTATTAGCCACGATGTTTCAGGTTAGTGCGTTCCACTCGTTTATGGATAAAAAAAGTCGTGAAAATTTATATTTCTTCATGCGTGAATATATGGGTTCGACCTTATGCGCATGATCTACGCGAGCACAAACATAGGGAGCCGGGTAATGAATGTTCGAGAAAATGACGAGTCACTATGATATAAACTGTGGAAAAAAAATGGCGGGAGTACTTTCTGCGCGTGGCAAGAAGCTTTAGTAGACACACAGGCTAGCATTTCGGTTATTCACGCAGACTTGTGCTCTCGGATACGCAAGAGTAACAACGCCATACGAGGGTCCTGCTCTGCGTGGAGACATCGGGGGAAAGATTCGACCCTCTGGACTATGCACTGCGCGTGTTTTTATTGGTGGCATTCGCCACCACATACAATTCGCGGTATTGTCCCCATGTGCGCATCAAGATCAGCATCGACAATCATTACCTGTAATCAACTCACCATTCTCTTCACTGACCCCTGCCTTGCCAGTTTGTCGGAAAGAGGAACCCATCGTCTGGTCGCAACAACTAATTGTGTGGTCTCTTCAGGCAAAGAAACAGTTTTCTCCGTCTGGTCCGATAAGGTAACCGACGGCGACGTGTTGATTGCACCAGCTGGCAATTTCATTCTTAAAAGAGTGGCCATAGCTACCAGCCTCGTCTGTTTTTCATCTGGGTCGGTTTTTGTTGCCGCGGTGAATACATCTGAAGATGCACTTTTAGTGCCCCAAGGTGCCACCATCGCTTATTTTTTTGCCGATGGCGAAGCCTCTCTTCTTTTGCTGTATACTACTTCCACAGATGAACACGTTTCCACATTGCCCGCTTCAGCTTCGGCTTTTGACACCGCCATAAGTTCCGACCTTCCGCAAGAGGAGGGGCAAGCAGTGGTGCTTCTGCTTACCAAACACCAGGGTTCTTTTGACGTGTACTCTTCTGTCCTGGGGAAGACATCTGCAGCGGTACACCGCATCGACACAGATGGATCTTGTATCGTTCGTCGCCGTCCATACCGTATGTCTTCGTCTGAGCGGAAAATTAAAAAGGGGAACGTCGACGACATGCTCACGAGAAATTTCGTTCGCTCTTCAATCGAGTCCATGGTCTTCTCCTGTCGTTTTGGTGCGAAAAAGGACGATTCCGTACGATTTTGAGTGACTATACGGCACGGAACAAAATACGTGCAATGACTTCTATCCAATGCCTCGCATGGATGATGCCCTAGACACTTTACAATGTGCCGAATACTTCCCGAGCCTGGACCTCCGCTCTGGGTGCTGGCAGGTTCCCATGCACGAGGCCGTCAAAGAAAAAACAGATTTCGTCACACCCAATAGTCTTTACGAATGTAACGTGAACCCATCCGGGTTGCGTAATGCTACAGCCCCATTCGAGAGAATGATTGATACAGTCCTTCGTGGCTATAGATGGAGAACCTGCCTGTGTTACCTCGACGATATAGTCGTTTTTTTTCCTCGACTTTTCAGGACCATCTAAAGCGCTTGGATGATGTCCTAACCTGTCTTACCAACGCCGGACTTCAAGTAAATACGAAAAAATACCGATAAGCGATCAATTCCATCAAGGTGCCCGGGCGTGTTGGGAGCAAAGACGGTATCCGCCATGACCCGGCCAAATTATTGCTCCAGTGAATTTTCTCCAGCCAGCCCGCCAAAAAGACCTCCGCAGCCTTCTTGGTTTAGCTTCCTATTTCAGTGTTTTATTCGTAACTTTGCTGTCCTTGCTTCACCCGTCCACAAACTTCCTGAATCCGCTGCCCCATTTAGTTGTTTGAAGAGTCCGATGCCGCCTTTCAAAAGCTTCAAGCATTCCCTAACATCAGCACCAGTGCTGCATCATTTTGACGAAATGGCAGCCACTGTCCTACACAATGACGCTCGTGGACATGGCCTTGGTGAGGTGTTGTTACAACGCAACGCCTCCTCTGGGGAGAACGTTGTGGCTTACGCAAGTCGTGCAGTGGCACCTGCAGAACAAAACTACTCAATCACTGAGCAGGAATGTCTTGGAGTTGTCTGGTCCGTACAAAAATTTTGTCCATACTTCTATAGACGGCATTTCACTGCAGTAACTGACCATCATGCTCTCTGTTAGCTTTTGTCGCTCAAAAACCTAAATGGACGGTTTGGTCGCTCGATTTTGAGGTTACAAGAATGCAACTTTACTGTGAAATACAAGTCTTGCAAGAAGTACATGGATGCGGACGCCCTTTTTCGCTGGCCTGTGTCACCATAAGATGATTCGCCTTCCAATGCGGCCCGAGTCATCTTACCAATGGCACCTTGGGGCGATAAAGAAATTCGACCGCATCGAAGATATGCCGTCCTTTCAACGTGCAGGCCGGTACTGCAGCAACCTAGTTGATCAACTTACCGGTTCGACGAAGCCACTTAATAACTGGTTGCGCCGACAAATGTGAAAATATCGACTTTTTGACGGTATTTTATGCAATTAAAATTACGAGACTACCGGTGACCAAGTGGGTTGTAGTCCTTCCGCGATCTCTACAGAAGCATTATCCGAAAGTTTTTTATGACGACGCTACTGCAGGACATTTAGGTTCCCCCAAGACCTACCACAGCCTGAAAAGTCGTTTCTTTTGGCCAGGCCTTTCCACCAGTGCCTCCAAATACGTCGCCTCATTAGCGCCCCGCCAGCACCGTAAACGGCCAACGTCACGTCCTGTTGGACCGTCAGCACCATTCGAAGTCGTTGGCAAAGACTTGTATGATCATTTGCCCATTTCACAGCTGGTTGTAACCGCCGTTGGTCATTCTAACCCGCTATACCGAAACCGCCCCTCTTCGGGATGGCTTGCACTGTAGAAGTCGCCGAGTTCTTTTGTGCGCTCCGCATTTTTGCGCCACGGACCTTCCCCCAGTTCTTCTGAACGACCGTGGAAAAATATTTCTGTCGGCTACTCTTGCAGAAAATCGTCGTGCCGCGGACAACGTTCCCAAAACTACGTCCAGTTATCATTATCAAACGAATGGTTTGAGTGAACGCTTTAATTGAACACTATCCGGCTTGCCATCTTTGCACATCCGACCGGATCACAGCAATTGGGACAAACTTCTTACTTTCGTAACATACGCACATAATTGCGCAGTTCAGCGCACCACTGGTTTTTCGCCATATTTTTTGTCTATGGCCAACCGCTTCCCTCCGTTTTGGACTCATCTTTCTTGTCGCCACCTGTTGAGTGCACGGCCTGTGTTCCTGAACAAACACAGAAGCCAGCCAAAATGCCTGCAATCTCCGAACGACGAACCTCATCGCGACGTCACGTTCCACCAAGGGGACGCGCTCTTGTTATAGACTCCTGTGAGTCAACCAGGCCTCTCAGCAAACTGGATTTCTCGGTACGTCGAACGATATAAAGTGCTCGAGCAAACCTCTACTGTAAATTATCGCGTGGCACCAAACAGTGCCGTTACCGGTCGTCGCTGCCGTGGAACAGAAATCGTCCATGTTTTACGGCTGAATACATGTCCAGCGGTCCGACGCCTCTTCGACACCGGCCGGGTGACCGCTTTCAAAAAGGGGAGGATCAGTGTGAGCGCCAGCAGAATCTACATTCCTGGGACAATCTACTGTGCTGTGACAGTCGACGTGCTCCCACAGGACGCACTATCGTCGTCGCTTCATCTTCATTATCTCGTGTTTTCGCATCATCATCACCGCTTCACACCTGAGTCTTCCTGGGTCCTCCGCTCTAGAAGTAAACCGTTCTTCTTCACGAGTCCTCGACTCTCTCAATATATACATATATACTAGTAGAAACGTTTCGACGAGCCAGAAGAAATATTTGAGGAGGTAGTTGACTCACGATGGAAAACAAAAAACAGTATTTTACTGATGTTTCGAATGGAGGACTATTCTTCATCGGAATAACGTAGAACAAAGTAACGTCTAGTCGAAACGTCAGTTAAACACTGTTTTTGTTTTTAATCGTGAGGCAACCATTTTCCCAGTTATATATATATATATATATATATATATATATATATATATATATAGGGAGCAGTTGAACTTTTGAAGATGGTAGAGACCACAAGACAAGAAAGATTGCCCTGACGAAAGCAAGTCTCTTTGCTGAAACGTTGGCAACAATCGTGCTTTTACCTTGTTGAAAGTTTTTTTGTCTTATATATATATATATATATATATATATAAGAGAGAAAAACTTCGAACAAGGTAAAAGCACGATTGTGGCCTACGTTTCAGCAAAGCAAAAGCCTTGCTTTCAGGGAAGCAAGTATATATATATATATATGTATATATATATATATATATATATATATATATATATATATATATATATATATATATATAGATATATTATTATATATATATATATATATATATATATATATATATATATATATATATATTTACTGTAAAACAGAATGGGAAATGAGGGGCGCGGTGAAATACAGAAAATCATGATTGGCAGTCAAGAATGCCAAGAAAAGCAATGGCGAGGATGCGGTAGGGCACTGAAAAAGATAAAGATTTGGGAAGAAAGACAGAAAGTGGAGAAAAAATGCTCGCCGGACACGTATTCTAGAGGTCGTTGGTTCGAATCCCACCCCGCGGGCATTTTTCTCCACTTTCTTCCAAAATTCTTTAACTGTTTCAATGACCTACCGCAGTCCCCAATTTGCTTTTCATGGCATTCTTGACTGTCCATCACTACTTCGGTATTATTTTAACGAGCCCCTCATTTCCCATTCTGATTCGCTAGATTCCGAGCGAGGGTCTTTGTTCTGGCAGTCTTGGTGCCATAGGAAGCATAATAGGATTCAACGCTGGTCGACCACACTCGACATGTCGTAGACGTTATAGTCACGGCTTGGGGGTGAAAAAAGAAGGTCCGCTTCACCCCGAGTAGTCCGAGTGGCACTGGCAACCACCCTTCATTAAGCGCAAGCAACAAATCCCTTAACAAAAATACCCGAGAAATTGGCGGGGCGCGGGGGGGAACAGCCCCGCCGGTAGCGCAGTGGTCATCGCACTAGACGCGTATTCTGGAGGTCATGGGTTCGGATGCCAACCGGCGTGCATATTTTCTCCACTTTCTCTCTTTCAAAATTGTTCATTTGCTTCAATGACCTACCGCATTCTCCCCTTTGCCTTCCTAGGCCATATTGACTGCCATTCTCTCTCTCTCTCTCTCTCTCTCTCTCTCTCTCTATATATATATATATATATATATATATATATATATATATATATATATATATATATATATATATATATATATATATATCTGTGTGTGTGTAGATATGTACATATATAGTCGAATGTATCACAACCCACAGACGTCCTCTGGTGCTCCATCTTCATAGAGTGGAATTGCGCTGAATTTGTGACAATGGGGGTGGTGACTGCGTGCAAGAAACCTGTGCAGAAATGGTTTCTATTTTTTAACATGCTACATACGCATTAGCCTTACACTTATGTTGTTCTTAACACTCAGTGCCTCGGGTGAATTCTCCAGAAACTTAACGTCAACTTTCAAATGTCACCTTTTCTGTCCTTGTGAGCAGGTATTTAATGCGTAATGCTCGCTTTCAAGTGCCAGTGGCAACGTCCGACGGTCACAATACTGTCGCAGTAATGGTGCTTATTAGGCTGTCTTATTTTGCCTACGGATATCCAGCTCATGATCAGTGCCTACATAACTTTTGCCGTTTCCTCCTTTATTCGTGCTCTTCGCCTACATGACCGTTTTACAATGTGGGTGAAAGGTTAAAATGTCACCTGCAGTGTCAAAAGTTTGTGGTGAGCTCTGCAGCCCCTCTGCAGGGCAATTCCGATTACTCTTGCGTGACTGTTTTCTGAAATGACGTGCAGAGCCATTTTTAAGTTTTGTTAATTTGCCGCGTGATGTCATTCGTCGTTTGACGGACAGTGTCTTCGGTGGTGACAGTGCCATGATAGTCTGAACAATCATTTAAAGGTTTTTTATTTGGAAGCTGCATACGCGGTTTTATTTTTTATTTGGACAAGTTATATTTCCTTTCTGGTTCTAACATAATTTCACCTGGGTTTTAGAGAGCCTAGCGACCTCTTTTGCACTTATTTATGACGGTGACAAAATGTTAGCTTGCGCTGGTGTTATTATCGTTTACAAAGGCGCTTTGGTGGTTGTGTCAGCTGCGCCGACAGCTTGTGACCATACCCGCCGAGTACGCGACTAGCCATGGCGCGTCACAGAAATATCAGTGCGCATGTGCAGCGCCTTATTAAATTAAGTATATTTCCTTTCGTCTCAGCCGTAGTATCATTACCCTACGTTCCACAATGTAGTTTGCCTTTTCTCTGCACTCACCAAAGCAACTACATAATGAGTAGAACACTATCGTGTTTGCTTGTAAATAAATAAAAGCACTCCATTTCGAACCATACCACGTCAACTAACCCTTTTACGTTGCTAGAAGTCTATGCACGAGATCGTGGAAACCAAAAGCGTGATCTTCGACTATGCCCTTCGATATTGCACCTGCCTTCTTTAACTCTTCGCTTACGGCGGTGTAAACAAGAGCCCACGTTCATGAACGTAGGCAAATAAAACGCTCCGAAACCAATACAACAAGAAACAATACAGAAAAATGAGGTGGCGGAATTCGCATTTTAATGCCGAAAAGGCACGCTCTTGAAAAAGACCATCTGCGTGAAAATAATTCCAAAGAATGCTTGTTGAAAGTTAATGGTTAGAAATGCTATACTTCTTCAAATAATACATTGTTTACTTGGAGACCTCGGTCATGTGTCATTAGAAACATAATTATTTCGCGGAATGCCGCACGATGCGCAGGTCGCGCTGTCATAGATGGACACAAAACAATTTGTTACAAACGCCATGACTCATTTTTCTGTGATTCCTCTTCAGGTTTCCTACAAAGCTGCCGCAGAGCATTTCAGAAGGGCGCCGTTCATCGCTAACAATATAAAGACCAGTTATTATTAAAGGAGCGATGTATTTCGAATGACGCTTTCTCCGTCCCCATAAAGTTTTCATACGGAATATAAAATCGTCCCACCCCATCACGAATTTCTTGTTTGCAAATACTTATACGTCCAGCTACCCACGCCACATGATTTTGCGGTTTTGACGAACACCGCCTGCATTTATCGGCGTCCGTTTTTATTTAGGTGATACTCATACTCAAAGCAAGGTGTTAAGGCATCAACGCAGGTGTATTTTCACGGGGCGCTGGATATTTATCTTTGCCGCATCAAGACGTGCTTCAGATCGGGCTTGATCTTTGTCTGCCTTGCTTCAGCCACCAGTGCATATGACGTGAAAACGGTGAGTTGGAAAAATTCCTCAGGGTCACTGTAATATGCCTAGGACCATCATGTAAGAAAGAAGAGTGGCTTTCGCTTTTCGGTATGCCTTCTGCACTTTAGCTTTGTTGGCATACTGGTGTAGTCGACTCAACTTAGCCGATTCCGAATATGGCTCTGCAACAGAGGCCCTAATACTGTTCGCACCGAAGCAGAGCGGGAGTCACTCGGAGAGATCCGACTGAAACCATGCCAACTAACGGAATCGTCTGCCGTGCTAGAAACCCATGAGTATACCGAATGTGGGCCCCATAGCGTTCACAGCTCATTTTGTGTATCTGTTTTATTTCCTGTGTTGGCCACCTTTCCTTTACAGACCGTATTGAACATGCGGCCGTGGAATTTCGACCCCACGCGGTGCTTACGGCGCAGCCTTTTTTGTATCATGGGAGACACAAAGCTTTCACGTTAAATTTATCATTCATACGAAGGGCCCCTATCTAAAAATAAAATTAATGCTTTGGGCAATGCTGGTGGTCAATAGTTCACAAGAAACATAGTTTTATTGACGATGCAAAGTTGTGTTTATTTTAGACTGCAGTTTTGTTTTTGCGACAAGCTATCATTTATTTGTTGGTGAAGCATTTTTCTGCTGTGCTCAAGGGGTAAACTTCGCTCGCTGAGGGCGTTTCTGTGATGGGGCCAATACATTTGTCAGATCTAATGTGTGTGAATGCTTCAGAGCAAGGTAATATACCAGGTGGTCTGAATAATTGGGAAGCCCCTATTTCGATGCAACTCAGAACCATGGTGTCTGCTCGGGACGCGAGACCTTCCTTGTTGGATTGTTAACTCTAAAGCTATAAATCGTACCTACCGCGATTACTGTGCTCATATCTAAAAGGTTTTATGCTAAAAGGGAGGGAACGCCCAAAAAGATGGTTCACACTCTGAGAGGCAAAAATTATCAAATCCCCAGCAATACACTTTTAGTAAAGAAACCTACTGAAATGACTTTAAATGTTGCGTTGGCAGTTGTGTTTCTTTAACGTGTACTCATTTTAAAATTTCCGGCCGCACAATCCTAGTTAGAACAGAGTAAACGCGAATGTTCTGTATTTCACGAAAATGTTTAGTTATGTCTGGGGCTGTTGTACGGAAAAATGTTTTTACCGCGCGGTGTTTCGCTGAATCAAAATGTATTAAATGAAAATCCCTTTCATGGAGGAAAATTTGTAACTGTTGGTCAATCTCAACTCGCGGCGCTATGGGTGTTTATATATATATATATATATATATATATATATATATATATATATATATATATATATATATATATATATATATATATATACCGAATCAGAATAGAAAATGAGGGGCTCGTAGAAATAACACAGAAATAAGGGTTGGCAGTCAAGAAAACCTCGGAACGCAAAGGGGAGGTTGTGGTAGGTCATTGAAACCGATAAAGAATTTGGAAAGAAAGACAGAAAGCGGAGAAAAAATGCCCGCCAGGTGGGATCCGAACCCACGACCGCCAGAATACTGGTCTGGTGCGATAACCACTACGCTACCGGGAGCGACCCCCCCCCCCCCAACCCCCCACCCCCACTTTCTGGGGTATTTATGTCAATGTAATTCTTTCCTGTACTTGGGGGTGCTAGCCAGCGCCACTCTGACTTCTCGGGGTGAAGGGGACCTTCTTTTTAATCCCCGCGCCGTGACTCGAGTGTATACGACATGTCGAGAGTGGTCAACCAGCGATGAAACCTCTTAAGCTCCCTATGGCACCAAGACTGCCAGAACTGAGGCCCTCGCTATGCATGTAGCGAATCAGAATAGGAAATGAGGGGCTCGTAGAAATAACACAGAAATAAGGGTTGGCAGTCAAGAAAACCTCGGAAAGCAAAGGGGAGGTTGTGGTAGGTCATTGAAACAGATAAAGAATTTCGAAAGAAAGAAAAAAAGCAGAGAAAAAATTCCCGGCAGGTGGGATCCGAACCCACGAACTCCAGAATACCGGTCTGGTGCGATACCACTACGCTACCGGCGGGGCGATTTTCCCCGCCGCTTTCTGGGGTATTTATGTCAATGTAATTTTTTCCTGTACTTGGAGGAGGTAGCCAACGCCACCCTGACTTCTCGGGGTGAAGGGACCTTCTTTTTAACTATTTCGTTACGGCGGAAAAACGGCCGATTTTAAGTGCTTCCACAAAAAGTTTTTTTCCTCTTGAGCTACTGGACACACATAGCCTTGGTATGCATGAAATTGTAGCTTATAGATTGCTCTTCCAAATACAAAGCAGCAGTTTTGTTAAAGGTACAATTACTTACAGTTTATTCGTCAAGTAATCAGAAAAAAAGCACCCAAGAAAAGTATACAAAAAAACAAAAGTCGGAATATTTAGCGAGACTAAAATTATTTCAGGTATTTTAAGATATACAAATTGTTTCTACGTTCCTTGGCTATGATTCAATATATAAATCAACAGTGTACACCAAGTTTTTGATTTTTAAGGGCCCGTCAACCTAGAGCAACTGACGGCTGTGCCACGCCGCGAGGGCACTCAAGGCTGAATGAGTCTCTGTAAAATGTGCATCCAAGCACCGTACAGTGCTCAGCGATTGAAACGCGATACTCGGAGCGCGTGGCTGCCTGTGCTTGTTGCGCCACAGGTGAGCGCTTGTGAAAGTGAGCTGACGCATTGTGGTATACGGTGAGGGTGAGAGCATTCGTGACGCATGCTTAGTGCATCCGGCAGACAGCCCTTCAGTGTGTGGTTCTTGGCGGTGCCATAGGGGTGCTACATGCCATGGCTTCAAAACGCTGCGCCTGCGTGCCGCGCCGCGCCACGCCACGCGAAGCTGGATGAGCTGGAACCACACGCATTATGAACAATTTGAATGCGCATTTATCGCGATGTGTTATCGTGGCGCGCACGGCACCTAGGCGCAGCGTTTTGAAGCCATGGCATGTAGCACCCCTATGGCACCGCCAAGAACCACACACTGAAGGGCTGTCTCCCGGGTGCACACTAGCATGCGTAACGAACGCTCTCACCCTCATCGTATACCACAATGCGCCAGCTCGCTTTCACAAGCGCTCACCTGTGGCGCAACAAGCACCGGCAGCCACGCGCTCAGAGTATCGCGTTTCAATCGCTGAGCACTGTACTTACCCGATTCTAACGCGCACTTTTTTTCAGGAAAAATAGGTCGAAAAATTGCATACGCGTTAGAATCGGATGCAAAACCGAAACCAAAACAGCGGAAATTTCGTCCCACCCATCGCATCGCCATGTCAAGATGGCTCTAAAGCTTTTAGCAACAATGTTTCGGACGCAGGAAGCATAGGCGCCTAGGCTTTTCTATCGGCGTTCACACAAATCGTCAAATCGTTCCGATTGCGCGCTTGATAACAGCAATGGCAGCAGGATCTCACGCTTTCAAAACGAGCGGTCGGCTAAAGCGCGCGCCTCTCGAGAAGCTCGCGGGATGGGCGTGTGAGGCGTGGGCCACGATCCCATCGACCATGGTTGAACGTTAGTTCAGAAGTGTGGCATCGCGAACGTGCTTGACAGCACTGAGGACGAGATGTTGCGGTCAGCGGAGAGCGACGATGAGTGAGATGAGTGAGATTACTTCCTTGAATAAATCACCCGTTTCTCTCGCATTCGTTTTCCTTGCTCACACAGTTCCGTGCGCGTTAGAATCGGAGGTGCAAGTTTTTTCGGTTTTTTGTCAGGAAAATCGGGTGCGCGTTAGAATCGGGGGCGCGTTAGAATCGGGTAAAAACGGTATACTCTTTTGTGTCCTCGCACAGAATCCTTATCAGTTTGGTGGTAAAAAACAAGGAAAAATATCGAGCGCTCTCGACAAGCGTCGCACCTGAACCCTGCAGCGCTAATCTGACACGAGCGCCAGGTTATCTTGAAGGTGATAGCGCGATACGGCGCGGTGCATTTGGGCAAAATATCCCCGGCCGTACGCTTCTCGAGACCCTAAACACAAAATCAAAACCGCAGTCGTCAGATAAGAAGCACGTTTTGTTTATAAATACAGCGCGGAGTCACAACAAAATTACCTGCCAGCGCTTGTTGAAGTGCGAGACACCTGAACCGGAGCTTCGTCGTCCTAACTGAAATCTGAAGATCCCACATCATTGCTTGACCCCTCATGGCTGCTGGAATCAGGAAAATCGACAGCAGGAGCTGCCGAAGTGCTTGCTACAGCAGTCCAACTGTGCCGAGCGCGGCGCGAACCCGACGCCATTTTTCCTCCTGCTCCCCTCTACCGTTTGGTTCAAATTTCTCTTGCTCACCGCCACCACGCGAGACACATAAACAAACGAAACGGAAATTGAAAAACAAGTTGCCAATGAACACACCACATGGCGATAGTTTTCTGCGGAGCGCGGGTTTCAGATTTTGCGGGAGATTTAAATCATCCGACGCCGGCTTCCGATTGCCTATGGCGCCGTTGTGAAAGCGTTAATCCCCCCGCCGTGACTCGAGTGTCTAAGACATGTCGAGAGTGGTCAACCAGCGTTGAAACCTCTTAAGCTCCCTCTAGCACCAAGACTGCCAGAACTGAGACCCTCGCTATGCATGTAGCGAATCAGAATAGGAATTGCAGTGCTGGTAGAAATAACACAGAAATAAGGGTTGGCAGTCAATAATACCTCGGAAAGCAAGGGGAGGTTGTGGTAGGTCATTGAAACAGATAAAGAATTTGGAAAGAAAGAAAGAAAGTGGAGAAAAAATTCCCGGCAGGTGGGATCCGAACCCACGACCGCCAGAATACCGGTCTGGTGCGGTAACCACTACGCTACCGGCGGGGCGATTCCCCCCCCCCCCCACTTTCTGGGGTATTTATGTCAATGTAATTTTTTCCGGTTACTTGGGGGTGGTAGCCAGCGCCACTCTGATTTCTCGGGGTGAAGGGGACCTTCTTTTTAACACCCGCGCCGTGACTCGAGTGTCTACGACATGTCGAGAGTGGTCAACCAGCGTTGAACCCTCTTAAGCTCCCTATGGCACCAAGACTGCCAGAACAGAGGCCCTCGCTATGCATGTAGCGAATCAGAATAGGAAATGAGGGGCTCGAAGAAATAACACAGAAATAAGGGTTGGCAGTCAAGAAAACCTTGGAAAGCAAAGGGGAGGTTGTGGTAGGTCATTGAAACAGATAAGTAATTTGGAAAGAACAGATTCTTTCCAAATTCTTTATGTGTTTCAATGACCTACCACAACCTCCCCTTTGCTGGCGATGCGTGCACATCGTCGTTCGGCAGACGGTTCGACGAGGCTGATGTTCTTGACGTGGAATTGTCGAGCGCGGTTTCGGGCGCAGCATTGTTGCGGAGGTTCGTAGTGCGTCCGTGGTATGACGACTCTGCTGAGCGCGACAACAGCAAGACACCCGAGTGCTGGAGCGCCGACGAGTATTTGCACGAATCCGAAGTCGCCGTCGACCGGACACGAGCCAAGGGCGTTGGGAAAGGCGCCAGTGACGGCTTGGGGGCGTGCACTGATGGAGCCCCTGCGACGAAACTCGCTTTGACGACTGTTGCTTAGGACGTCGGTGGCGACGGTGGCGGTGCCGAAAAACAGACTTTGTCTGGTCGGGCGATTGTGCGGCCACGGTCTGGTCATCCTGCATGTCGCGGTTTACGGGGCGCTCTTGGGGCACGTGATGTAGAGCAGTGGCCGCGGCTGTGTTGTTGGTGTCCGCGGACAGGGCCACAATGTACGATTCACCCGAGTCAGGCTGCGATTGCAGTGGAGCTGGGCATTGCGTCAACGTCGTGGTGCACTTCATGTGCAACGCTGGTGAAGCAGGCGACGAGGTTCGGAAAGATAGCACGGTCACGCAACCAAGGTGCTCACCGGAGCCCTCGCCTGGAGTAGAAGAAGCGGTCGAGGCGAGCTGTGGCGAGTGGATTTGTGCAGCAGACGCAACAACGTGTTGGACTGCGCCATGGTGTTGTGTCGAGTTGGCTTAGTGAAACGCCAATTCGGAAGTGCAGCAAGTCGTAGTCGGGGCTCGCACTTGTTGGTCAGGCGAGGGTGAACCTGCCGGTGATGTGTAATCCACGGATGCCGTTGGAAGGCGTGGTGGTGTGAACAAAGGCGTTCCTATACCGTAGTGGTTTAGGACAGCGGCCTTCAAGTCGTCATACGCACCGGGTCCTTGGGTCGGCAGCTGGATCTGCTCAATGAGGTAAGCAGGTAGCTTCTGTAGTGTCGCGAGGTACCTAATTTCCGGAGAGCAGATGTCGTTTACATGAAAATGGCTCTCCAAGATGGCGAACCATGCAGCGTGGTTTGAGATGGAATCAAACGGGATCAGGAAGGGACGGTCTTGGAGGGCGGGGAACGTTTTTCGCGTGCCGTCGTCCGCGTTGTGGCTGGAGAAGCAGCGTTGCGAAACCATGGCGAAGCCGCTTGTCCGGGTCACCAAATTATAGGCGGCCGATGAGGCAGTGCGGCCGAGCCCACGTTTATTTCGGTTGCGTTGGCTGTGCCATGGACAAGACGAGGCGCGTAGAACGAGGTTGCCGTTCCAGAGGTGTGCCGGGTGCCGAGTGTGTTCCGTGCCAGCAGGCCAATCTGCTGATGATGATGGTGGCGCTTAAGAAGATGATGATGGTGGCGCTACACCTCCTTATTACCTTCCTCCCGACCACGCAGACGGCGAACGAGCGTCAGAAGGGAGACTCGTCAGTTGGCCATGCAATAACTATTGCACTGCAGTTGAGGATTATTCCTGTGTGGCGACACCTGGACAACTGTTTTGTGGACATATGAGACTCCCAGGGAAGACACAGATCCGCGTCACCTACAATGCCAATGTACGGCGTTCAGAATGGCCCATCTGCCGGTGCGCGTTGTTTTCACCGCATTGGCAAATAGCCGTTACGTTTCCGCGAGCAAATGGAAATAGTCATGGCCCTTCCGTTTCCGAAGATAAAGGGCAGGCAGCGCAGGCAACGCACGATCATGGTAAAATAAATGTACCACCGAAGTACCACCGAAGTACCACCGGTTTAGTACGCAACTGTAAGATACATGAACAGGCCAAAAGGCAAATGGCATTTTGTTCACCCGAGGGTGGAGAGAAATTAAAAGGGAAACAGCCACTGAGCGACCCAACGCCAGGAGTACGGTCCCGGGAGGACCCCCGGTGTACCCCCTGGGAAGTAGCACGGAGGATTAGGTTGTTACAAAAGGAAAATAAACAAGGGATGGGGTTATGGGAAAAAGGATGGGATTTGGGGAAGCGGATTATGCTCTGATACAGATGTCTGACTCCGCCTGAGAAACACTCAGCTAGGGCATCAGACAGTGCTCATTGGCCAAATGTGCAGGCCCTGCCACGGGGTGCTAGTCCACCAAGTTAGGTGAGCAAGAATACAAGACAGGAAAGCCTCACTGGCTTGTTAATTATATTCATGGTATTGTGTCGCAATGGTCATAGACGGGCGCCGGTAGTGATATGTGTTTTTTTTTCTAACGTCATTTTATTCTACCTCTACACAGGAGCCTGTTCGAGGGCAAGTTTTATAAGATCAAAATGGTTTTGATAGCGAAAAGCCTGTACCAGGAAGAAAATTTGCATGTGGTATTTTCTCGGCAGAACAGATCCTTTGGAGTGACGCAGAACGTAATCGCTCCCTCTGTGGCCACACTTATAACAAGTAAAATTGCACAACCGGCCCTAACGATGCAAGACTGAAGAAACAGCACAACTGGCGGCCCCTCTCGCTCCGTCGGAGACAGGCTCTTGCACCTAACAGGAATTTTCGAAATTTTCACTGAATGTTCTTAATGACTGCCTGCCCCGGATCATTTTGTCTGCAGGATTTGACATCTCTAGCAATGCGGACAGTGTCTGCACACGTCACAACTCAACACAAATTTCTCTTCAAACTCGGCGTCGGTGGCGCAAATTCGGCGTCTGCGCTTTTCTCTTCAGCAGTGAGAGCACGTCAACTGGCAAATGTAAACGCACGTGAGAGATAACGCCACGACTGCGGGGTGACGTGTTGTCGAAGGTCAAACTGGCTGACGCCGGCCGCTGCTCAGGGGCGCATGCTGACGTGCGCTGAGTGTTTTTATCGGCGTTTTTTTTTTTGCGAGCTCCTCACATGGCGCAAGCACACGCGCAAATCTTGACGAGGCCGGGCGCTCCTGACGCGGCACACATTCACGTGAGCTCGGCTGCGCTCTTTTTTGTGCTAACGCTCCACAGCGGAACGTAAATATAAACAGCTCTTCTGAAGAAGCACAAAGTGTCACGATCGCAGTGCGAATAAAAATTCCTCGAAATATTTCTATTCCATTTATGTAAGCATAATATAATCATTAGTGCACTCCGATTTTTCCTATCAGTCCACTCGTACATACATACATGCGGAGCGCGACAAAAATTGCAGGAAATGTATATATAAGCGCCCCTTGCTTATTGCCCATGGTATCTGGAAAAGCCTAGCCGACAATTTCAAGAAATACTTCTTCGCTTCATAAAAGAAATTACTATCCTTGCGCGACATACACGGCATGGACCCCACGCAGCAACAAGGGTACTATTGGCGTCGTGCCCTCCCCTGTCTTTAATGCCACGCTGGCATTGCAACTATACCTCGCTTCTCTTTTCTCTTTATTTTTTTGCGCAGCAGCTGTGAGAATTGGCTCAAAAGGTCAGGAACGCGCATTCTGTCGCCTGTTGGAATGTAGCGGAATCGGCTGCCATCGCTCAGCTTGCGGTAAGCTCTCTTTTCTCTAGTGTTCTGGGGTAAAGGCAATAAAGGCAAGCTGTACATATTGTTAATATCCCTCTCCGCTCAGGCGGTAACGTTTTCAATGCACCGAACTTCAGGTGAAGGAACAGTACCGATTTGGGAGCTTTCAAATGCTGCGGCTGTCTGCTCCTCCTTCTCTGAATAGTCAGCTTCCAAGCAAAATTGCATGGTAGGGCTATGACAAATGGCGGCCGGCAATGTAAACGCACAGTTGCTGCTCTAAACGAACAGTAGTGGTTTTCTTCCCGACATTTTAGAAAAAAGCGCAATGTTGATCGCAGCTCTACCTAACACTGTGGATACCTAAACGTTGAAGCCAATAATTGTAACAGAAGTAAACTGCCTAATCCGGCTCATTCTGTTTGGGGCCAAGTCTAACCTTCTAACTACAACGGGCTCCTGGTATCATGTACGGACCTTTCGAACTCACAAGTTTTGAAAACGGAAACGTATTTGTTCCTGGAAATAAAAGGAGCCAGGTGTCCGAGTTTTCTTCTTGGTTTAGTGGCATTTTGGTACACCCTGCAGTGTAAACTTGCTGAGCGCAGCTTGAAATGTTCCACATACTAGACGCATCACATAATTTTATGCAAACAAGCTCTTCAAGCTCCTGCGTTGGCAAGGACCCTACGCGGATATACTGCATCACTGCGAAGAAATTTGCCTCGTATTTTCACAAGCTGAGGTAAAACGATAGTCTGTCGCGTAGGGACCGCGGCGAACATTGCGTGGAGATCTGGGTGAAGCACGTGGAAGCGAGGCTTCGTGCATAAAGAAAAAAGTCGACGTTCAAGGTTTTTTCTTCGGTGGAGGCACGTTTAAACTGGAAGTTTTTTTGTGTTTACGCTGACCATTGTTATTGATACATGTTGAAGCATAGAAATACATTACGTTTTAAAGCCCTTCAAAAATGGACCAGTCTGGACAATCGACCGCAGCACATTTCCCGATCTATATACCTACCATTATATTATGATATGCATTACCTTAACCAAGAACACTACAATTCAAGTAGGTATAAAATTTATTTCTGCCCGTAGTAAAGTCTACTGCAACATTTGTCAGGCGGAGAAAAACAGTGTTCTTGCTTGCATTAGGAAAACGAGGGGGAGTAAACCTTAACTGGAACACAAATCGGAGAAAATATAAACCTAAGGCGATGGGAGGCTTTGTATCTCACTCAAGGGGTATCTAGGTATTCGATCCTACCTGGAGTAGATTAAGATCACTGGTCCTGGGCAGGTTCACATGCCTTACCACTGTTTATAGCTGCGAAAGGGGGTGCAGACGAGGGGAGGACTGTGGGAGTCCTCTCACGTCATATGGTAGAGTATGTAGGTTTTGGGGCAGGTTTTTTTCTGCGTGGGAACTTTCGCGTAAGCAATGCCACCTTCTCATATTGCGAGAAACTTTCAAGATTGATGCCTATTAGGAGGTTAACAGCCCCATCGCTCGTTTTTGTATCAGGAAACCGAACTTCGTTGACGCTAACATTCACGGTTAACACTAGCCGTTCATTGTGGAGGCCATAAAGGAAACACCACTTTTCTTTCGCCTTGCCTGGGGAGTCCGCAGACGACTGCACAAATGAGAATCAACATCGAGTTGTGTGTTGCAAACTAACTTATAAAGTTTGCAAACTCTCGTCGCTAGAACAGTTGGTGAGTAAGGGATTTGGATGATGCTAAATGTTCATAATTCCAGATATTTTAGTTTAGGGTAATACGTATACATAACACAACGAACTCTGGGGCCTGTGCTATAAAACGCATAAAAAATACTGCCAGTGCAGCTACTGGGCGCAGGTATCTTTACCTTGGCGAGTTGCGTTTGTAAACCGTTTTAAGTAGCTTTTTCACGGTGGAGATGTGCAAACAATGGAGGCAGGCAAGGCTCTACCAATTCTAAAAGACTCCTGGACATACATTATTTATGTTGGTTTGCCCATCTAGTCTTGTTCAATGTTGTACGGAACGGCGTTCGTGGAACTAGTTCCTTTTGTGAGGAACGGAGGAACGCCACCGCTCCATTAAGAGTGATTGGAACTGTAACACTAACTCGTTATGTTTACGAAGAAACGACAGAGGGAACGACGTTCCTTCTGGAAGCGTTCCATCGCTAGGATGTGGCTGTTTTGATGCCGAGCCTTTAGTGCGCTGAACCTAGAACACAAAAGCCACAGGTCGTTAATGTGTTTATCTTAGTTTAAGCTGCCCAGTTGCCCACCCTTTCGCAGAACGTGCTTTTTCGAATGTCAAAGACAGAAGAATAACCACGCAGTGGGCCGCAGCCTGTCGGGCAGGCTGCGCCGGGTGAGCACGGCCTTGTCGCTACGTCGGCTGCAGACGCGCATGATACAGATTCTTTGGCGCCCCTTTGATTCGTTTTCAGCCGCGGCCTCTTCCTGCGTGCGTAATTAAAAGTGGAACGCGAAATCCGAGCTGGAGAAGACGTGACTGTACCGTGTTCATCGTACATGTGTTATCTATAGTACAGGCAGTATGCCAGCCGAAGGGGCCGTGTGAGACTTCTCTGCTGTCTGTCAATGAACACCTGGGTCGCCGGCGTTGCGCTCATGGCGTGTAAAAACAAGACGTCAAGTTCTGAGCCCCAGATTCTTATAATATTGCAGCTGCCGTCCAAAACGAGGCGAGATCTATCTGATTTCATGCGCAATATCAACCATCCCTGAGAGTTGCAGGCCGAGTCTGACCTTGGGCATTCTTACGCCTACAGCAGGGAAATGGCGCTCGAACGCGCCACCGTAACCTTCTGACGCACCGCGTGGTCCATCGGTTTCGTGATCGCCGACTGCCATTCTTGGTCTGACGATTCGTTTTCGAATTTTGCTGGGAGTTATTGCGCCACCTTTCCTTCGCATCACAGCAGTGCGACGACTGTGGTGTATTGTTACGGACCGGTTCCGACCACTGCTTCAGCCGTCCACAGATGGCGAGCTGAGTAGCGTACACTCACGTACCGTTACTGACCATCCCGGACTTTGCGGGACTGTCCCGACTTTTCATACAATGTCCCGAGTCCCGCGCCAGTCCCTGTCAGTACAGCTATATGTCCCGGATTTGTTCGGGACCACCCAGTTAGGAATTTTTGTGCGATCTCAAGCACGCCCACAAGGCACGTCACGCTTCGGAACACATAATTAGCGCCAACTTGCCCAGGCAGACCTTCGAGTAAAGCTGAACTTGCACGTGAAGTGCGAAAACATTTACGAGTACATTCTCCAACAAGAGCAATTAATGGGAGCAGCATGTAGCCGGATGAAGTACCACTTCAACAGGCCGCAACAATACTGGAACAATGAATTCGTCTGGCAAATACCGCCATAAAGAAAACTGATTTCGTTGTCTCCCTATGTCAGGGCACGATACCCCCCCCCCCACCCCATCCCTTCCTCAGTCCGGACTTCTTCATTGAAGAGTTGGTAACCCTAAGCTGGTTGCTGCTGCCATGCGCAGAGTTTCTCCGTTCCGACAAAGAGAAGCCGGAGGCCAAAGTTAGAATCTGTAATATAAAGTTACAGCAGACAAAGCTGCGGCAAAACGGCGACCATGAAGTCTCAACCCGGCAATGTAACACTTTGAATCTGTTGTTGACGCACTGGCTCCGATGCTTGCGCTTGCGAGAATTTAAGAGCAAGCCACAACGGTCAAAGTTATGCGCACGGCACCACAGAGTGCTTCAATGGCCGTCAAACAAAATATACACAAAACAACCACTGTCCGTGAAGAGCACAGGTTGTATGCTAGCACACTCCTGTGAGCGTTTGTGGAGGCAGTCTTAGTCTAAGAGACTGATCAAATTTATCAGGTACAACAGGGTAGAACCCTCAACAGCTTTGGTGGAAAGGCTCTTCAACATTACCAACAAAGTGTTGACAAAAAAACGGGTTAGTCTGTCCGACACCAACGTTGGACCGACAAAACTCTTGCTGAGTTCAAACAAAGGAGTCTACTAAGTTGCGAATCAGAATTATGGACGTTCTTTTTTCACTCATACTGTAACATTAAATCCGCATTCATTAAACGCATATATAATTTTCCTTTCGATGCGATTTCTTGTGCAAGGCAATGTTCGTGCATGGGAGTAACTTTCTGTTTTCACATCTGAAGCGCATTATCCTGACTGCGCATTTGAAGACCCAAGTGGAAAGCACCATATGTGTTGCACTTGTAATAGACGAGCACCACACTTGCAGTCAAACATGTCTGGACTTTCCGGTGCTCCCTAAGACTGTTCGTCTAAGAGCGTTTCTCCACATAGTGTGGTGCCGCCGGTGTTCATATTTGTAGAATACACGTAGTTCGATGTGAGTGTTAAATTGCTCACTTTATTTCGCCCCAGGATTATCCAGCCCCATGGTTTTATTTTAAAAAATCATATGCAACGCTAATGTAACAGCACGTTATAATGCTTGTAGTGTAACTGGAACGCGTTCCTTTCTCAATATAGGTACTTGTAACGGGAAATCGTTTCAAAATTGGGAAGATACGAGGAACGCGCTTTTGTTCCTATTTTAGAGGAACGTGTATAACACTGCTCTTGTTCGCGGCAGAGGGGGTGTGCTAATGGACGATTCTTGCGTCCAGGGAAATTATGTCATAGAAGCATGCCGTGGTTTTAGCGCTACGGTAGTATGGCTTGGCTAATATTACCTCGCTCAGAAGAAAAAAAAAACATAATGCGGTGTTTATATCTTACAACAAACCGACAATCTCAAAACCCTGGTCGCATTTTTCTTTTATTTATATTTACCACAGAATTTCTGAGCTGTCATGAAACAAGCTATACGAATTGTCCTCCTGGCAGCCGGTTTTTGCTTGTTCAGTTGCCATGTTCTGTACACGTGGCGGCTTTATGGACTCTTAAAGTCATGCCGATCTTCGCGGAGGTGCTCTGAATTGCAAAGACCCGGAAAACGTAAGTACAACTTTCGAGCACGCCATCTATTATAAGTAATACAGTTCTCAAAATATGAACAGCTGAAGAAAATGATGAAGTATTGCAATACCTTAACTTTTATGGGGCGCTTTATACAATTATTTCATAGAATATTTATGTATGTGCGTTAGATACAACAAAAACACGATTAGTCTAATTTAACAGCTGGGTGCAGGTGTTTTGTGTAACGCAGAGCAATCGAAAGGTGAATCTATGTGCACAGATTTTGTGAAATATTAAAGTGGACATCTTTACAAAACCTTGGCCCACAAGAAGAGACATACCAGCGGGTGTATCGTGCGAGCACGAAAATAAAAAAGTCGGTTCGCACTTTGAGTAGAATAAAACTGCAACGGAACAATTCCCACATATGTCAACAAAGCTCAAGTCCGTAGTCATGCACATTGTGGCAAGCGTGCTGATTAGGATGGTCGATTATAAGCAAGAGCAGAGTTCCAAGCATTAGGCTTTTCTGTGTGGCTTGAATTGAATTTTCTTTTGTGTGGAATTGTCAAGGAAAAGATACATAAATTTAAAGTCAGGCTTTTAACAGCCGCGCGCTGTTTTTACAAACTGGATTTTACAGCTGAAGAGGAGTCAGCCACCTGATGAACCCGGAGCGTAGCCATGGTGGTGTTTCGGTGTCACAACACCCCAGAAATTTCCAGAGCGCTGTAGCCCTAGCTCCTTTCGTTAGCTCTATCTCTTCCATGACACCTGCACCCCGCTTGATATATTGAAATGTAAAAACGACGATTAACCCTTTCAGGCCTTTTTTTTATTTTAAGCTAAACATTGTTTTCTGTGTTTTCTGAAATGTAGAGGTCCCATTAGGCCCCAAACAAAAAATAGAGCTGGCAGTGCAAGTATTAACAGATTTATTAATCACGCAAATACTTGGAACATATGACAATCGAAAAGTATATGTCGATCTGAGACATATTTTCCAAAAACTTATGCCTACATGGGCGTACAAACAAAAATTCGCTTCGTAATGCACGTATTTATAGATTTCTAAGCTTGGGACTAAAACTGGGACCACCATTTTTTTCAGCCTCAATGTCGCATTTTCGTCTTCACCGAAGCTTGTTTTTCTTTGTAGCAAAAATATCCACTAAAACAAAACAGTGATATCTATCGAAACAGCCATAAATGAAGAGCAATTTCCCACAAAACTAACAGTTTTGTATTTCTTCCTTATGCGCTAGAGGATGTTTTGTGTGATGGCGTCAGTTTACGCCACCAGGGCTGAAAGCGTTGAGATTACTCTAATAATAACGAGAATGACTAAGGTATTGTTCAAGCGCAGGCTCACTTTCCTTGCGTGTTTTTACAGCCTGACACTAAGTTCAATTTGACGGTAAATAAAGTTGATTTATTTGGAAGGAGTTCACTAGTAAAGGCTTTACTTTAAGTGTGCCCAAAAGTTCTCACAGCTTTCTACCAGGGCGCAGAGATAACTGCGGCCTGATAACGTCCTGAAAGAACTTCCGCGAAGTTGCACTGTTGAGGACAGATAAATCAAAAGCGGAAATTTAGAAAAAAAGCATTCTATACCCAAAATTACCACAAGCATTTTTAAAAGTTACCTTATTTTATGCCCCAGTCACAAAGGAGCGAGAGCTCCACGCCTTGTGAATTCATATGAAGCTCCTCGGCAGAGCTTGACCAGGACCCCGTGGTATCTGTTCTTACAACATAGACTTTCCCGCTAAGTACATTTCTGCAGAACGACGCAGATAATATACAAGCTCTAGAGGTTTCTCTTAAGCCACCGTTAGAAATTATGGCTAACGTATTACATTATGGCATTTAAAACCAACGTAATAGGTGTGTTTAGGATATATACTACAGTCAGTAAGCAGGGATCATATTACTAATACTTCTCCGTACTTATTTCTGGAAAGTGTCATATAGCTTTGCTTGGGTATTTATATGCACAAGCTTTTGAGCGGTAATAGAATGCCAAAGGAGGCAGCGAACCAGGATGATTTGGTTCATTTTTTATTGCTTCTTATTCTCTAAAGAGAATATAACCCCTGAAGTGCTAGAGTATTGAAATGCAATAACCCTCCATAATGAACAGCGGAAAGAAATAAAGGCGATTTGGTGTCGGAGAAGGACCAAATATATGCTCGCAACAGAGTCATAATAAAATAACAATGAACATCAAAAGTAATATAATTGGTACTATCCTATATGAGCAAGTCTCATCTGCAAGCGTTCGGGCTCGCGTGCGGGGGGGTAGCTTCCAGACTGTCCGATTATGTCGGTGCCCTTGCCGTTGGGGTGGTCCTGGTAGGCCGGTGACGCGTCGTTCTGGCCGTGAGCTTGCGGGTTGAAGCAGACCCACGGCGTTGCCGAGGCGGTCAAATTATCGCCAGTCTTGCAGGCCATCAGGAAAATGCGGCTCAACCTTGAAGTTTCCTGTGCGTTGACGTCCAGCTCAGAATTAACCGATCGTCTCTTTACGCCTGCCTTCAACTTTGCAAAGTGCCTTCCGTTCCTCCCCTCTCTTTTCCCTTCGCGTTTTTCTGTCGCCACGCGATCTTCGCCGACAACGAAACGAGCGCTTATTCATTCCGTCTAAGCGCAGTGACCAACGCCTCGATATCTCACTGGTGCTGCTATTCTTGGCGAAATCTATGAATGGTGTTTAATTTAGGCTACAAAGTTCGCGAGGTTTACCTTATTTCAGGTAGTTACACTTCTTCAGTTCGCTTTTTTTGAAAGAAAGAGTAAAGTTCTCCAGTGAGTGAAATTATTTTCGGAGAAGTGTAGGCCTGACACAGGTGAAGTGTCCTGAAACTGACCTGGGCTGCGTGTAAGTCTGATTTACAATATGATTTATTTTGTATTTACTGCACCCACCATGTCCAAACATCAGGCGTATTAACGGAATTACATGGCATGACGTGTTATTGAGCAGTTTTCTTTGTAAAGATGATGCACATATGTTTCTATCACATCATGTATAGCTGTTGCCACAATAAAGTGGAAATGACACTTCAGGAAGAAAACACATTTAATAGATTTGTTGTTACAAAAGAACGTTACTTTCTCTGAACTTTCCCATGCTTGGGATAAACAATTCGCTTAAGACTTGTGAATCAGCAACACAAGTTTGGTTTTCTACGCAGCCGACAAAGCACAAAGCATGCTAGGGGATTGAAGATACGATTAGGCCTGGCTAACGCGCGCGTGTAGCGATTCCAAAGTATCGAAAACGAGGACTGCATATTATATACGAAGCTACATTAGCATTTTTAGAGTTGCAGCAGATAGGAAAAGGAAAGTTGGTAGCAAAAAAAGGTGAACATAATACATTTATAGAGCCAAAGTGACATTGAATTTGCATTCTACTCTGGAAAACCTGTCCAATAAACAATTTTCAGAGGCATTTTTTTGAGTAGGTAACACGGATCTTTCTACAAAAGAATTCTACTAACTTAGACGCAGAAAAGCACCCCGACAAATACAATGCACTGAAATATATTAAGGATTACCGCGTTGCTAGAGACGCCGCAAAGTTTCACGTCAAATGTATACAGCTTTATGAAAAGGAGCCTATGAGTCTGTAACCTACTTTCGCGCGCTTGTGCAGTTACATCTTCTGTACAGTTCTAACCGCAAGTTCCTAACCCTTTCAAAAAGCTTAGACATACACCCAGCCATGCCTCACCAATGTTTTGAGGTCGAAATGTCTTGCATACAAACTTCCTCACAATACCTTTGAGCTATTCTTGATCCTGGTAAGGGGTATATTATTGACTACGTAGTATAACATTAGGTAATCAAAGTCCCGTTTTCTAGGAATTTTCAAACAACCAAGAATAAGGCTTTTGTGTCTCCTTGCAGCGCAGTTGGATAAACCATCGGAACCACCAAGCCAAGGAATAGGGAAATTAGCGTTCACCAACTGGTTTGCCAGTGATGATGAACGGTCATCAGAGCACGGCGTTGTGGACTCTGCATCAAAAGCAACACTTCCTGCTGCCTTCCAGGATGCTTTGGATAAGCTTCCCATCGTCCCCACAGCGAATGTTAAAATTGTGCTTGTTCTTGCGTACTACCGGTCTGGATCAACTTTCGCGGGTGAGCTGCTGTCTTCTGGAAACCTGTCATACTTCCACTTTGAACCCCTTCATCCCTTCACCACTGCGGGCAGTCTACGCCCGGGACGGGAACCAGACGCCTTCCAGCTGCTGGACGACCTAGTGAGATGTCGCATGGTGAACGTGCCACTTTACACCGTGTGGTGCGAGAATCACCCCCAGTTCTTGCACCTGAATCGGTTCCTGGCGGATGTGTGTGGTGGTGGGGAGTCGTGCTTTTCTCCGGCCCCCATTAGTTCTCTCTGTTCACGCGCCAAGACACAAGTGTTCAAGTTTACGAGACTGAACGCAAGGCAGGTTAGTCATGTGCTTTTTTGTCTACTAAAAGTTATCAATTTCGTGCCAAGTACTCAAAGTGCATATTTGGGCGGCTAATGCAACAAACATCAGCAAAATTTTGAAAGCGTATTTAAATACGGAAGTATGTTGTCTCGCGGATTAGGAAAGCTGCATGCTTGTAAAAGCAGTTGTGTAGACTTCGGTTTGGCCAGCATGTTAACAGCTAGGACTTTGTTCGGAACGCATTGTTTTTCTGCTTTTTTACTTGACAAGTCTCGTGGCTAACCGTGAGACGTGTATTATTGACAGGGTGTTCATGTTGCCTAAATCAACATAATAGCATATGAAATTTATACTTGTCATCATCACTCGTCATCGTCATTGTACCGTCCTATACTAACATTTAGAACTTCGGTGCCATCCAAGCAATTCCAAATAAAGTTAGTCATTCATTTCAACCTCAGGTCTCTAAGTACATAATTATTGTGGTCGCGGTTAGGTTTTTGTATTGGCGCTGATATACATCGTATTTACATAAAATCTTAGGGTGATATTTCTTTATGTGGCAACACTGAATTCAATGGGAGTTCCCGGGGTGTGTGCGCATGCGTCCGGATTTCACAGAAAAAGAAACAGGCCTTGGTGTCCGTCGTCTGCGCCATTACCACCCGAGCCTTGCCATGCCGTCAACAAATATGAATAATTGCAGTCACATTGTGTGGCAATGGCTTTACTTGCCCTTGAACCTTCCCCATCACGACCAGAGAATGAAGCCGCGGTTGCTAAAGAAAGCGGCACGACGCACAAAATGTGTACTCTGCAGCGTAGCTGCCTACGAAATCTGATCTCGACACAGGTGCGCCCGCGTCTTGCCCACAGCAGAGTCGTTCAGTACAAAAGCCAAAGAAGGCTTCCGAAGAAATTGTGAGTGCTTAGGCGTAATACGATTGAGATAAGACGGTAGCGTTGCAGTGAGTGCATTGTTAGCTGAAAGAATAGGGACACCTATTGGAAAGCGGCGGAAGGGGAAGCCACTCGCCGAAAGCTGAGCAATCTGTCCCCTATACCAAAACACGGCAGCTGGAAATCAGCTGATCTGTGCCGATGACTTCAATTGTGTCTTGCGAGAGGTAAGTGTAGTGCGCTGCGCAAAACGATACGTGTCGCCAAGGGAGCTCGGTGGGGCACAGTACTGCTGCTGCTTCTACCATGCATAAACGGCCGCTGCTTCACACCAGCTCTACGCCCCGCTCCCTTTGCAGTACTTCAGCCGCGATCAACTTGTACTGGCTAGTAAGGAAGTTGGTGTTGAATTGCAGCAAAAGGTTGTCCACCGATCGAAGCAACAGCCAGTTTCCTCGCGTAACAAAAGGTAATCGGCACACCCTAAGTTATGGAATCACTCGAACACGCTATCTACGAGAAAATCGAACACAGACTGCGTCGCGGGCAGAAGAACAGGCAGGGTGGAGTCGAAGCCACCTGCGCTTCCCATGGCCCGTATTAATACGTCGCTTTAGACACAGCCACGTGCAGGAACCGGCATGGCGCCGCACACACGTTTGCTTGCATGCAGGTCACGCCAGTCATTACAACCTATAGTCTTAAGCCAAATGTCTGTAAATTTGTAAGAGAGGAATCGGAAGGCATTCTGTATTAAGCATTCCTACTTAGTAAATGAGTTCAGATGAAGCCTAAAAATCAGCAGCTGGGTGGCCCCAGCTGCTGTTGCCAACGACACCAATGCCAACAATGCCAACGACACCGGCGAACGATAATAAAAAAGACAATAAAACGACCAACATCCGAGGGCACATTTTAACGCTGAAGTGCGCAGCGGGAAAAATTTCAATTTCGCCCCGACAAAACTTCGTAAACTCTCAAGTTGATGTTAACAGGTCATAGGTTGTAGTTACAGCGAAAAATGCTTGCCAATGTACTTTGTCTCTCTCAGTGGCACATGTGCTTGGCCTATGGCAGGCAGTTTGCCCACTCTGTTCCCGGCCTAAGAAGCAAAGTATGCGCACCTCTCGTAATTAGTCAGTCGGTAATTAAAATCTTAAGATTGATCACCAGTTCACGGCAAGGAGGCAACAAACAAAATAAATAATAGTAACGCGGAATTCCTGTTTAAACAAAATAACAGTCCAGGAAAAGCCATAACTGGAAATAAGATAAGAAATGCCCCAAATGAACGATAAAGACAGAACATTCGTTGTTTATATATGATACGCCCGCAATTAAAATCAAAATTGACAAAGAGGACAAATGAAGTGATCAAAATTCTTGTTTTCAGTAGTTTATACACTCTTTTAGCTTCGGTGAGCAACAGTAAGTTGGGTTGAAGCCGTTTTTAAAGGGAAAATGAAGTAAATTTACCAAACTTGTTTTTGTTCCCATTGCATAGGCTGGCTCAAGTATACACACTTTTCATCGCTTGTTTGGTCGATAAAGCAGCATTTATTGATAAAGCCAGAAATAAGAAACGTATCATGCGTCGTTTGCGGCCGTAACAACAGCAGTGACGCACAGTCGAGATGTGATGTGATTGCACGATGTTCCAGACAGCAGATCAAACCACCTTCAGTCTCGGTTCTGGGCAGCAACATGCTTAGCGTCCGACGTTATCTTTGGCTGGGCATTATCGATATCTTAGGAATCGGCATACCACTCTTCTGCCACGTTTTCTGCTGCAGAATGCACCAAATCATCCAGTTAACAGTCGTAACGTTGTCTAGCCATGACGTACACAGTGGCTGAATGGCCTCCGCGTCATCGGAGACGATCAAATGCGAAGGAGCTTGCCCCCCCCCCCCCCACTTTGGAGCTTGCCTGATTGGTCAATGTGTCCTTAAAGGCCTATTCGCACCAGGCCAACTGTCGGTTTATTGGGCATGGTGGCAGCAAGCAGTCGGTACTTATGCCAACACCACGCAAACGAGAACTCGCCAGCGCGTCAGTGTCAGTCTGTGCGTATATCTGTCAACGGGCTCGTAGACAGTCAATGATACAACACTAAGTGGTAAATTAACTAAAGAAAATAAATCCCCAGCACAAAAGATGAAATTTACGAAAAACAGAACACGCACGTTACGGGGATTTAAACTTGCAAACTGCCAAACATTGAACCCGGTGCTTCAGAACACTTCGAAATATGGAGAATGCTGTCGGGAAGGGAAATGTAAAGTATATATCGTACAGTCCATTTTTTTAGGTTTAGCACTCTCAGCAGCTTAGTTGACTATTTGTTTAATAAAGTTTGCGCGGTAAGCGCCAGGCAAAAATCCGGATAAATATGAAATCCCTATAAACTGCATTCTTTAGGCAGAAAAGCGATTGCAAATGTGTGGTCTTCCTGCTAACCATTTTGCTAGTTCATCCAACGCCAAAAGTCATTCCCGCCCCTTAGTTTTACGCTTTACAATAAAACTATTGGTTGATTTTAATTCCTCAGCAGCTATATTAACTTCACTGACTCCTGCTCTCATTCCTGCCTTTATTTGGCCTTAGATTTTCTACTAACATGCCAGCGTACCCTGTGTGGATTTATGGTTACTTCATTGACCTTACAAGCTTGACCCAGTATACAGACCAATATACTAAACGCACACTATTAGAAGCACAAATCGTGTCAAAGCTTTGTTTAAACTCAGCCCACAATTGCGACGTCCCACTGGCGGCCGGTTGACTGATTCTGTCGGAAGGTTGCCAAGCCAAACAGTTGCACAATCAAGCCAAGCCATCTCGATTGAGCGCCATACGAAACGACATAACAAATGCCCAATTAAGATTCATAGAGGACAGCTCTTTCGAAACGATTTTTTTACTGAATCAAGTGCCGTAAACGCACGTACTGAGGTCGAAACCTGGCCTAGGGGCCTCTGTCTCTACTTTCTCAAGTAACCCAATATACTTTACAATCTCTTACAATTTCTTCATTGTCCGTTTAGAATTCTATCTCCCTGGTGCCTTTAAAACTGACACTGGTTGCATGTTCTCTTCTGAAGGCATTACATGTTATGCATAGCTATGCGATCCATTGTGTTTTGTGTAGGGCTGTCGTGAATATGTCTTTTCCTGATTCTGCAATGTCTTCGTCACCAGCGATATATAAGCTTGGCGTGTAATTTACACTTCATAGACGCCGCAGGTTGGTTGTCTGGTAGTCATCTAACTTCATGGAGCGCCTGCAGCATTGCCGGCGGAGCGGTGTTTTGGTGTTCCCTTTGGTGTTCCTCAAGGCGTAGATCCGTGGGCAATGTCGTTTCACAGCTGCAGCTAAGGTATTCACTTCATAGCACATCACAGTAGAGACAGCACAAATTTACACAAACATGTCTAATGATGCTGCTGTGCCATTTTGTAGTTGTGGGGGTGCCAGGAGACTGGCTTATACCCACTCGGGTAGATTTACCAGAAAAAGGGGCGATAATGGCGAAAAGGATAACCACCATATTACCCTTTCTCCACTGCGTCGTTTTCTATGCTGTGTTAGTAGGATTTAGACGATTCATTATTCAGCATATTATTATCCTATACACGCACTTAGCGTTAGCTTCCGTTAGCACATTTATAATAATCAGGGCCATATAATTGTCCTACATCTTCTGTGCTGCCCGCTGATTACTATAGCCATTGACCGTTACACTTTCTCTACAGTTTCTTTCCTTGGTTTCGTTTTACGGCATTGGCGGCTAACCAAGGAGGGAATGGTTTCCTTTCTCTCTTTACCAACCTTTCTCTTCGCCCTCTTAAGCCCAGGAGGTTTCCCATAGCATTAGCGCGCTTTCCTAGTACTGAAAATAGCGTGCTCGAATTACTCCTATTGGCCTCTTAGATTGCTGTAACATAAGGTCTTAAACCAAATTACTCAACAGAATAACTAGCACCACCTTTCTTTGCTAAAGGCAAGGCTGGCAATGGTACAGAGGATGAATGTGGTGGAAACATTATTTAGGACGTGGTTTAAAATTCTGGGACTAAACCGGTTTGATCTCCGCTTGCTTTCGTTCTGTTGGCGACACCGCACATACTTTAAATCCATCTGTTTGGCACGCCCAAGCTGCTTGACACATTTTAGCCTTATAGAACATCAAATGCTTTGTATTAAAACTTCGGAAGTAAAACCTCTGAACCTCAAAGTGCGTTGTCCAACCCCAAATACTGAACTACTGGTCAGTAAATTTCGAGTCAATGTTCAGCATTTGCGATAGCAACAAAATGGTGAAAACGTTTTCTCATAGCAGGTTGTACAAAAATGGCCTTCCGCGCCACGTACTACAAATTTGAACGAAATATCTCTAAGGGGATACTGCTAGCAGATAGGGAAATAGGTGCAGAATAACTGCTTCGATTCCGGAACCACTCTGCAGTTCTCTTGTCAGAGTTCTTAATTTCAGCTGTACTTGCTAACCTGAAGTAACAGACCTAGGTAGGGTAATGTGGACGGTAAATTGATACTCAGGAGAAATACTTTGCACAACGTGTTGACATACGGAACGCCTTTCAAAATAGAATTTTGAACCCCTTTATTATTCAGAGTTATGGAGCACCGACCAAAGTAATGTGACAAAATACACATGGCGCTAAAGGTAAATATGGCGGTTGGGAATGAATAGCCGAATAAAACGAAATCGTAAAAAGCAAAATTGCCTTACGGTTCGTTTAATTTAAAACTATAGTAATTTGTACCTCACAGAACATTCATCCTCGCAAGTTCAATACTGACAGTCATGCCAATCAATCAATCAATCAATCAATCAATCAATCAATCAATCAATCAATCAATCAATCAATCAATCAATCAATCAATCAATCAATCAATCATCAATCAAGCAAATTTTATTTCAGGAATGTATACATTTACATGAATAAAATGTTACAGTACAGAGGAGGTTCCGAAGTTGGAAAACTGTCGGGGGAACCTCCGTTAGAGAATAAGTCTAGTGCAATAAAAACGCAGCAAGCAGTGAAAACACTTTGTACGAATTAAACAAAGAATGGGTAACATTTCATAACAACAAGGCAAGAAAATTTCCGTGTAACAGCACGTGGTATAGTAACTAAAAGAGATACTAACATGGTATAAATTAGAAGCATGGCACGATGGTAGAGTTTAGCAAACAACACGTCTTGTGATTAGGTACTCTTTAAAGAGTTTGCGAAACGAACAGAATGTGGGACATAACTTTATTTCAAGTGGTAAGTTGTTGCAGATGGATACACCTGTATATATAAGAGTTAGTTTTCCATAATTGCTACGCACTTTAGGGAGAAGGAAATTGTGGCAGGCTGAAAATCTGGTGTTATTAGTATTGACAAGATGTTGCGTGGATAGCCCTCAAATACATAGACGATGATAAATAACGCGGTACATCAATATAGCTAACTTTAGAGTGAATAAATGATTAATTGGAAGCACGGAAAAATGAATAAAGAGTGGCGTAGAAGGCGATTGAAATGAAGCGAAGGCGATCAGACGTAGTACCCACTTCTGAAGATGTTGAAGGGGCTCCAGGGGACTGGCATAAGTATTACCCCCGGATGAAATGCAGTAGGAAAAATGGCGATGAATATAGGCGTAGTATAATGATAAAATAATGCGTGACTGAAAATAAGGGCGGGCTTTAATGAGAAGATGGATCCCAAAAGAAGCTTTTTTATATTGAAAGTGTATGATAGTTAGATTTCAAATGTTTGTCTAGTATTCTACGCCTAAGAACTTCACGTGATCCGATACAGAAATAATGTGGTTGTTAAGAGATACAGCGTCCTCTTTTTGCAATTACAGGAACTTTTAGTAGCCAAAACGTTAATTTAGGCCGGACGCAAAGACGTATACAGTTATGCGACCTGGTTAAATATCTACAGTATTCTATACCTTGTTATATATTGCCAGGGAACAAACGTGTTAACTTCTACGACGTTCCCACTTACTTTCGAGTTCTTCTACATGTTTCATATGGATGCTAGAGAATTCAAAAACGTCGTCAGTGCGTGGGCTTGATTTCATGCATAGTAGAGAGCTTCAAATTTAGTAAGTGTTAGCTTCTGCGGTGACGCGTGAAAATTATTTCGGAGCATTAATGCAGCTAAAGCACAATGAATACATATAACTTTCGATTAGGTGTGTTAAAGCCGCGTCAGGATAAGGGGGAAAGAATAAGCAGGGAATATGTAGGCATTATTTCATATCGGTTCGTAATGTTCCCAAGGTGCAATAAAGGAAAATATTGTGCTGCTAACTTAGGGGCTTTAGACAAACGTATTCCAGATTGGTAGCTACTTCTGGACATTCACAGGTAGGGCCATTCTCCGTCCCCTCGCTGGATAGTTTCTTAGAGATAGGGTATTCAAAGAGTGTTCAGGCGTGGGAAACACGCTGTTTACAATGACGAGGTAGTCCGGCTGCAGTATGGAGCCGCTGAATGGGGTCAAGCACAGTTGATTCCGGTGAGCTATGCACCAAGGCGACAGGTCGATAATAGGGGCTTTTATCAAATACACGTAGACGTGCAACTTATGTTTGAGGAAATCACCGCTGGAGCCGTGCTAAATTTCCGGATATAACGCAGCAGTGACCAAATATATCAGACGTTTAGAGGTCGCGGTTCCAAAAAGTGGCTGAGGTGACCGAAACTCCGTAATCAAGTTTCCGCATAGCCGCTGGGACATCGACGGGCTGTGTCTTAGTTTTAGGGTGCACACTTTGCCAGGCAAAGATAGTTTGGAGTGGGTGTCAGAATGGGGATTTGGAAATCGCATACTAATAAGGGGTGCTCCTGGGCCGATCCTCGCAATACTTTTTCACAACGCTCTCGTAGCTCTGCCTGACCGGAGGCGTGGCTCTATCAAAGGGGTGCTCGGCAGCCAAGTAGTAGCTAACACGTCACTGGAAACGTAGGCGGAGACATGCTGGTCTACCTAAAACAGTTGGGCTGATTCCAACGATCTTCTTTTTTTATTAGGCTTACGGCCATCAGGGCGGCTCCTTGCGGGGAAGGAATGTTAACGCTCGAATCCCTCTAATTGCATCCAGGAGAGTGAACTTGGTTATTCGTCGCTCTTGTAGCGCTTGGTGACGCATCGCAGTGGCTCACGGAATACAGTAGAGACCAGGGTAGTGAAGTTAGAAACAAAAACGTCACTGTTTAGGTGGAAAACGAATTCTTCTATGCCTATGAGGCACGTTATTATAAGCAGGTAGTGCTACAAAATAACGCTCCCACCTACTCGGTAACTTTGTCTAGTTGTGGCGCAATTGGAACCCATCGTTTTGAGTATTGCAGGCATTTACTGAATGATTTGAGGCTGTAGAAGCAACGCAGCCTTTAGATTACACCCGGTTATAAAAACTTTTGCGTCATGTGAATGCACGTCATTTCCCATAATAGCGCAATAGTGGTGCAAATACGGGTACCGTTCCGTAAACTTCCTTGAAATGCCCGAACACCGGTTGCGCGTCACTGGGGAATAGAACACAAAAACCTCAGGCTTTGCCAAATCAGTGCCATGGTGCTCTATGGAGGAGGAAACATATCGGTGATGTTATGCTGGTTTTCTGTTGAAGAAGAAAATTGTACATATTTATGTCGTGAAAACTTTTGACAGTCAGTGCACTAATTGTTTGTTTGAAGACATCACAACGAAAATACGATTGCGCTGGATCAAAAAGGTACAGTTTAAGTACAAAGAAGTTTAGGAGCCTAACTTGCCGTTGTAGTTTGCTGTTAAGGTCGATGACAAGCGACTGCCGGTTACAGGCGGCGCAGAGAGATAATGGATGTAAGCAGAGCCCGGTGTACGCGTAGTAGGGAGTCCCGCAGGCAGAGCCTTGAAAAACCAAGCGGTTTAAATAGTCATAACAGTTCGAAACTCGTGTATCGCTGACGCCTGTCATACAGCTTCCTGTTGTTTAGAGCAACGAAAACTGCAGGTACATTTCAGGCAAAATATACGTAGTTATCCCGCGGTGCCTCCGTTCATGTAGTTAACGCTCGTTGGGTTGGGTTTTCAGATAGTAAGCAAAAAAAGTGCCGTGCCAGCTCGGCTCATGCGGGAGGAAAAGCAAGCACAAAAAGAACAGAAGTCCCGCTGTCGCTTTTTGAGACAGGTGGCGCGAGAGCACTGCGGAGGCGGGAAATTTGAATCGCATTGGGTGGTGGTAGTGAGCGGATAACGGCGCTACAGCCCATTATTACGACAGCTTTCGCGTTCGTTGAGTGGAACGGCTTTAATTTTTTTAATGCTTTATGCCGATGATCTCAAGAGCACAAACCCGTCATTGTCCCGCTGAACAACGTCAATGTACTCTAAAAGCTGGTAAAGTAAACCAAGAGTCCAAACTACTTTTGCCGTCTACGTCATGAAGTTTTATTTTTATAACCACCTTGTTTTGGTATCTAGTTATATTTTTGGCGAAATTGCGCAAGTTTACCAGAATACACTGCAAACGCGGGAAATTTGAATTGCATTGGGAGGTGGTAGTGAGCGGATAATGGCGCTACAGCCCATTATGACGACAGCTTTCACGTACGTTTAGTAGAACGGCTTTAATTTTATGAATGCTTTATGCCGATCATCTCAAGAGCAATAACCCGTCATTATCCCGACGAACAACGTCAATGCACTCTAAAAGCTGGTAAAGTGAACCAAGTGTCCAAACTACTTTTGCCGTCTACGTCATAAAGTTTTATTTTTATAGCCACCTTGTTTTGGTATCTAGTTATATTTTTGGCTAAATGGCGCCTGTTTACTAGAATATCTTATTTTATTTTGTAGGTCAGTTAGTAATTCATGAATACCGTTTAACTCATTGTTATGGCGCCCCGCAATGGACGTTCTCTGGCGGCAGGAGACAGTAGTTTGTTTGATTTACCACTACTTACGAGCTAATAACAATTTGATTTTTCTAGTGTGTCGAATAATTACTTGTGTGACTATTTACCCAACGATATTTCGCGTCCTGAGTTCCGCCAGCTGAAGCGCAAAAAGCAGCGTAATAATAACGTTGGATTGGGACAAGCTCTTTCGCACAACGTTTTTGCACATGTGGCCTTGTATAGTGAAATGGGTTCGGTCACACTCACACTGTGTGTCCTCTGTTTACTCACCTGTTTTTTAACAACGAAACTTGTTTCTTACATAGGTGGCAGCATGGATCGACCGCAACTCCGACATTGCTGATTCCATTAGAGTTGTTCACCTGGTGAGGGATCCACGGGCCATTTATGCTTCGCGGAAGCTATTGCCTTGGTGCACAGGAGACAAAGAGTGTGGAAGAGCCACGGCTTTGTGTGCCCAGATGCGCGCCGACCTGGACGGCGTGAGAGAGCTCGCGGCACGTATGAAACCAAAACGTGTATACACTCTTTCCTTCGAGCGACTGGCTGCTGATCCTCTGAACGAAACACAGCGCCTGTTTGCAAGCCTCGACTTAGACTTTACGCCCTCCGTGCTGGAGTACCTCCGTAGCCACACGTCGGCGACCATTAATGACCACAAAGACATGTTCTCTACCAAGAGGAATTCGAAGGTTGTCATCGACAGCTGGAAGCGCAGCCTTTCCAAGTTCCGCATATTTTACATTGAGAAGAAGTGTGGAGACTTGCTACGAAAACTAGGCTATGAACTGCTGACGTCGCGTGCCTAGGTTTCTAATACATCCGCTTAAGTCAATTGAAACAACAAATAAACGTAGTGAACAAATCATTTTTTCCTTATAGTCGTGAATAATAAGAGTTATTAAAATTATATGAAGTTTCTTAATATAGCCATGAAGTTGACTTATTGATGAAAAAATAATAATAATTAGTCAATTCATACGCCAATGAACTACCTTAAAACAAAAAATTGAATAACCAAACAATTGCTGTGATGGTGAATCAACCAGCAAAGCCATTTAGGTTTTCTTGGGGTGCACAAGTTCCCAGAATACTGAAGTCCCTCATATGGGTTGCTTGCTTCTCACTTTATTGAAGGGTCTTGTAATCTTGCCCCTTCAAATGCCCTGCTTTGCCACCATTTGTACTTTTTCGACGGCCTTTCCGTACATCTTTGCATTTTGCATCCTTTATTCTTTCCCTTGGCTACTGTGACTCCGCATATTAGCCCGCAGGCATCCCCTAGCAAACGGGCCTTTAGCAATAATGTGTATTGGTACTTGCCTATCTGCTGCGTGTGTAAGTGATTAACGCGCCTACGCCACGCCGGCGATGAGGTGCGCTGTAGTGCATTGCTCCGGATTATTTTGACAACCTGGGGATCTTTAGCGTGGCTGAAATCTGGTACGCACGGGCGCATTTGCTTTTCGCCGCCTTCAGAAAAGCGGCCGCAGTGGCCGGGAATCGATCCCGCGTCCTCGTGCTCAGCGGCACAACGGCTTAGCCACTGAACCACCGAGGCGGGTATGCTATTGCAGTTACCGTGCTCAATATACTCATGTAGCCACAATACAAAGACCCGCCTCGATGCTTCTGTGACAAAAGTGCAGGGATGCTGAGGACAACACTGCAATTATGATCATTGGCCACGGCAGGCGTGTTTTACCGAATCAGAAAACGGCCGTGCGCCGAGTGACTCCACGTTTATTGCATTTTGCTGCACTATGGCGCTGCTATGAAGCAGCTTAGGCTAGGTAGGGCGAGTTTTGTGGAATCGGAAATCGGGAAGCGATAACTATGCCTCCAGTTACTTTGTCAATGGTCTGGAGGCAACTCTTCGGTCGATTGGAGTGGTATTTGTGGTCGTCTCTTGTGCGTCGCTGAAAAGCCGGTTGCCGACGATTGAGGCTGTAAGTTACAGCAGAAAGAGCAATAGCGCACGCCACAAGCTATTATCGTACCCGGTAATCACTTTAGGGAGCGGGCAGTACTACGGGTGGAGACGTGGACCATGGTCTCAATTGCACCTTGGTGAGAGCACGGTACCGAGGAGTGCTGCTCCTCTGGCATTCCCAAACTAGATGTTGCCTGTGAGCCGCAATGTAGCACGTTCTGCATGTCCTAGGGACACTCGGAGGGGACTCAAAGAGGTTGAATAAAAGTGGTGTAAGCCGCGTACCTCCTCAATTCGTCGTATTGTTACCGCGTCCCGCCGCAAGAACTCTAGACAGGGGACTGCCGAGATGTGAATTTGGTTTGTCATCCCCACAAGGTAGGCTTTCCGGTTGGTTTGAGTCCTCAGTCGTTCAGTTGTGGGGTCGGCTTTTCTTGGGGTACGAGTGGGGAAGCCGTCTTTATGGCTGGGCAGGGGACCTGAGCTAGCGCGGCGGGTAAATACGCGCCTGCTAGTGGGTGCATATTCTCATTTCCGAGGACGCCGCATTGTGCTGGAAAGATATGTCGGCTCTTGTTAAAGGTACCTGAGCAGTCCAAATAATTCGCAGCCGTCCGGAACTGTTCTCCTGAAAGTCCGGGCCAGGTTTCGGGGCGTAAAAACACCAAGAATGTCAAACGTATCTATCACTGATTTTGAAATATTGCTTCTGCTACGCATTCAGTGGGTTTACGCTTAGTCAGCTCGATTTGTCAAGTTGTGGAGGCCGTGAGCATGCGTGCCACTTGCTCGCTCAGGAAGTGAATGCCTCGAATGCAACCCCATATTTACCAGACCAAAATTTACATCCCCTTATTTTGACCTGCGTCATCTTTTTGCCTAAGTCACGCCTATTATGTCTGTTATCCTTCGGCTATTTTTCCTGGCGTGTACAAGGGCTGACAGCAATTCGGGCTACCGAATAAACAATGCTTCCGCAAGTATACATTTAGCACCAGTATAGTGTCGGTGTATGCTAATTTATTAACGCCTACATATTTAAATAATTATATTCCTAACCCACCTGCCTAACACTCATACTGTGTTTCCAATGAACCCCGCATTTTTTGTAAGTACACGTGCAACTTTTTTGCAGTGATTATGACTTCTAATGAAAAGCTTTTATGAGCAGCTCGAATAGGCGTATTTGACGGGTGTGTGATCTTCCCGCATAGTGCTTGAAACTGCGGGGCCGCGAACACTTGCACACGTTTTGACGCAACTGGTCACTGTTGTCGACATAAACGCTTCCTTATTATTAAACCTGGTAGAAGGTGAGTGTGAAAGTGAAAAACAAAACAGAAAATGTTCTTTATTGCGTGGCTTTTTTTTTTCATTTTTTCCGTGAAAGAGACGAATGTTCGAAGGGGGGAAGGATCCACTTCAAGACAGCATTCCTTTTATGAATTGATTATAAAGTACCGCGTGGAGCCCAATACCAACCCGTACACGAATACTAGCTCGGAGAAGTTTTTATTCACTGTTCATCAAGGGTAAAAATATCTCCGAAGCGGAAGACGCTGCACTTGCGTGCGTCGGGTCCAAACAGCCATGATGACAAAGTAAAACCACAGTAGGCCCGGTAGCTAGCCGGCAGGATAGCCACAGAGTTGTTCGAGCTCGGCTCGTCGCGCGTCAGAAAGTGCGGCCCTTCGCGTGCAGCAATGGCCGCTCACCTTGACAGCACCGCTCGCTCGCCTACCAGAGAATTTGCTTTCCTTTGTCGGAAGCCGGAATGGCCACCTATATCCAAATATTTTTTTTTAAACCAACGTTTTTTTTGGCGGCTTGCCGCCAACTACAGGGCATTTTGCAGACCGTATTTTCAAACTGTCAGTCTTAGTCCAACGTTGCATAACTTATATACCTAAAACAGTCTCGTTAAATCGATTTTTTTTATATATTGTAAAAATATCAAACTGAAGACATTTTTGTCCACCTAAGTTTCAGTATCGCTTCGTACAAAATCAATTTTGTCGCCCCCGATGAGAATGTGAACTTTGCTCTTTGGTGAAAGTACAAACAACTCGCATTTTTCTGACCGCCAGCGGAGAAGAGGCGTCAAACATTACAATTTGAACAACCAAAAAGGTCGTAAACACATAAACGACAATGTATAAAGAAATTCATTAGCGTCCTACGTTTGTAAAACGCGCACAAAAAAATTGGCTGGCAATTACGATACTCCCCAATCGGAAATTTGGGACCAGGGCAAAGCGCAGTATTCTGGGTGCCACCGCATACCTGCTGTATCTCATGAAGTCCTTGCCGCTTCAGCGAACGCACGAAGGCACACCACATAGTCTGGCGTTTTGTCGTAGCGCATCGCCGCGGGAACGATGTCTTGCGTCCTTCGCCGCACTTTCCTTCTCCGGTTTCTTGCTAGTTCTATCTTGGTTGTCTATGGTGTCCGCTTCGGTTGCTCGGTTACAACACGGAATAACGGCGCCGTGAAACCACAGTAACAGGTGCTAACTTCTGCGCTATAACGTTACGTAAGGTCGGTATTACGATGACTTTTATGGTTTCTTTTAGGTAAAAGGCCCGAATTACTATAACCATTTATATAGCTGTTTTTAGCTCTCCCGGTCAACATCAGTGTGGCTGTTCATAAGCTCTTCTATGCATGTATCAGGGATGTAGCTATAGCCGTTCCAATCGCTGTTTTAGCTATTCATAGCGACATCCCCGCATGTGACTCTTCTTCAATGTTGGCAACAGTGGTCCGCTCTAGGAGTATTTAGCTTGTTCTCTAGTTTGCTGGAGACATTTTCCGCGTGTCTTTTACTGTTCTGTAAAGCCTAAAAAGCGTCTGTTTTGTGCACATTTTGTGAACATTCTTAGTGGTATTGCAGTCACCAATTACCCATTTTCAGAGTATTTCTGTTAAAGATATCGAAACACCTTCACTGCAAGCACCGGTAAAGTGGGGAAGCCAAAAAGAGGCACAGCAGCTTGGCAATGCGACTTCTGTTACACCATCGCCGTAGAATTTGAAATTCCCAGAACAAGGCAAGCACAAGTGCAAATGTGCAAGCAAGGAAAAAAAAACACTGTCTGCCTGAGCACCCGTTGGGATGAACGAGTCAACTTCAATAGAAAATAGTGCGGAACTACGTAAAAACTTTACTACCTTCCTCAAAACCGTTGGCTGCTAAGGTAACTGTTCCTTATAGTAAATCCAAATCCGTCTAGTGTTTTGTTTCTCTATTACGGGAAACCGTTTTTGTTCTCATTATTGAGGAAATATTTCGTCCGTAACGATCGTTTTTTTCCACACTAATGCTAACGCTGGGTAAAACTTAATCTGCCGCTTTGCGTTCAAAGACAGCTTTCACTGCTTTCGCCAAAAACCGGTATGCCTCCACCGCTCCCCCACCCCCCCCCCCCCCAAAAAAAAAAGAAAACCTGACTTAAAGTACAAAATCCGGAAAAGCTAGCACTCACGCGCAAGACTTGAATCGCGAGGCTCTTGTAGGGGAGCATTGCCGGACACATGGTTGAGGTTCAGAATAATTGCCTATTTCCATAGTCGGTGCTGAGTAACAGTTGTCATGTGCATCGAAGAGGTCGTTGTCTTCTTCGCGGCGAGTGGTGGATGCTAATTCATCATCAGCATTTTAGACTTCTACCAGCTCTTTGTCATCGACTCGAGACAGTGGTGGTGGGATGTCTCCAATTATCCATACCCGCTTCTAGAGAATGCGGCGCTCGCGGTGCCCTTCCAAAGCAGGGTGTTTTTAAACTTTAGCATTAGCCCTGCAGTTATTGTTTTTTACATGTGCGGCAGTGCTTGTAGACAGGAGCAGAAAATTTTTTGTTGTAGCCACACCACGAGCCGGAGAACTCCGCGGTCGCCGCGAGGGACGCGCTCACGAGCACTGAGCATTTTCTTTGTATTTTTGCTGCAACGGTGAACCTAAAGCTTGCAAAACAGCTCTGCTGTTAAAAGTCAGGGATCACTGCCGTTTTTTCTGCACTTTTGTGAGTCCTACTAGATATTCTCAGAAACGCTTTTTCTCCCCATTTAGCGGGTTTTGATCTTCTTTTTCCGCTATACTCTGTGGCCAACCTCTATCTGAGATGCCTGCGGAAAAGCAATGCATGCGGAAAAGCCATAACACTGAGTTTAATTCGAAGAGAAGGTGAAGATCATGTGACCCGCTTTGGTGGATCGGTCGCCCGGTGATCGAAGAGATGATCGCTGAAACGATGACTCGCTGGCTCGTTCGCCTATTTCACGTAGCCAACATCGGTCTACTCCAAAAGAAACCAAAATGTGCAATCATCATCATCGTCATCATCATCAACAGCCTATCTACGCCCACTGCAGGGCAAAGGCCGCTCCCATTAATCTCCAATTACCCGGTCCTCCGCTAACTGCGACCAAATTATCCCCGCAAACTTCTTGATCGAATCTGCCAATCTAACTTTCTGCCGGCCCCTGCCACGCTTGCCTTCTCTAGGTATCCACTCTGTTACCCTTAATGGCCAACGGTTATCTTGCCTTCCCATTACATGCCCTGCCCACGTCCATTTCTTGTTAATTTCTACTAATATGTCCTTAACACGCGTTTGTTCTCTGACCCACTCCGCTCTCTTCTTGTCCCTTAACGTTACACCTATCATCTTCCTTAACGTTCCACCTACCATAAAATGTAAAATATGTACATTTTATATACTCGACGTATTTACAAGTCTCAAGGTTCATGATCGTATAAGAGAAGTCGGGCAAGTCCCGTGTCGAGCGGGGTGCGCCGCTTTCCTCTCCTCCTTTTCAAAACCTTAAATCCTTGGTTTTAACCCTAAAACCCAGCCCACAACAGGGACGTCACAATCTGAGAGTGAGGATGGCTCATTCGTTAGCCCACACTAGCCCACTGATTGGCCACCGTAACAAACAAAGGTAGGTGGGTTCAAAATAGTCACGTGACTCACCTCTCACTCTCATACAGAAAGTCGGAGGTATTCCGCGAAACACAAATATAACAGATCAAAACCACTCAACCAAACGCAAACCTAGCGCCAGCCATCGTTTGTCCAGCGGCTCCTCTTAGAGCATTGTCCATAGCGTGCGCGCTGTTACGAATCAGCCTGCCGCTGGGCTTTGTGAAACATTCCTCGGCTGTGTGGCGAAGCCTCCACTACGTGCGCCCTTTGAGCAGGCCTCCCTGTCGGTGACTCACGCTTGCAGCCGACGGATTCCAACAAGCTGCAACGCGTCTGGATCGCTGGCGCCTCGCTATCGGCGCGATTCAAACTTCGGAGTTGGCAGAGTAGGCATGCTTCAACTTGTCCGAAGGACCCGGAAGCCGCTGCGGGTACCTCCTTTCTCCCTTCTCTCGGACTCCGTGCACGCGGCTACTACTGACCGCTCACGACGAGTGTTGTGTGTGTTTCTGCAGTTAGTGTCGTGTGTACATTCTAGAGGCAACGCTTGCTTGACCTTTAGTGCTTTGGGTATAAGTAGGAGCCCCTAAGCGCTGCAGTTCATTCCTGTTTGAGCAGTGAATCAATGCCGTCGCTCTGCTCGAGTCCTCTACTGTAACCTCGCCTGTCGGGGCATTTCGCCTGTCTGGCTTCGGCCCATCTCTCGCCATTAAGTAAACAAGTGAAGTTTGCCTTCGGCTTCTATTCTTCGAGGCAGCAACATTGTCTGTCCGCTCGCTTCACCACGCTACCGAACGCATGTCGGAGGTGACAGAGCTCGGATCGGGTACGCCTCCCCGTATGCAACAACGGGTTGTCAGCGGTGGGATGACAACGTCGCAACAACTGGTTGGCAGCGGTCGAATGGCCACTTCGTAACACCTGGAGCCAGCGGTGCGAGATCCAACACCACGGACGTCAAGCGGCATCGGACTTCGCGGAATGTGCGGCGGTCAATGGTGAGTGCGGGACTTTTCTTCACGGAGATTTACCAGGCTTCTGAGGATAGCTGGTAGGGCGTGTGTTTTTGTCGCGTGGGTTATTCGCCCAAAACAATTTTGGTGCAGTGGGAAAGCAGTAGTCTAGACCGGCCATAAATTTCAAGGCGTTGAAAAAACCGCAGGTGTTGGAGTTTGCAAAAGAGTTTCGCTTGGATGTTTCGGACGCGCTCAGAAAGCCAGAGCTGATACAGGCTATAATCACTGTTGGTGCTGACGAGGACGAGCTGTCTGTGTGCACTCAACTGATCAATGGCAGGGAGATCTCTAAACGTCAGGAGAAAAAGCGAGAACAGGAGCTCGACGGTTAGAAACAGGAACGCGAGTAAAGAAAACAAGAAAAGGAACACGAGGAAATAAAACAAGAACCGGAACTCGAGGAACGAAAGCGAGAACGGGAGCGACAGCGTGAGCTGGAAATAAAGCGTCGAGATCGAGGCTTCTCGATCTAGGCGTGAGAGTGACAGCAGCGCACCAAGAGTGCAGCCTGCGGCGACTGAGTGACCTACGTTGCGAATGAGGGCCCTAATGCGACCCTACAGGGTAGGAGAAGACATCTGTCTTTACTTGGTCAATTTCGAGCGTACGCGCAAGAGGGCCAAGTTTAGCAAAGACACATGGCCGCAAAAGCTGATTACGCCTTTGCAGGGTGAGGCATCCGACGTGATGGCCCGCTTGCCAAAGGAGGAGGCGGAGAACTACTAGAAAGTCATGTCGAGCCTCCTGCGTAAGTAAAGGCTGTCGGCAGAGGCGTTTCACCAGAAATTTGTTGAAGCCGGGAGAAAGGTAAGAGCGAGTCGTCCCAGGAGTTCGCTTATAAGCTGAGGGGTAACAAGGAAAAGTGGCTCAAAGAGGCAAAGGCTTTCGCAGAGCACGACAACGTAGTTGAGTTCTTTGGTCTCGAGCAGTTTTACCGCTGTCTTACAGAAAACCTTAGACTTTGCGTGCAAGAGAGGCCAGGGGTAAATACTTTTGATCATGCAGCTCAGCTAGCCGACGAGTTCGTCGCATGACGACATGCGCAGGGGCCAAAAGACGACCAAAAACAGTTCAGGCCGAGGCCTGATAAGTTAGGGCCGAAAGGCAGAGCTACCCAGGAAGACGGTGGAGCTAGAAAAATTGTTCTCTGGGTTAGTGAAGCCGACCGGGAAAACGAAAAGAGCGCAGACGCCGAGGAGCAGCGCCGAAGAAAAGCTTTTGAAGCACGCAAACATGCTGCGTGTAACAACTGCGGCGAGACGGGGAATTTCGCTGCGAATTGCAAGGAAAAACTCGTCTTTCACGTGCTAGATCAGAGTGAAGACAGCAGGCCGTTTCTGGAACCGTGCATACGTGAGGTCGTGGTCAACAATAAACCGTTGCGAGTTCTTCGCGACTCCGCAGCGACGGTAGATATGGTCCACCCTTCACACGTTGAACCAGATCAGCTGACCGGAGAGAGAGTTCGGGTGAAGCAGGCCGTAGCAGCACGAACGTGAGCCTGCCGATTGCTAAAGTTAGCACCGCAGGTCCGTTTGGTGAACTTGTCAGGCAAGCGGCAGTATCCCCACAACTTTTTTCCGGAATACAGGAACCTATTCCCGGACAGGTCGGATCAGCTGTTATGCAACAAGGGGTACAATTTCGATAAACTGCCGAAGGAAGAATCAGCTGAGCTCGCTGCGAAGGGCTCCACAAAGTGATTGTCACCACCTCTGAGAGGAATGGTGACACGCAGAAAGGTGGCGAGTATTGTGCATTTGTGGATGCTCACGACAGTGGGCAGCGTAAGTACACTGTGTGTAAGGCCGCTACTGTGAGCGGAGATGTGTCAGCGTTGTGGTCGGACTGCTGAGGTTCACGGGAGGCCTTGAAAACGGCAACCAACCCGAACGCGCGCAGTTCGCAGGCTAACGACGTTCCGCGGGAAAGCCTAAACTGTGACGCTAGCGAAAGGAGGCAACACAAGTCCGTTGAAACGAAACGTGTTTCTCCGGGCCCTAGTTCACAGCAAAGCTACGCTGGGGCAGAGCCGGCCGTCGAGACACTCAACGGTTTTCACGGTGCACCTAAGCTTAACGACGACGCCGCAACTGAGTGAGTCTTTAGCGTTCCACCTCAAACTCGGATACTCGATGTCCAGCAACGGCCAGCCGAGCACGTAGCGATTACGGTGTCGCCTGGGTGTGAGCCATCTTCTGAGACCGGGCCGCCCGTACCTAGATTTGCCTTGACAGCCGCAAACGAAGGCGAAAACACCCTCTGATGTTCGCTTACCGACAGTGTCGCAAAAAGGTGTGCAAGAGTTCCAGTGCGGGTCTCCGGAGTGGATGCCGCACGCACGCTTTTCGCCTGGTCTCAGCGGACCTCGGAGCGGCCGAGAACGAAAGTGAGCAGTTTTCTCCATGTGCTCGACATACGTCACGGAAGAAGGCAGATGTCCTCTCGACCGGTCGCAGCAGCTTTCAGTGAACGGGCGAATCTGTAGTGCGACTCAAAAGGGGAAAGCTCAGGGCAATGAAGAGAGCTACAATTGCGGCTCTCCGCGCAACATGTAGCCTGTAGACGCGTGACTTTCTCAAATCTATTGTTTTTCCTGAAGCAGGTTCCATCGGTTACAATTACATTTATTTTTTGTGGGACATTTCCAATCACGCAAAATGTCACCTTTTAGGTTTGTATGCTCGTCTTAAGTACTGCTGGACTAAAATATAACTAGTGTAGTCAGTTATTCGAGTATGTTTTCTCAAGTAAAAGCCTGGTAGAGCTTCAGTGTGGATTTGTCTTCGCACTTGCCGGCGATGTGGTTGTGTATCCCTGTGTTATTCTGTTGCTTGCCTGAACAAGCCAGAAACGTCCTTGGCGAGACACGTTTCGTCCTGTGACCGGCCCAGTGAAGCTCCAGCCCGGTGTCGTACACCCTAGGTCTGGAGTCGAGCATCTGGCGAGCACTTCTTTCCGAAAGCATCCCTCCAGACAACGGTTGAAGACCCTTATGCATCGGGATCTCGGGCCCCCGGCGGAGAAGCTTTCAGAAATCAGCCCGCCGCTGGGATTTGTGCAGCATTCATTGGCTGTGTGGCGAAGCCTCCACTACGTGCACCTTTCGAGCAGGTCTCCCTGTCGGTGACTCACGCTTGCTGCCGACGATTCCAACACGCTGCTACACGTCTGGATCGCTGGCGGCTCGCTACGGCGCGATTCAGGCGTTGGCAGACGAGGAAGGATTCAACTTGTCCGAAGGACGCGGAAGCCGCTGCGGGGGCTCCTCTCTCCCCTCTCTCGGACTCGGCGTGCGCCGCTACTACTGACCGCTCACGAACTCTGGAAAAAGCGTTGTGTTCCTGTGCAGTTAGTGTCGTGTGCACAACGTTGAGGGAACGCTTGTTTGACTGCTAGCGCTTGGGTATAAATGAGACCCCCCCCCCCAAGCACTGTAGTTCATTCCTGTTTGAGCAGCGAATCAATGCTGTCACTCTGCTCGAGTCCTGTACTGTAACCTCGCCCGTCGGGGCATTTCACTTGTCTGGCTTCGGCCCATATCTCGCCATGAAGTAAACAAGTTAAGTTTGCCTTCGGCTTCTGATCTTCTTCGAGGCAGCAACATTGGCTGGCCGCTCGCTTCACAACGCTACCACACGCATGTCGGAGGCGACGTAGCTCGGCTCGGGTACGCCTTCCTGTATGCAACAACGGGTTGTCAGCGGCGTGATGACCGCGTCGCGACAGCGCTTATAATTGTCCCCCACGCCGCCAAAATTCCTTTGTTTTGTAAACATGTCGAGCACACAAGAAAGCCTGGTCGCCTAACCATTGACGCAACGCAGTCACCGAGTCGCCAGGGCCAGACGTGGAGCGAATAGAAACTTCACCCAGTAGCTTTGAGCACTGTAACCATGGTAGACAGAACGTCTGGTTCCCTCTTCTTACCTTCGACCCCTTGAGTAGCCTGCGGCTCGCGTCCGCTCGGGGTACTCTTATGGATGTAATCGCGGCCCCTAAAACGAACAAAAAGGAATCCTCATTCGAAAGCTAACTTCGCTTTCAACTCTTTTGGGGTGACCGACGCATTTGTACTAGCCCTCTTCGGAAGCGCTCGTCAGGTGAACACAATAGCGAGGCGAACAAAAAATTACACCATTTTCCCGTAGGGAACCATGAGGAGGATTCGAAGCAGCATAGGGGTTCCGTGTAGCTTCCATTGTGTTGCCGTTATGTTGTTTCATTTATCAGAGCACGAATGAGAACGTAGTGTGAACCCCCATGTAGAGACAGAGAAGAGACCGACAGCGGTGTTGCCTGATCGAACACCTCCTGGTTCTCTCCTTTCTTTATTGCGTGCTGACGCTTCTATCCCGCTGCCCGCCCTCTTCGTCCTCTTCTCTGGTTCAGCTGAAAGGCGCGTAGCGCTTCCCGCCACAGCTTTCCCACGGGAAATTCGACATCCTCCTCTAAAGTTTTTAGTTCGTCATTTCCGTTGACGTACAGCTTCGCGTGCCTTCGTTGTATCGGTAGCTTCTTGACGTAGTTTGAATGAGTCAAAGAGATAAGGCTTGTTCGTAGCACTTGCTCTTGTCTCGGTTTTGTAGCCCAGTGGGAAGAGCGCCACGTACCTCCCGTTGCGGTCAGAGAGTCGTGGGATCGAAACCAGGCGCCGCTAACTATTTCTGTTTTTATAGTGTAGGTGGAGAGGTGGGGATGCACGGACGACGGATGACGGATCCGAGAGCAAGAGATGCTGCGCATCTAAAAAAGGAGCTTCCGTGGTTCCTCCCCACGCCCCTCGCGCCCAAGGCAGCTCGGCCCGCGGGAAAACAAAGATGATACAGGTAAACACGCTCTTCCAAGCGAACGGTATACAGGGTGATCAAAGTTACGTCGACCAGTTTTTTTTTAGATGGGCGCTTAGATGTGCGCGAAGATGACCTCTACAGTGAATTTATGCGCCCAGCGGGACACATAAATAGGAGGTAATTATTCATTTTGGAGGTTTAATTAACTAAAATTGATTAATTACCTCTTTGGTGGCTACAGTAACCAGGCATGTTTGTATTGGAAAGTTAACGCAATCTTGTATCTACGCAGTTTCAGTTGGCAGAATTCTTCTAGCGCATCCGTAGTCCGCGGTATAAAACGGCGAAGTTTAATTGCCGTTCACATGATTATGTATGCAAGACAGTCTGCAACCGGCGCAAAGCTCCTCCCTTCCGTGACGTGCCTGCTGTGTACGGTGTTTAGTTCGACAAAGGGGCGGAGGGACAGGAAAAAGTGATAACTGGCACCCATTCACTCTTGGCTGGCGTTATCGCAATCTGTAGTACTCGCAACCGCTATCGAAACACAGAACAAAGGGAGGAGCTATGTGCCGGTCTTGACTGCTAGCATGCGTGATCATGCGAGCGGAAATTAAACTTCACCTTTTGATATCTCGGACTACGGATGCGCTAAAAGAATTCCGTCAATTGAAGCTGTGTAGAAACACCATTGTGTCTAACTTTCCAATACAAACATACCTGGCTACTGCAGCCATTAAAATTTAGTTAATCAATTTTTATTAATTAAGCCACCTACATCAATAATTACCTCCTAATTATGTGTCCCCCTTGGCGCATAACCTCACTGTAGAGGTGGTCTTCGCGTAAATCTAATCGCCTATTTATAAAAAAAACCTGTCGACTTAACTTTATCACCCTGTATATTTGCTCGGCAATTTTATTAATGAAGTGAGGTACCCGAACTGAACACGCTGGTAATTTTTGTAGCCCGAGTTTGTGAAACTTGTGCGAAGAAGTTTAGACTGCGGGTTTTGCGGGAGGGTTTTTTTTTTACCATCCCCATAGGATTGACGGCTGGAAGTCCCACTGAAGATTCTTCCGAATTAACGTCACACGCTCGACATAAACTTGCAAGTTTTGATGACCCTGAGTTTGTACAATTGCGACCCGTATTTGAGCTGTTATCTCTTGCTGCCCACAACTCAGTGTCTAAATAGGTTCAATTGAATCGGTAATAACCATAATTAAGGAAGTGGTTTTGCGTTATGGGATTATCAACATCCTTTTCTTTCTTTTCTATTTTACGGATGTAAATAAAGCGTAAGCATATTCGTTTTGAGCACTACATCACTGAAAACAAGATAAACAAGCATCTACGGTCACGCAATATGCGGCTTTAAGGACACTTCCGGGCAACCGCAGCTCTATGGCGATGGTCCTGGAAGCTCTGCGCTGAATATCTCTGTGTCGCCAGCTAAAATCATTTTCGCCTGCTGTTCTATAGCTTCTCCACCATAGACTTTTTAATAGCAGGAAAAGTGTTCATAAATTAAAACAGTTCTACCCAATGTGAACGCTTTGAAGTGCGAAGCAGTTATTTGCCTAAAGGGCTGTGGCGTCCTCTCGAGACTAGTTTCAGTACCACCCTGGCGTTGATAACAGACGAAGCCGCAGCCTTTAAAAATGCCTATAACAAGACACTGGTTTGTTTTCGTCGTTTTGGCGGAATTTGTGAGTTAATACATGATTTCTTGTTTTATCATATTCTGTGCTTATTTAAGGCCTGGCAAATGCAGCCTACGCGGCAGCAGCGCAACCCAAAGATCATCCTCAACGCTTGGCATATAAGGAATGCGTGTTTCTGTGGCGCAATGAAATTGAGATCAGCTTCGTAACGCGAACGACGCAGGTTCGACCCCCGCTAGAAGAAGCAGAGATCTTTCTGAAGCCTCTGTTTAGGTGCGTGATGTTGCGTGACTGCGGTGGCTAGATACCGTGAGCCGTGATGAGCTACGACGACAACCCGGGACGCAAAAGTGCTCTGCACTAAACATACCAACTCTTCTAAAGGTATAATGTCAATTAATACTCTATAGTTTGCTGCAGCAGCCCTTACAAATGCCTCTCCTTAGCTTAGGTCAAACCCTTTCCTGTAGCGGACAAAAGAAAGATGATTGATTTTAAGTGTATAAAGTTACAGCTTAACATCGGTCATTGTCCAGCGAAAGGCGCTTTTGTCGTGGCTGGCGTATGCAACTTGGGACATACATGTTTCTTTTGGCTGTCTTCAGTAGCCTGAATATCTGTACTGTATTGTTGTAAAGAGGATATACCGGGTAAAAGCTCTGAAACCTGCGCTGCATAAAATCCTCAATAGCTTGCTTGAGGGTATTTTATGACATTGTATGTGTGAAGTCAGCACTGTGAAGTCAGTCACGCAGCCAAAAACGACGCAGCTGTCTTGAAAAAAAAATCAAGTTTATTGGAGCGAACTTGTGCTCCCCTAACAACTCAAAGAATTCACACGCGGTGAAACAGCAGTCAACCATGTTACATGCGCCGACTGGTGTGGGCTAATGGAATCACGCGGCGTCTTCTCTGCGAGCATTTATCATTCGGCGCGAGTGTTTCTCGAACCTTCGAGTTACATGAGTTATATCCACAACACTGTAGGTCCCCGGAGACTATTCTAGGCTGGTTACTTTAGTTTGAAACACTCTCCCTATCAAAGAAGAGAACACGTGCGGAATAAAAAATACCGAATGGAACACGCATTTCACTTGACCCACACATACCACAGATAACACAGCACCGCGAAGCAGGGCGCCAAAAACAAAGCATAAATAAACAAACCCAATGCATGGTTTCTGGCAACATGAATCGATAACTTACCATACATTTTTTATAGGCACCCATATACCACTTTTCTGTGGGAATCTACTGATGAAACGATACCTGCCTGAATAAATAAATATTAAAGTCATGAGTACAGCTCTTCCATCTCCAGTATCTGCAAAAACGACCGGTGTTTTCTTACCCAGCATTACTTTAGGTGAGGATGCTGTGACGGAGCCAGCTACAACGCAAATTTCTTCAAAGAACAGAGTTTATTGTGGCGAATTTGTGCTCCTCTAACAACGGAAAGAATATACACACGGGGAAAGAGCAGTTAGAAAAGTGACTTGCGCAGGGGAGTGTCGGCGAAATCCATGCGGCAATGTTTTCCTTGCGAGCATTTATCTTTAGGCGTTAATGCTTCGAGAACCATCGAATCAGAACTACAGCACTGGCGATCAAAGACGAACATCGCATTCTAGTGATGTTAGGAGACACACCCTTGATATCAAATGAGATAGTCTGCGCGCCATACAAAAGAAAGAGAACGAAACGCACGCCTCCCTTCAAACTCGGTGACACAGCTGTGTCGGGCCACACCTCTGACAACAAAACGCTCAATTAAACAAAATCCCATGGTATGTTTCGCGCCCATACAACGCACTCTTTTTAGCAGAATAAAGTGATGTAGCGAGCTCCGACTTGAAGATTTTGACATTTAGAAAGCAAACAGCAGGCGTGCAGCTTTGGTAGTGGAAAACCAGCGCAGAAAATTTGAATAAAAGGACAAGTCTGTCGTAGGTTGGCCGGAATTAGTGCACCCTAAACGAATATTCAAATGCTATGCTTCACAACTTTGGAAACGTTTCAGGAGCCCACAAAGGTAAGCCACCACGCCGTTTGTTCCCAATGGTGCGTCTCTGCTGTGGGGGCAGGAAATATAGACTAGGGTACAATAGGCGAGGTTTCTGATATTGATTACAGCACCCAGTAAAATCACTCGAGATATTATCGTCAATATCATTCAGCACAAGAAAGGTAGCCATCAAAAAAGGATTTCAGTGTGGACGCATGTGTAGTTCGCATTTTACGCCAGAACAATTGCATTGCTGAACGAGTAAACATTTCCCTGTTTGAATCTCAAAGTTGTTCCGGTCCATATCGTGTTATTTAGAAGTTATTGGCAACAGACTTCGATAGTTTCAAAAGAGTAATTTCGTGCTTTGAGTTGCCACGTAGAATCCATTGTAAACGCATAAAACAGTGGTGTTCTGCTGCTCAACTGCCTTTCGGGTGCTCCTGAATCCTGATAAGGCCGAAATACCACAAACCGGGCTTCAATAACCTCCACTCCAACAATATTGGAAATGTATGCATGTCGAAAATTATATAGAAAAGGTTTAAACAGTGTTGTCGGTGATATTGAGGTCGCCACTACACGTGTTTGCCCTTGTAATAGAGGCCGGCATTACATTCACAGGTCTAGTTTTTAGTGCGAAAACTCCTCAGCACCCGCTCCTATGGTTAATCCCAAACGGCAAGTTGTTTAAACTTATGCTGATGCAGTTTTGGCTAGAGCTACTCCACTGCACGAGCCCTAAATATAAGGCCGCACTGTAAAAAAAAGGTTCGTTTCGCGTCGGCGTCGCCCCTAGATGTAACCAAGCGAACGAAGAAGGCACCGAAGGAGGAAAGCGGGGAGGAAAGTATGGAGAATCTTTGACGGCAGGGTAGTATGCCACAACGCGCAAGACGTGTGTGACAGCTGCGCCTTCGCTAATAGTGGTGGTCGAGGGAAGGACAGAGAGAAAACATTTTTAAGGCGTTTAATATGGCTCAGGGATCGGTTGTGGCCGCTGGCTTGTTCCGGGCGGCGAGATCAGCAGCTGTGGTAACCAAGCACGTTTGTGCCTCGAGGTCTGAGCTCCCCAGCGCCTGTTCCCACTGATCATCACAGGAAATTAGAGGTAAGGGGTAGGTATGAAAGCATACGCAAATCCAGGCATCAATGAAAGCAAGCTTCTTGTCTGTCCAGTTCACAAAAAGAAGAGAAGCCCAGCACGGGCGGCGTGCGGCACGTACAGGGTTCGCCCATAAGTTAACGGAGCCGGCCAGCGGTGGCCGAATAGCATCGCGACGCCATCCAGGAACGCCGACGAGAAGGAACTAGTGTCGTTCCGGGGATGCTTGCGCCTTGTAGCGGCCACTTTATTTGATATATTCAATCGCCGCTCTGCTTCCGTGTCTCAGTTGGCGTGACATCTTAGAAAATGCGGAGCACAATGGCGCTGGTTAAATTATCGCTCGCAGCAGTCAGCGGCGACCGCTTCCACCGCTTGTGAATTCGAGGAGGTATGCGCGTCGAAAGGTGCACTGTTACAAGAAATAAAGCGCAACAATCAATATATTGCTCAAGGGCAGGATATTAAAAAAAATAAACCAACAACAAACTGCGCCTGCGGAATACGCCCAGGGCAATCAAGAAAAATGATCATTTTACCAATTAATTCCGCTTCAGATATTGCGTCTTTGTTCGGGCGTATCTCGGTTGCGCTTAGGTATTTGCTGTAAATACTTAACTCAGGAGTGTTCCCTCGAAAGGTACACAATAAACGCGCGTACCCTAGAAAACTACGGGCCGTGAGCAGGAAGGACATGGGTATTTGAGCTTTATAGCGCGCCACAAGGCACGTTTTTAAGCATGGAACCTTCTCTAGCTCAAAACAAAAACACCATAAAGCCCCTCTCATAAGACAAAGAGGGTTAAAATGAAACTCTCGCCCATAGAACCTAAGTCAAACTCAAAGTTCAGAATCCACTCTCCCAAAGTCCAAAATCCCAAATGCCAAAGTTCAAATCCAAAATCCACTTCAGCTCAGCCAAATTGCAAAGGAAAAATTCAACCCTGCTTAGAGTATGTATTTCATCATCCCCATCATTACAATGGCTATCCGCATGTACTGCCAAACTACAATTTGCGTATTACTAGAGGTCTGTTAGGTGTGCACTATCCAATTCTTATGATGTGGAGTGTACGATTGATGTACGCTTTGTGAAATCCATTGTGTAAATTTGGCTTTCCTGCAGCGGGTTTCCTCGAACGTAAACGCCATGAGTGCTGCCAGGAAGACAGCCGCCGATGAAGGCTGGGAGGAGCAACTTAACCAACGCGATTTTGCAGCTAAGCGCTGTGTTTTGAGAAATGTTTCACCCAGTCAGGCGTGACGCTAAAGCGACGATTAAGAATATGAGATAGGGCGGTGGAGCAGTACGCACTCAACGCCAGAACGCCGCTCTTTGCTTTTTGTCGGCGTTTCTAGGCGGCAGCGTGATACTATTCGACTACCGCTCCCATGCTCCGTTTACTTCTGCGGGGAATGGTACATCGATCCTTTCTCTTTCTCTTCGTTCAGTGGCTTATTCGAACCACGTGACATTTCGGCGAGACGTTCAAACACGATTTAGAACAACATCCTCGGCGGCAGCGACGCGCTGTGAGGTAACGCCAGAGAAGCGCGAGTTGTCATGCATTTGCTGACCACGCGATCACTTCCTTAGACAAAGCAGCTATGACCGAAAAGTATAGGTCGGCTAAACAGAAAGAACCCGCTCAAGCTCATTTTTTTCATTAACGCTGTGCTCTTATACTAAGAATAAATAACTCGTCTGTTCTCAAAATCACTCGTACTCACTCATCATATACTAATTTGTAATCGTGCTTGCTTGTACTCAACTCATTTGTCCTCACGAGTATTTGTACTCAATCTGTACTCATGAGTACTCAATCTGTACTCATGGGTACTCAATGTTCTGTACTCATGAGTACTCAATGTTCTCTACTCGTCCGTACTCAATGTTCTGTACTCATGAATACTCAATATTTTGTACTCATGATTATACAGTGTTCTGTAATCATGCGCACTGAATGTTATGTACTCAAGAGTACTCAGTCTGTACTCATGAGTACTGAATCTTCTGTACTGATGAGTGCTCAATCTCCTGTACTCCTGAGTACTCAATATTCTGTAGTCATGAGTGCCATTGAGTACTCAATTTGTGTTAATCACGAATACTCAACTTATCTGCAATGCTAGGTCTTGGCTCGAATGAAAGAATAAATAGAAGAATTAAAATATTTAAATAATCGGTAAAGCTGAGGTCACATATAGATCAGGACAGAGGAGCACGGGAAGAAAACGTCGGACGCGGTGCACTGTTGTAGGGCGACTCACTGCGCGAAGGCACATACACGTGAGAAAACAAAACGAAAGGTAAGCCCTCGCGTTGTGTCTTGGGTCTCCTCTTGTTCTCACGAATAATGAAACGAAATCTGGGCCTGGTGGGGCTCTCGGGTAGCTCGAGGCTTCTCGGTGCGGCCGTGGCCGTATATTGCGGTTGTCGGCCAGTCGTTCGGGTGGCAGCTTTTGTTGTCTGTTTTTATTTTCGGGCACGCTGATACTCTCCGAATCGTGCTCGGAATCGTGCTCCAAACAAGACCAAACCGCCGGCGCCCGACAGGCTGAAACATGCAGCGCCGCAGAGTCGCCTCTCCTCTTGCGTCGCGGTGGCTCGGCCGAATCATGCATTGGGTGAATGACCGGCAACTAATATGCTGCCACTTCCTCTTTACTACAACAACTGGCAATGTCACTCTCTGGTTGTTGCAGTGGACGACTACTTCACACTGTCCCTTAAGCTGCAGCTTCTCCACCGTATACGTGCGTAACGATACTTGAGACGGCGTGCACCTGACGTGGAGAACTATCGTCACAGCTGCGCCTGTGTAAATTTACATCTGTAGGGGTCTGCCTTCTACCACCACGCTGACCTCGTAACAGGAATGCGTTATGTTGACAAAATGATATAGTTCCCGCTCACTTTCTTTCTCCGAACGTTCTACCGCATTAGGTCGTTTGTTTCATCTAGGCTCATTTCAACACATTTTCTGCAAATGCCCTAGCTTGTCGCACTGGCCGCACCTAAACTCTTTGTACCAGCACTTACTTGCAGCCGGGTTCTTGCCCCACCGCTCGCCCTGCTTGTTCGGATGAGACTGACAGGGTGACTAGAAGTGTCGTAGCCCTTCCTTTTCACCCTTTGCCGGCTCTTCAGTGCATGTATGTTGCCATCCGAATCTTCGATAATGCCGAGTCTCGGGCTGCTAACTCTCGGCCGAAAGCAATTTTGCATGCATTATCAATCGTCAAGTTTTCCTCTGCGAATAGCTCACGCTTGGTGTCCTCATTTTTTACCCCTGCCACCAGCCTGTCCCGCAAAGCATCGTTCAAGAACTCGCCAGCGTCGTATTGCCTGGTTAGGTGCTTCGGTTCTACAATAAAATCTTCGACACTTCTCGTTCAAGTTGAACACGCCTATTGAATTTGCAACGTTCAGCTATCACTGAACTCGAAGGACTGTAATGCCCCTGAAGCAACTGTTTAACCTCGGCAAATGTTTTGTTCGCAGTCATGCAAGCACAACCAAACTTTCGAGCACTTCATACGTTTCTGCACCAATTGCAGTTAAAAACACGGGCAAAACTTTTCCCTTTTTTACGTCATTTGCAAATATAAAAAGCTCGAAGTGCTCAAGGTACAAGTCAAAGTTCTCAGTCCTCGGATCAAACTCCCTCAACTAGCACAAATGCGACATTTTGTAGATGCAAGGCACTCAACAAGTCTCCGTTTGATGGCGGGGTTTACGAAGTTGCATCATGGTGGCGTTGGGGCTGTGATGTAACAAGGGGGATTCTTGATGGTCCATCGAAGATCCCGAGCCGGAGTGCAGGCGTAATCCCAAAGAAGGTGCAGCATTTCCTCCGTCGATAGGTCAATTCGCGGTGCCTGGCGGAGCCTGCTCAGTAGTTGCTTGGACACTTTCTTCTTAGACTACGCGGGCCGTCGACCATCCTCGTCGCCACATGAGATAACTTTGACACCGGTAGTCCCGACGAAGGATCAGCTTTTATTCGGTGCTGACCATCTTATATGTATAGGACCGGCGTGACGTCACCGGACAGAACTGATAACAGCCAGATGGCTAAGCACACAGGCAAACCAACAGCGGCCGGCGCTATCAGCGCTCCTTGGCCGTCGCAATCACGTTACCACATATCACGTTACCACACTCGGGCATGTTACAAAGCATTTTTTTGCTACAAAGATTTGCAAACACAAGAACCGGTTTACTTGCTGGAAGGAGCATTGCCACCTGATTTCAAATCGGTACTTCAAAACTATACCGTCCTCCCATCAGATGAAGTGAAGCTTGTTTTGCTGGCTTCCTACTAGAGACAAGGATAAACGTTCGTCGGTGAGTTACTCTCCGGACGAAGGATGTTTTTTACACTTTGAGCTTCTCCTGATGTTCACTGTGAGCGAACGTATACCACGAAGGTGGCAACGTTATGCTTTGAAGATCCTCAAACACCTGGCAATGTGCCCAATGGAGAACGTTCCTCTCTATGTGCTATGGCTTCTAAGCTATCCAGAACTTTTGCAGCGCAATTATTTCCTCGCTGACATCCGTGGCGAAGGTGAAAGTTGCTGCTGGCCGAAAAATGTTTCCTCCGTGTGCAGCCCAGCTGGAACCCAAGTGTTCAAATTCACACGTCTGTAAATGACCCAGGTAGGAGTGTTGGATTTTACAATAACAACATACGACCGCGTGTGCGTGTGACAACAAGATTTGAAGTGCTGCGTTTGTTGTCCAGCTGTGTTTGAAACAGAAATATAAACAATGAAAACAGTTAAACACTATGTACCCTAACGCCCCCGTGTAACCATGAAAATTGTATAACTCAACGTTGTTAAGAATAGATAACAGAATTGAACAGACGTGTTATCATCAGTGTTCACTTTCAGACATTGCACATCTTTTATTCCCCTACCATTTCGACAGACGCTATAGGGCTCTAAAAAGTTTTAATTAAGGGGTTTACGTGTTTGGGGAGGAAGTGAGGTGCGTTTCCACACAACATTGCACTATGCTTCTAGTGAGCCTGTATTCGGCTCCAATCATTGCGGAAGGCCTATCAAGGTAATCTTGATCGATTTGCAAGAGCATGAGCCGACCTTCAAACAAGCAATCACCGAGAAAAATTCCTTCACTAGTTTTCCCAGGCCAGTGTTTCAAAAAAAGGATTTTGCGGTCATCGTGCACAAAACCATATATCTCTACCCAGACGTAGGTTTAGGAAGAGTAAATGTAAATAGTTTGAAACAGTTCACCAAAAATAGCAAGGTAAACTAATTTTTCTCCCTGTAGCCACTTTTAATTTATAGTGTAATGTCTTGCCATTGTATTTTTGTTTATATTTGTATTTTTGTTTATATTTTGACAAACATAATCATGAATAAATAAAACCCACAGAACATTTCAGTATCTGTGAGCTGTATACAATTTTGCGATTGCTTGCGCCATATTTGTATGGGAACATTGTGTTGTATGCATATAAATTTTTTACCGGTGAGTTTTTCTGTTGCATGGTTTTCGCCTCCTGCAGACCAAGGCATGGATTCAACGGCAGGCGGATATTTTGCAGTGCGTTCGGGTGGTACATTTGGTGCGGGACCGTCGGGCGATACTTGCCTCACGGCTACGTGTTCATTGGTGTACGAAGAACGAGAAGTGTAATAGCACTTAAGCCTTCTGTGCTCAAATACGGAAAATGCGGATGCTTTCGAGCTGTTGTGCTGCCGGGTTGGACTGACTCGTTCCCACCAACTTCGTTTTAAGACCTTGCCAGTGATCCTGTAAACAAAACAAAGCGAGTGTACAACAAACTTGATTTAGAATATGGCCCATACCAAGGCGAGCGCAGAAGAGTTGATAGAAACCTGTTCTACTGGAAGGAATAGCCGATAGGCAGCAGGCAGGGAGTTGGCAGCGGAAGTTGCCATGGAAACAATTTTGTACATCCAGCAGACATGCAATGATACACTGCTAAAACTCGGTTACAAGTTTTGTTTGAATAAAAGGTTTACAGAGGACCGATATCCGTTTCTCGTTTTCATAAAATCTGCGTATGTTTAAATGGGGTGTGTTTGCCCAAGGAAGCAGAGGAATAGAGACCGTTAACACGAAGAAACTGCTTACACCAGCGACCCTCAAAACTTGATAAAAAGGAGCTTCACGCACTTCTTGTTGTGTGTTTGATTTTTGGATTTTTGGAGATAGCCCGGCACTTTGAGAAATCCAAGAATGAAACTGTGTTTTGAAACTTTGGGAGGTAAACATGTTACAAGTTATTTACTCACGACATTGTACTGCGGGTGTTATAGAAACATTATAAATAAGATTTCACGAAATCTAGCCCAGGAGTGTCAGGTTAAAAATGAAGTGAATGTGTTCAAAGTATATGTCCGTTGCGCGAGTTGCCTTGTTTGAAAAGGTGAAGTGTAAATGTCACGTATCATTTGACTACAAATAAATGCCTGACAACTGTTGGAAAATGACACAGGTCCTATTATACGTTTGCTACTGTGTGCTTAGGTCACATTCTATTCAGAACCCGTTTCAACTTCTACTGTCCAATTAAAGCACACGTATTTCGCTTGCTAACGACATAATAATTGACGGCATGCTATTGAAAGTTATTTGACTACAAGGTGCTGTAAACAACGTTTGTGCGTGCATGAATACTATAACGCCGCTTACGACTACATCTGCCGCTTTGCGTTCAGAACAGATTTTTATGCTCACATCAAAACCCCGTATGGCGAACAAACACAACTAACAGTAAGAAGACACAAAGCAATGGCCTCTTTTCTATCCCTTTATGTCTCGTGCCAGTGGCGTTCGGAAACCCCTTTTAATGAGGCTCTGAAAGAGGCTTCACCGACACATGGGTGTTCACATTTTCAGGTAAATGGAATATTGTAGTAATCACCTGCCTAAAACATTTTGCTAAAGCGACAAGTATTAGTGGAGTTATTGCAAATCAAAGAGCGCATTTTCACCTGCGCCGTCATCCTCCGTAGTTTCGTCCCCCTCCCCGAGCCGCGCAAGCGTGACTGCCCAAAATGCCTCGCTTCTCGTGATGACCGCAAGAACATCCGGTGGCGCGCGTCGTCTGCTACTGCTAGAGTTCCTGTATATAGCTCCCCTAGGGGAGCAGAGTTGCGCGTCCATCCGCCATCTTGAGTTCCAGGTCGTGCGGGAAGCCACCCTTCTCGAGTGAAAAAGCTAGCTACTGCGATGCTCTCCACCGCAGCGCCGCTTTCGACTGGGGCCCTCGGACTTTCTGCATTCTGCTTGGGCCGATTTTTATCATTATGCTTATGAATCCTGCACTCCGCTCACGTCTGGAAAAGCTGATGGAAGAAGTGGGGCGGGACTTTTACGCTTCCATACCGCACCGAAAGATCACGCGGAAAGAGAGCAATCCTGAAAACGCGCGTTCGCGGCGACGGCATATGGTAGAGTCAAGGAGAGAGAGAGAAAAGACCTTTATTCGGCCGAAGTTACAGGCCGAGCATGTCCACCGCCTGGGCGACCAGTCTGCGCTGTTCTTCTTCTCTCAGAGCCAAGCCAGTCGGTCCAGGTGGTGATGGAAAGGGATGGGGAGGGATAGGAGTCGGATAGCTGAGCCACCGGGCAGTAGAATAAGCAATGAGGTAAATCAGCGTAGGCAGTGGGGCAGTTGGGACAACAGGGGTCAGACCTATAGCGATAGAGGAAAAGGCGGGAGGGAGTGATCAGGGCATTCATTTGGATGTGCTGGAGGAGTCGAGCCTCCGTTACGGTGAGTGATGGGTGAGGAGGCGGGTAGAGGCGTTTGTCAAGACGGAGATGAAGGTAGACCTCCTTGATGGTACGGCGAAGGGAGAGCCTCGCACCGTCCTCCGAGGGCCCGGGCCAGGGGATCAACGGTGCCCGGTGAAGAGTTTCGCGGGCGAGTTGATGCGCCAACTCATTGTCGTCAATCCCGGAATGTCCAGGGACCCAACGGAGGAAAACGATGGATGGCTGTAGAGCGGAGACCGCTCGTTCGACCTCCTGTTGAAGGATAGAAGGTAGTGAGCGATTTTGTATCTGTATAATAGCGGCGTGAGAGTCAGAAAAGACTGTGTATTCGGGGACGGGGGGGAGAGAAGCAAAGGACTGAAGGGCATGGGCAATGGCGAGAACCTCAAGAGACTTTGCTTCGGGAGGGTGAAGGTACGGGCCGCTAGTGTGGGTTTCTACTTCAGCAAGGTGAAGGTGGTACAGAATGTAACCACGCGAGCCTCGAGGCGCCACAAAGAGGCATCTGTGTAGGCAATTCCCTGGGTTGCGAAAAGAGGAGAATGATGCTGCGCGGCCGCATGACGACGACCTGCATGAAGGACAGGGGACATGTTTGACGGGAGAGGGAGAATACGAAGGTTGGGCGCCGAATTTGCGTCGGGAGGGGTAATGGGGGAGACGGGAATCGGAGATATACCCGCCTGAACCAGTAACCATTGACCTTGACGGGTAAGGGAGAGCCGAGAAATCTGGGAATCTCGATGAAGATTGAGGAGAGAGCGAAGAGAATGAAAGAGGCCCGTGGCAAAAAGCTTATCTGTAGATTTGGTAATAGGGAGGTTCAGTGCTGCTTTGTAGAGTCCCACCAAGGCGGTCTCAAGGGTAGTGACTTGAGTGTTGGTGAAGGAGATGTAAGGGATAAAGTATAAGAACTTGTTGAGCGCGAGGGCGTGAGCAACCCTGCAGGCATTAGCTTCGTGAAGACCCGCCCGTCGAGTGACCACACGACGTAGAAGGTGGGTTACCGAGTGGCAGGTCGCGACGGCGCTGTGTAGGGCTTGTATGTTCTTGGCTGCATGCAAAGGAAAACCAAGAACCTTGCATTTGGTGACGACAGGAATGGGAGAACCAGAAATATGGAGAGAGATGAGGGAATTGTGGGCACGCTGGTAAGAGGAACTGTTGAGAAGGAGAAGCTCGGACTTTTTAGGAGCAGGGGAAAGGCCAACAGCGGTGAGAAAAGAGTCGATGAGATCCAAGCCACGTTGCAGGGTGCTCTGCACATGGCCCGGAGAGCCAGATGAACACCAAAGGGTGATGTCGTCGGCGTAAAAAAATGTGATGAAGATCAGGGATTTCAGATAGTTGGGAAGCCAGAGGAGTCATAGCAATATTGAAAAGGGTGGGGGAAAGAACAGCACCCTGAGGAGTGCCTAGAGTGATGTGGGGGGGGGGGTCGGACAGATGAGAGTCGACTTGAAAGCGAGCCACTCGGTGAGAGAGGAAGGAGCGGAGATAGGAGTACATGCGGGAGCCGCAGGACAATGCGGCAGGCTGTGCCAGGATATGGTCATGGAACACACCGTCAAAGGCTTTACGGACATCGACGGTCACCAGAGCCTGGATTCGGGTGGGGGTGGAAGAGAGAAAGGTGTGCTGGAGAAGCAAAAACATATCCTGAGCACCGACACGGCGACGGAATCCGATGAGAGAATGAGGGAAGAAGTCCCTCTTTTCGAGAAATTCAGAGAGGCGAGTCAGAGCCATACGCTCAAGGGTCTTACCAACGCATGACGTTGAGGATATAGGCCGAAGGTTAGCGATGGAAGGAGGTTTTCCAGTTTTGGAAATCATGGTAATAAGGGAAGACGTCCAGGAGCTAGGTAGGCTGCCACTGTCCCAAGCTTGATTAAAAATCTGGAGGAGCAACTCTTTCGCATTGTCGGGGAGGTTGCGGAGAGCCGTATATGTGATGGTGTCTTCTTTAGGCGCAGAACGCTTAGCATTTCCAACCAGGGCCGCCTCTAGCTCCCGGAGAGTGAAAGGGCGGTCTAGATCAGAATTAGGTTCACCTGAGTAGTCCATATAGCTAGGAGTAAGAGGGGGCGGGAGATAAAGAGAGGCTAGTTGGTTGAAGAGGTCGGAGGCTGTTCCTTGAGCAAGAGCTTTAGCAAAAGTTGGAGCAAGCGTGGGCTTAGTGCCTAGGAGAGATTTAAAAGCAGACCATGTCGATCGTGAGTGCAAAGCAGAGTGAAGATTGTCGCAGAGAGCACTCCATCGAGAATGTTAGAGGGAAGCGCAGTGGGCAACAATCTCGTCTCGTAGAGCAGCGATTCTGGAAGCGAGCTGAGTATTTTGGGGTTGGGAGCGGAAGGAGCACTGCAGTCGTTTACGCCGGCGCCATAAACGGAGAAAGTGAGGGTCAGGGTTTTGGATTGGATGACGGATGCGAGCACGACGACTGCTGCTCGAAAGCGCAGCGACAATGCCCGACGTCCAGTTCTCATACGACTCAAAAGAGTGGGAGGCCAGAGCCGTGCGGAAGGCGTCCCAGTCAATGTGAGTGACGAGGCGACGTCGCGGGATGTGGGAAACGGATTTGGAAAGATGAATCAGAAAATGGTCCCTGAGGAGGTTTTCCGCTGTGACCCGCCACTGAACTGAAAGGGGCCCCCGAGAGAAAGTAAGGTCGGGTGTCGTGGGCCGCTGTGAGGTAGTGCCGGCTCTGGTAGGGGAGCCCGGAGTATTAAGAAGGGATAAGTGGCGTTCCTGTACAAGACAGTGGAGAAGGCGGCCAGGTTTGAGGGTCTGCGGGTAGCCCCAAAGAGTGTGAGGTGCATTGAAGTCACCCCCAAGGATTAAATTGGTTGTGGACGGAAGTGAGTGCAGGAACTTGCCTAGCGCACTGAATAAAGAGGAAGTTACAGGCGGGTTGTAGAAAGAGAGAAGGGCCAGTGAGATTTTAGAAGAAGGATCATAATAGACCACGCCGACTAAATATTTGAGAAGGGTACAGGGTATGTCCAGTGGTTCCACGAGCATGTCACCGCGCACATAAATGGATGCTAGCGGCGTGCTTGTAGCGGCATGATGGGCGCGGTAACCTGGGATGGCACTAGTGGCACGGGCCTCTAGTATCAAAAGAAAATGAGGAAGAAAATGGCGGTTAAGGAGGTACTGATGGAGAGGCGTCTTAATATTGCGTAAGTTTCGGCAGTTCCACTGCACCACCTCCACACCCTCAGCACTGGACATCTAGGTAGCGGTGGATGTAGAAGTACGGTCCTTTTTCTTAGCCGAGGGGAGTGATTTTTGTAAAGAAATAGCAATGGAACCAAAGGACTTAAGTTGCTCGGATTGTGCATTCAGCGCGGTAAGAACTTTGAGGATGGAGGTTTCGAGCTTAACCAATCGAGTGTGCTGGGCGGTGGACGTGCTTTCGACTAAGTCTGCCAAAGGCATGAATTGGGTTGCAGAGGGAGCTGTGGTGAACGTGGCAAGGTGCTGATTGAGCTGCGCAAGTTGGGAGGTAAGACAGGTGGTGGTTGCTTGGAGTGTTTCGGCGAGAGACTGAATCTGCTGTTGCAATTCCTGGGAAACGCGCTGCTGCTCACACAGCTGGCGTTCGAGCATCCCGAGTCAGAGGTCGAAAGAGTGACGGTTCTCCTCATTCAAGGACGGTGAGGGTGTAGCATTTGAGGAAGCGGGCGGTGGCACCGACGGTCCTTTCAGTTTAGCAGCGTACGAGCCCGGTTGGGATGTGACCTGTGAGACAGATGCAGGTTTAGAGGACGGAAGGAAAGGGGTGTCCTGCATGACCCGGAGCAAAGCTATGCGGCGTTCAAACGCAGCTTTAGCACATGCACGTTGCGTTTCGAGGAGGAAGGGGCAGGTAGGGTCAAGAGAGGGGTGAGTGTTCACCTTGCAATGAATGCACCAGGGCTGAAAGCATACGTGGGTGCTAGGGTGAGGTGGTAGAGGGGCAGCACAACGGCGGCACTTGGCGGGAGCACAATGCTGTGGGCACTGGTGAGCCCGGTGTCCCAGAGCGAGACAGCGGGTGCATGTGGGAGGTTTAGGCTTGTGGGGGCGACACCGAAAAGCAACACGTTTGCAATATACGAAGCGGGGGATTACGGTGCCAGCAAAAGTAATGAGAACTGACTGGGTGCTACCCATCATGCGTGCAGCAAGAATATCAGTGGTATACGACTCTAGTTCCTGCATAATCTGAGGAGGAGTGAAATGGCCGCCGACGTTATGGATGACACCAAGGCAGGAGATGGGAGAGCTGCGAGCATAAGGTTTGATGCTGATGGTCTTACCATGAAAGCCGACGTGAGAGAGAGATAGTAGGAGGTGAGCGGTAAGGGGGAGTGAGTTTTCAGAAACACAAGGCTCTGAGTGGGCTTCGCCTGGAGGGTGATTCTTCACTTGTCTGGGAGGAAAGTTGTGCAGCGGAGGCAATAGCGGTGAGCAAGTCGTACAGAGGTAGCTTGGGAGTAAGGGTGCCTGGAGGAAGTTGGATGCCGACAGTGATCAGTTCGGTGCGGGATCGGGCGGTGGAAGCGGGTTTACGTGCGGAGCCAACAGTGGTCCAGGCGTTTTCCGAAGATTGCGTTGTAGCGTCATCTCCTGGCGGCTGAGTGAGATCCATTTCGGCCGACGCGTCTTCAGTCGGAGGCACGGCGGGCTTAATGGAATGTTCTTGTCTATCATAGGAGGAGGCAGCACTACGTAAGGACTGGGTAACGGAACACACGGTAGAAGGTGTTGCTATGAAAGGTCCAGTACCAGCGGCAGCGTCCAGCGGCGATGCGGTTGGTGGGGGAGGAGAGCTAATGACTTGTTCCGCGGCCAAGGTCATTGTCGGAGACGCTATGGCGGCGCAATCTGCTGTGAGGAACGCAGACACCCGCAACGGGGCCGTCGGCCCTGCGCTGTCGGCGCCACTCACAGCGTTCGGAGCAGGCATCGCGGCGTTGTGATGGGAGAAGGTGCAGCAGCATCGGATGCAGGAGGTTGGAAGAACGGCGAAGCGTCGGTGGTGATCGGCTGTAGGGGCCTGGTGCTGTCTTGCATTCCCGGAGTGCCAGGGCGACGCTGTAGTCTTAGCGAGGCGACGCGGTGCTTCGGACTTTTGAATGGGCCTGGGTGGCCACCCCGTCGTCGGACCGGGACCCGATGGTGGCTGGATGATCCTGAAGGCTTCGTGAAACGAAGGGTAATAACTGCGCTGGCGGCCAAGACCCTCAGAAAAACCAGGGGCAAAGAAAAACGGAGCACGATATGCAGCTATGAAACCTGGACTGCGCCACCTAGCGGCCAGAGTCAAGGACAATTGAAATACGAATCGTGGAACGCACGGCCAAAGATACCCGTGCCATCACCTGACGGCGCCCGTCGAAAAGAGACGGACATGCGCAGTAGGGGTTTCGGGAGAGAGGGTGCGTGTCCCACGGCGATATGTTGCCCTCTCCTCGCTCGCACGTTTGCCTTGTCACGCTTGCACACTTGACTGTTGCGAGTTACCGCCGTATCGTCTATGTTTTCTCTACTTTCATCCGTGTTTTGTGAGAGCTTCCACCTTCAAGATGAATCGCTTCAACGTTGTTAGTGTGAGCATGTACATGCGTTCCGAACCGACGTCGGTTTATGCGCTCGTTCGCGCCAATGTCAAGCGTGGTGGTGTTTTGGTAGCGTCATTCATGCACGTCCACAGGCAGTTGTAGCATTCCATTCCACTTTTCCGAATGGTTCGAAACATTTATAACTGTAGAAAAAGCGGCCGAAGGGTTGCACGGTACGTAACGAGGACTATTTCATAGGGCATCGTGCATTGCTTTCTTCGCGCTCCTGCCGCCCTCCCTACTCTTTCGTTCCGGGAAGCTTATACGTGACCCTATGTTTACACAACTACTACGCAAGTACACCATAACAGATAATACGGGCGGTATCGGAAGAGTAGTCCGACTGTTGGGGCCCTGTGTGCTTGCCCCCTTTTTCAATTGTGTATATGATTACACAAAAAATTATTCCCGCATGTTTTCCCCCTGATAGACTGGAGCCCATTTTTGCCCTATAAAACCTGTTCGTTCATTTTTTACGTACTAATTTCTCTAAATTTCGATATGTCGATGGTTTGATTTCTGGCCGTGGCCGTACATCCCCCCACCCCAATCGTACCTTGTGTGTTGTTTAAGTGGTTGGGATAAAACTACGCTTACTCTATATAGAGACGTACCAGTTCTGTGAAATACCGACATCCTTTGTGAAATACGCACACTGCGCGGGATTTGAACCCGCGACTTTGATTTAGTGAGCGTGAGGCTTTAGTTCACTGCGTTACGACACAACCGGAGATCCTTTTGAAATAACCTGTATACTACATTTATACCCACCCTTTGTGTCACATTTATGTTTCCATCTGATTTCAAGGATTCTTGGCTGGTTAAACGAACATTTCTTGAATAAGAGTGGCGAAGTAAGGTTTCATGAAGCCTCCCGTATAGCTGACCTTCAGGAACATCGCTGTTTCGGCTGCGGCTCTGATTTCACCCCGTGTGAATAGTGATCACCGTGTTCTTGTTTTACTCGTTACGCTAGAAACTTTCATCGAAACTGATTCTTGATTTCTTATTAAACATTCTGTAACTCCTCTTCTTGCTTTAACTGAGCTCATAATTTCTGCAAGCATTCCAGGTCCCACAGGAATATGCAGGTTGCAATTTGGGGAAACTGATTATCGCCAAAGCGAACGGCTGAAGCATGGCAAGCCGAAATACGGATTGCATAAACGCTAGTGTTAATTTATACGAATTTCACGAACTTTAATATGCTTATTACACTCTGGGAATTCCAAAAAGAGAGATGCATTCATTACGGCACGAATGTTGTTGGGGTGCGCCTGTTTTCGCTTCTAGATCGGTTCCCGGCGTCCGTTCACCCAATCGGTATTGTCGGCTTCTGCGGCCAGCGAGCCAGTTGCACCACGCGGTCTTTGGACGGGCCGACATGTTTGTGTCGCCGTGGGCGTCTAGTGACAAGGCGCTCTGCGAACTCGCAAGTCGGCGTCGCCGTCACATCGTCGTTGTGTTGGCCTAGCCAATGCGCCTAAACGAGAAGCGTGGTAATATATTACAAAAGATTTATGGACGAACAGCGTTAAGCGTTAAGGAGAATAGATGACGTGCATTCGGGTAGATGGCGGAGCCCAAAAAACTGTAGGAAAGGGTGGGCACGCTGCAAAAAACTTGCCAACGAGAGCGTGAGCTTTCCGTTGCCCTTAAAAATGGTATACGTGGCACAGATGACGCTGAACACCTAACCTAAAGATTGGGCTAGTTCATTTAGTGTGCTCAAAACGCCTTTCACAGCCCCTTTAACAGCGAAGCCGTTCTTGGTCGACCCTTAATGGGACGAAATGTGGCAACACGGTCGAAGCGACGTGGGGAGGGTACAGGCAGTGGGGAGGACAGCAAGCTCCAAACACACATGCAGCAAGTTTACAGAATGTGTCAAGGAGACACGTATGCAGGCAACGCTTTTCTAAACTAATATATCTGCTGGCAATGTTTATACTTGGGAACATTTTAAGCAAATGAAAACATTACACATTTTTGAGGTGATACATCAATGCACAAGCGATATTTGGATTGTTGTTTTATTTAAACATACATGGCTGCTTGATCTTTATTAAAAATAAAAACATATGCGGTAAAAATCACTCACGGCGCCTTCTGGCGGCAGTCTCTAAGCACAAAAATAAAAGAAGTTCCAGCATATGGCGCGAGCAGTGCAACACGGCAAAAATGAATTGGAGTTAATGGGAGTCAATCTGCAGGCTTTGAGGAGTGTATAAACTTTAGCCTTGCAATTAGGGAATGCCAGGAAGCTTCGCGGTTAACTTAAATGTTCGAAGGGTTACTTCCGTCAAGCTGGGCGAGTTTGTCTGTACGAATTCGGTGGCTTAAGATACACTTGCTTCCCTCTACTTTGTGGCAAATCTCTATTTCGTTTGCCCGGGTAAAAGCAATGGCGAAAGTTGACGCCGCAGTTGACACCCCTGGCAAAGTTCGCTGGCCTAGTTCATGAAACTTAATTCCAATGTGCGTGGAGGCTGATGAGAGTGCGTCTTTGAAGAATTCCCGCTTTCTCTACCGCCCCCAATAACTGATGGCGGCTACGTTCAGCGCACGATAACTCCTAACTGACAACAATCGCTCGACACTCGTTTGAAAGCCTTGACGCCGCGCTGCATCTAAAACTGGAAATAGAATTCTAGCTTCAGTCAGTGACTGCCTTCAAGTTTAGTATGATTACCTTCTGTAGAGTCAGCATTAACGTTATTCAACCAATACTTTTCCATTACGGATTGATCAGTATTATTACCTTGCTTTTTCCCTGGGGGTATGTTAATTCCGAGTGTGTCGGTTAGCGGCCCTGATCATTTTAAAACCAGGTTTATAAGGGATAATAGCTTCACTGTTCATCACTATGGGGAAAACGCATTTCTATAGCCGGCGAGATATAGCTACATGTTTCCGACCCCACAGGCTCGTAGCTGTATATTGCTCTGTAGTCAGCTCAAGTAGATTTTATTGCTGTGGGTCTCCAGCTTCTGTTCCCAACGATTTTTAACGGCAGGCTTAATTTTGCAAAATAATCCCACGTGTAACAGTAAACTATTGTATACGGCTGTACACAAGAGCGTTTGCGGCTGCCTATCTTAGCTCTATGGCAAACGCTTTCCTATAGCTGACGAAAAGCAGCTGAATGGTCTGAAGTATACAGAAATAACAGCCAGCTATAGTTAGCCGAGCAAGTTTTTGTCGGGCTGGCGTACAAAATGTTTCACGCACGCGTTTTTTTTTTTTTGCCGTCTTGTGTGATGCAAATATCCGTTCTTCAGCCATCTGAAGAGAATAATGCAGTTAAAAGGTCTAGCCTGCGATGCATGAAAGACTTCAATAGCTTGCTATAGCATATTTATGCATTTATGCATTTATGTATGTTTCTGCATGGGTGCCCGTAGACCTTTCTTCTGTGGGAAGGAACAGAGCACATCAAACCTGTATGAATAAACATATCGTTAAAAACTGTGATCTAGCTTCCATCTTCCTTTTGGGCGACTTTCTATGAAATCTATTGGATGACACGTGATCGCTTACCCATGTTTCTAAAGATAACAATACAATGCGGATTTTTTGGCAGAATAATGTGATGGTTCGGGCCCCGAACGCAGTATTTTGACATTTAAAAAGCACACAGCAGGCGTGCAGCTGTTATAGAATAACCCATCGAAGGAAGGCTGGTTAAAAGCAACGTCTACAGTTTGATAGGGCGGGAATATTGCTTCCTAAACAAATATTCAATCGCTCTGCTGTACATGTCGAGAAACGGTTTCAGAGCCCACAACGGTAAGTCACGCCTTCCTGGCTTCCCAAGGATGCGTCCCCTTACTCCCTTGGCAGGAATTATAGACAACTGTGTTATCACTACATCTTCCCATATTTCTTCGTGCATCTAGTAAAGACAATCCAGATATTGTGCCTCAATGTTACTCAGCCCAAAAAAGTAAGCCAATGCCGCAGGAATTTCGCTTTGAATTAAGTGCAGTTCACCATTCTACACCAGGCCCATGTCACTCCTGAACCAGCAATTACCCGGCTAATTATATATCAAATTTGCTTTAGTTCATATTACGCTATAAATTTAGGCTAAAACACGAACGGCTGTGTCCGAACTGTATAATCTCACTGGGAATCTCCAAGTACAGTATAAATACAACAATATTGGAAACAAATACCTATCTACTGCTTAACTCGAAATTTTAAGGAATTGTTAAAAAAAACGTATAAGATTTCTGTCCCTCGTAGCGGTCAGCTTTGCACATATAATTCGCCTGTTTCTCATATTATGGAATGCCTTGACAACCCTGTCAGCGCTTTGGTTGTGTAATTGTATATACATTTGCACTCTGCAAACACATCACCTCCCTGCTTCTGGAGAAGCGTAGGAACACACATTTGCTCTCTGTTTGCTATAATTTGTATTCCCATGGCGAAGGGCTTTGGCGATCCGCAGACTGTCTGCGAGAAACGTATCCAAACAGAAATATTTCCCGTCTTGCATATATAAACGTGATTTCTGTGTGTAGAATAAAAGTTTTTATCTGGAGAAGATAGAAAATGTGGTTTCTTAAACAATAGAGCATTCCCAAAGAAGACGATCAACCAGAAGCTGCCATGAAATTAATTGTTTACGTTATGACAGACTTTTCTTCGCCAATTGTGCCTCACTTAGGAGAGTGTCCTAGAGAATGCGTCACGAAATGTATATCTCCTGTATAACAAAAAGATACACTGTTAATGCGGACGAGAAACTACGCTGTGTCTTGTCTTCCTTCATTTGTCACTTTGTGTATGTAACGACAACTTTACATATGTACTGCACCCACTGTCTTGCATAGGCTGTCCAGGGAGGTTGAAAATAAAAACATTTGTGTTATTGACCCGATATTTTAGGAACTGAATCGCACATATGTGAAATGGGTATTGTTCAATACAGTTAAACAGCTACCGGCTGTACATCAACGCTTTTGAAAAATCTGCTTCACATCTACACAAACATGCACCGCTGTGAGAGGGGGTGGCGTATAAAAAGTCAGAAACCAAATTACGAAGTTTTTACGGTGAAAGAGAGAGAGAGAAAGCGAGACAAGGCTCTTTATTCGAGGAGTGAGCCGAGATGTGAGCCGGAATTTCGACACCGAAATACTGATTGATTGATTGTAGGGTTTAGCGCGCCGACGCAACGCAGGCGATGAGGTGCGCCTTGGTGGAGGGTTCGGGAGTAATTTTGACCACCTCGGGATCTTTACCGTGCTCCGAAATCGCGTGCACATGGGTGCTTTTGCTTTTCGCCTCCATTCTAAAAGCGGCCGCCACGGCCGGGGATCCAACCCGCGACCTTGTGCTGAGCAGCGCAACGTCTTAGCCACTCAGCCACCGCGGAGGGTACACCGAGGTACTACTCATTGCGGGAAGGGGGAAGAGAGGAAATAACAGGCCCGATAGATTACAAGCAAAAAAGTCGATATGTATATCCGCCGCAGCTTGTGTCCTCCCTTGCTGGTGGATGAGCGCAGCTCACCCGGCGAAACACGGAACTGCTGCGCCGCACACTTCACAGCCGAAATTCTAGAATCTGGGTGTCCGGCACTGCACAGCACTCCGCGACAAAGGTGTTAGTATACCACACTGCAGACGCCGCATCAGCCAGTTATTTCCAGGAAGATGAGAAGGTGGCGGAAGGACTCCAGGTGGATGAAGGCGCGCCCTTGGAAAACAGGAAAGCCTCCGGGCCCGCCCTAGGGAGCACCAGCTGCTGGTAATCAATCGCAATTTCGCAATTGAGCCAACGTGGGGTGAGCAAAAGCATAGAAGGGGTTCCATAGTTTCCGGTTGTGGGCATTTCGCTCAGACGGGCGACTCCGTGCGTTCTTCTAGTAACGCCGGAATGGTGCGTCACAGCTTTTATCGTGTTTTTCTAAGGCGCGAACTATCCACAGGGACAAGACAAAGAAGGAGACGGCAACACAAAGAGCTTCTTTTCATCTGTGTCATTGTCCATAATTCGCCCTTTCCACAGCCGTGATGTCTCGTAACCTCTCCCAAAAGCACCACTTGCTCTTCTCGCACAGGAGCTGAAGCCTTTCTGCACCCTTTTTATTGCTTTGGGTCTTTTCACTCTCTTTCGTAAAATCCAGCCCAACGTGTGTTCACAAAGGGGTATTGAAGACAAAACACCCCCTGGGGAGCTCACTCGGCTAAATTACAGCCACGAAAGGCGGTTTTGATAAAATAAACGCGACACTTACTGAACATTTAGACTTGCATGCTACGGTGACGTAATCTAGCGATTAGTTACGTGATAGGGGCCAGGAGGAAAAACCTAATTCTTAGTGCGTTACCTGCACATTAGAATTCAAGTGATGCTACCAAATAGACCTAGAAGTTCCACTTCAATACCCCAGGGATGTTTCTTGGCCGTGTCTTTGGTCGCTCGCCGCCAATTGCACACCCAAGACGCTGTGGCATCCTTAAAATATGCAGAAATGACTGAAGAACAGACACTACATGTTTCTTTAATATATATATTAATAACAGCAGAGTGGCTTAGGGCAAGCGTTGTCCATCCCTCGCACGAAAAGAAAACAAAGCCTCAAGAAAAAACGTCCTTAGTGAGGTCCCGGTAATCGAACGCGGGACATTTACGGCGTGAATCCTCCAACTTAACCACTGGACCCGACTGGTACGTGGTTATAAGTGGCGGGGAATAATAACATGTGGAGCTAATTGGACAGAAAAAAAAACGCATGCTGTTGTCACAATGGAACCTGGGTCCCTTGCAGAACGAAACGGGCGCCTACCGAATTGAGCTTTGGTCTCTTGGCGGGTGCTAAGCATATCCTTCGAGTTCGCAGCGCGGGCGTTGGCTTTGGACATGGCTTCGGGTTCAAGCGCGGGCTAACGCGGTCCACCTTGGGGGAGATATGAAAGCCTGCCGGCAAAACCACCCGGACCTGCCGGTAATAGAGAACATTCAGCGGCAAGTGCGGAAATATACGTGGGCTGCAACAGCCGGACCTCCGACGAAAGGAGGGGGGCAAACAGCTCTGTTGTTTCTCCACCCTTGCACCACTAGTGCAAGCAGCGGCAGAGTTTTGTTAGAAGTTTGCGCTAAAATTGCCAGCATTGTCGTAGTGAAAAAAACTCTTTTTTATTACAAGCTCGTTTCTTCTCTTAATGACCTCGTTAAATAAAAGAAGGCGGGCACCCTAGGCTACGTTTTGCTTACGTTTCTCTCAAAGCTGCCTGGCGTTTCTTTAGTGCTAGATAATGTGTACATGTAAGTCATGCGAGCTACGCTTCTTCCTATACAATTTGAGGAAGTGCTTCAAATGTAGGTGAGAACACTGAACGAAAGTTTGATGCAGAGAGATAACCAGACATAGAAAAAAAATGTGTGGGTTCATGAAGGCCTATATAGAATATCGTCGTTTTAAAGTACACCAAAAACCCACAACAAGGCCATCGACGGAGCATCCCGAGGAGGCATCCACTACTGAGGATCATATGTCCCCCTCTGAGAGGCTAGGTATCTTGTCAGGCCTCGGGAGAGAGTAGCCATGCATCCAACCGAGGTCTGTCCCCAGTGGCGACGGGAGCTTGGAATGCGTAGCACCACTCTTGGACATCAGGCGTGACCGGGGCGTGCATCGCCGCTGGCAAGGAGTTTGCTTCGGTAGATGGAGGAGCTATGGGTCCCTGCAGTATAAAAATACTTACTGTGTCTCTTTTCCGTTATTTAAACTCTTCTCCCTTTTTTCTCGCGCTGTACTGCAGCTACAGCTACTCATTTGGTACTCTCATGTGTACTTCCCTTTTTTACTTTCGTTTTGGGTTTGGGTAGCGTTAATGCAGCGCCTCGTAGGAGTTTTTTTCTTGGTTAATTTTGTAAGATTCTTACACACACGGACTTTATATGCTCTTTTTGTTAACGTAACGACATTTTCTGGCACTGTATGTTTCCAATACGCTTTTTGCAAAATTAGTCTTTGCGGCCCGCTACAATAAAACAAATTCTTTACCAGGGACAAACCGCATGTTCTGTTTGCATTGAGTACACGGAATAATGTCGGCGGCTCAAAAAATATATTATTCAAGAGAAAACAAGTCAAAACGAACAAACAATAATTGTATGTAAAAGACATCACATTGCAGCCATGCAAACAATTTCAACCTTAGCCTTGCTTGCATGAAAAAATAAATGTTTAAAATCACGAGCCAACAACATTCATCTATATTCCTGCTCCGCATTTTTGTCAGATACAGAATACGAACCGTGGTTGCTGTACTGACATTTCTGGTGTGAAGTACAATGGAGGGAACAGCACAAAAAATGTGTGTGCGGAATTGCAACTTTGTACTTCGAGATATTTTAGCGCACAGAAGGTCTTAATCTTGTTATTCGAGCGAACTGTTTCAGGAGTGTTAGTAAAATGCAAAATCGGCAGTCCAGCAGACCTCGTTTAGTGCAATCTTAAATGTGAAAAATAAGGGCTTGGCTTCACAACAACAGAAACTATTCAAAAACCCGCAGCTGTGAGTTAGAGCCTCCTGTTTTCGCAAGGATGTCACTTTTTACTTTGAGAACAAAAATTATAGACGACAAAAATTGAATCCAGCACTTACCAAGTTCACACTTGATAGTATTCCTTAATATTGGTGGCTCCTTCAAGGTTACCAATCCTAGCTGTACTGCAGGGTTCAAGACTGTCCAGCACTCACTTCCACACCCGGACCGCTACATTTCTCAATGAGGAAAGGCTAGGGAGACTGAAACGGAACGCTTCTCAAGGTGATGTCTGTTTATAAGAAGTTAAGCGCGCAGAACAACAGGACGAGTGGTGGACGAGTAAATGCCCGCTTGGACCGCCCCGTAGCATTCGTTTAAAACGGACAAGCACATGGTGTATTTTTCATCTTATCATGATTTGGCATGTTACTGATGTTGCACAAATCAGCAATTAATTGCAGAAATATTCGCCAGCCTGGCAGTTTTATAAACATATAATACTTCATACACATACCCACTCTCTTACTTTAAAAAAACACATAGCATTGCTCAGGGAAATATGCTTTTTGTGATATAGAAATATGCGTTGCACACAATTCGCCTTTTTATTCTCTAGAAAGGCTACGCCATAATCTCGGTACTTCGGCCCTAGGGTTTGCGAGCACACTTGCAACTCCGCAAATGGATTAACTGCTGTACTGGTGGCAATCGACAAGAGGGCAGTTGCGTGATCATTGCTTGCGCCAGTTAAAGTACTCATGGAGGGGTGCTTCGACAATGCACCACCTGATCGGCGAACAAACCTCTCCAACGAAAAACGCTTGAGGCCACACAAAAATGCAAAAGCGGTTGGGAATAGAACAAAACTTGGTTTTTACAGATTGCTTAAGCGCAACCTTACACGTGTCAATTTACAATTATGCTCAGCACGATTGAAAATCTGTCGTGTAAGTGACATCATTCGATGTACCCGGAATGTATTGAACAATAAATTGGTACGTAGGCGGCGACTTGCTGCTTTGAAAATTGGTTTTAAGTGCATTGAGGTATGTGTTGGAGCACCTATGCCCGGCACGTAATTAGATATTCGTGCGGGTATCTCGGGTTTTTTATTGCCAGCCCACTATTGTCGATGATGATAATTAAAGGTTCCGAACGTACGCAGTGAGTGCTCTTGATAGTGTTGAGAGAGTTAAAACTCTGTTCAATACGGAGGGTTGAGCGCCAACCAAAAACCCACCTGCATTATTTCTACTGACTGCCGCTAATATGTCCCTCTGATAGCAATATCAAATCATCGTTTAAACATAGTTGCCCCCCCCCCCTAGCCAAAGTGCCAAGTTGTACCACATAACCAGGTCCAATGTTCGCTTCGCCTTCAAGCAAGCATTAGCCGAAATTATATTTCTTCAAGCATTTGCATCAACGAATACACAGTTTTGTACAGTTTAAATTACCGGTTTCAACTCACTCCTCCCCCCCACACACACGAACACGCACACGCACATGCGCACACGCACTCACGTACGCACACACACACGCACACGCGCATGCACGCACATACACACACACATGCACACAAACACACACACGCACACCAGGAACTGTCACATCAAATATAAATGGCAGCGTCTGGATATGAGCCGACAAACATTTATTCGTGGGTCTGTAGAAGTATGGAAACAAACGGTCCATAAACTTAATGCACTCCAGTGAGACACGTTGTGCTTAATTCCCAGGGATTATTTTTGTTCTTGCGCCATGGATATTCGTACAGGGCTAGCCTGGCATCGCAGCCGGAGATGCGCTTTCAAGCAACCTTCCTTCCTCCCCGTGCGTGAGAAATGAGCGAGGGGCGTTGTTATGGTGCTGGTTGAAACAGGGTGGCTGTACGCACTGCCCTTCACCGTAACCACACTACCGACCACGCTATGAATTCGTGGACTCAGCCACCACTCCGGGAATTTTGGTGTCATTGCAGCCAGAACCCTTCACCTGAGCATACTGACAAGAATTGGCAGAAGGTCGTTTCTGGTTGCTCCAGTATTTGGGAACATGCCGTCCGACATAATCCTGGGAGCAGACTAGAACCTTTTGAATGACGTGCGGGTACGCATCGAACATGCTGGAAGTTTGAAGCCGTCCACCTATTTCGAGAGCTATTTTCTGCTATCATTGAGGGTGGACCAGCCTATCTCAATGCTTGTCGCGTTCGCTCGATCACCACAAAACACGATTCGCAGATGACATGAGCCCTGGCCTTTATTTTGATGAGTGATATTCGATTTTCCTAAAATGTTTCTTGTAAAGTTTTAAAAAAGCCCTTCTGCCATGCGAAGGTCCCTGGATAAATTAAAAGTACGAACGTGTGCAAGGACGGGTGGCCTAAATAATTGACAAGGCGATAGCTGCAGAGGCTGTTCTTAAACAATACGTCTGAAATCTTTAAGGTCTATGTTACTTTTTCTTCTAATTTAATTGCACAGTGCCTAGTTCTGGATAGACCTCTGTCATTTTTTGCCGAAAATGCCGAACACAAGGCTTTGCTGGAACCAGAATTTACCACTAAGCGAGTTTTCAGCCATTTTGGCACAACCTATTTGTTCAATATAATGAAAATTGGCTCAAAGCTCACCCTCATGGTGAACGCAGCGCCGTTGTTGAAGGGTGCGCCTACTCAACTTTCTTGGGTGGTCGATAACACGGTCTATAATAGACAACTGCAGCAATGGAGTTTATTGGCACTGAGCTTATTGCTTCCACTTGCCTGTGGTCAATATTCCTTCCTCCCCGTGCGTGAGAAATGCGAGGGGCGTTGTTACACAGGGTGGCTGTACGCACTGCCCTTCACCGTACCGACCACGCTATGAATTCGTGGACTCAGCCACCAGAATTTTGGTGTCATTGCAGCCAGAACCCTTCACCTGAGCATACTGACAAGAATTGGCAGAAGGTCGTTTCTGGTTGCTCCAGTATTTGGGAACATGCCGTCCGTATCCTGGGAGCAGACTAGAATGAAACGTGCGGGTACGCATCGAACATGCTGGAAGTTTGAAGCCGTCCACCTATTTTCGGAGAGCTATTTTCTGCTATCATTGAGGGTGGACCAGCCTATCTCAATGCTTTGTCGCGTTCGCTCGATCACCACAAAACACGATTCGCAGATGACACGAGCCCTGGCCTTTATTTTGATGAGTGATAATTCGATTTTCCTAAAATGTTTCTTGTTTTAAAAGCACTTCGCCATGCGAAGGTCCTGGATAAATTAAAAGTACGAACGTGTGCAAGGACGGGTGGCCTAAATAAATTGACAAGGCGATAGCTGCAGAGGCTGTTCTTAAACAATACGTCTGAAATCTTTAAGGTCTATGTTACTTTTTCTTCTAATTTAATTGCAAGTGCCTAGTGCGGATAGACCTCTGTCATTTGTTGCCGAAAATGCTGAACACAAGGCTTTGCTGGAAACAGAATTTACCACTGATAAACTTGTGACGTATTGATCAAGCGAGTTTTCAGCCATTTTGGCACAACCTATTTGTTCAATATAATGAAAATTGGCTCAAAGCTCACCCTCATGGTGAACGCAGCGCCGTTGTTGAAGGGTGCGCCTACTCAACTTTCTTGGGTGGTCGATAACACGGTCTATAATAGACAACTGCAGCAATGGAGTTTATTGGCACTGAGCTTATTGCTTCCACTTGCCTGTGGTCAATATTTTGAGTTGCACACTTGGTCTTGCACCAGATATTTTGTGTTCAAACTGCCTAATGTACAAAAATAATGTCCTCGAACACATTTCAAATGTTACTTCATGCATCGGTGGAACTTCGACTACCATTCAATGCAGTGAACAACACCACTTTTCGTGCAAAAACAATTTTTACGGAGCAATTACAAAAGTCTTCTAGATACAATATTAAGGTATCAGTTCCATAGTGAGACACGATATGAAATATGTTTTGTTAGAACCACCGCTGTATTATACAAGGCCTGTTTTTTTTCTGAACCCACTATAGTGCAAAAAATTACACGTAACGCAGTCATTCACGGGAAAATTTCGTTCTATCACCCTTGTGTTCTCGTTGCTTCTGTTTAGATTACAATTGGTCTTATTTACGTGCAAATACGTGTGCGTTTGCATAATAAGACTAATCGGGCCGAGTGAATTTTAAACACTTTTAATGACTTCGCCAAGGGAAAATACTTTTTGCTTTTCATTGTGCGGCAGATGCACGGTGTAAATGGCAGCACTTCTTTTGAAGCATATATATGTTGTGAAGCACGACGCTGAACACAGCTTTAAATAAAAAGCTGGTGACATAAAATTGACACTTGCAAGTAACAATTGCTATGCGCTGACCGCACCCAATATGTCATAATTAAAAATCATACACTGGTATTGCATTAAATACATATTTAGTACGCGCTGCATATTGTCACGAAGACAAGGACGATGCAGTTGTCTTGAATGAGAAACACGTTTATTGGAGCGAACTTGTGCTCCCCTAACAACTCAAAAGAATACAGAGGCGGCGAAGCAGCGGTCAACAAAGTGACTTGCACAGGCGAGTGTCGTCGAATCGAATGCTCCGGCGTCCGCACTGCAGGCTTTTTATCTTTCGGCGCGCGTGGTTCTCGAAACGTCGATTCACATCGAGAACATAGTAGAGCCAAGAAGATTATTCTGGGCTGTTCACGTTAGATCGGAATGCTCTCCCTATCACAACAGATAACACATGCGGCACAGAAAGAAAGAATGGAACACGTGCTTCCCTTGGCGCAGAGATAACACAGACCGGCGCAGCCGGGCGGTAAAAGCAAGACACAAATAAACAAACCCAATGTATGGTCCGCGGCAATATTCACCGCTAGGACTAGTTCCAGAGCAAGCCTTCGTGTTTATTCCGTTTTTGTTGCAAAGGGGCACATCAAAATGATACAGACTCCTTACATCTGCAGTGCTGCAATTTCAGTGTTGAACTTCAGGAACATGAACGCTACAAGCAATTGAACGCCATCAGCTTTAGCCATTAACCTTTGTAGTGAAAGGGCTAGGCTCGCTATCTTCTTGGGCAGCCACTACAGCTGCAGTTCCGCACGACTTTGGTTCACTGCCTTCGAACCACGTACATTGTTTGGGAACTCTTTTGCGCACCTATACAGATATTTGCCTTCTTTTAAAATGACATGCGGTATATAACCAATAAGGTTTCACGCCTTGCCAAGTATTTGTATAGTGCAAACTCAGCCTGCCTAATACATCAGTATGGGTTTCGCTGTTGTGTGAGTACCTAGTGTTCGAACTGGGCATCTCACCGCCGTCACCAAGGTTATCCCAGCATCCCAGCTTGTCACCGATGTTGCGAATCGGCGATCTTGACGCTGTCACCACTGTCGGGACTGGGCCCTCTCACCGCAGCCACCACTCTTGCGACAGGCCATCCGGGCGCAGTCACCGCTGTAGCGGCGTTTCCTTGCTCCGTCCGCTATCAACGCGACCCAGAGCAGAGGGATGAAGTTCTCGAGCCAACAAAAGTTGAAGTAAGATCTATATACAGTATGTACAAGGGTAAGCAAACGTTACATGCCTCGCCAAAAGGCGACAGCACCTCTCCACTCGGTGCCTCTGAATAGTGCTGCCGGAAAATGCCGACGACACCGGCACCGGGCGGGTTTTATACCCCCGGAAGTTCGTTGGAAGCCCGAGAAGGTTGAATCGCTTAAGTCAGGACTCTCGCTGGCCGAAGTATTAAATGCGACGAATCGAAGGGAAGCGGTTGCGTCAGCCGAGCCGGCACGATGGGGAAAGGGAGGGCGACGCCCACGCTGTCTCCGCGACACCACCTCACGGCAAGCAGCAGCATGTCGGTCGCTGGTCATTCACCCGATGCATGATTCGGCCGAGTCACCGTGACGCAAAAGGAGAGGCGACTCTGCCCCGCTGCATGTTTGAGCCCGTCGGTCAGGGGTGGTTTGGTCTTGTTTGGACGTGGCGTGAATCCGCCCGGCTGTCGGCGCGTCGCCCCGTGCAACGAATTTGGGCCGGGCGCTCTGGCACAACACTAGCTAGCTATTACTTAAGTGTGCTGACAAATGTTGTGAAGCACCACGCTGAACACAGCTTCAAATAAAAAGCTGCTGACATAAAATTGACACTTGCAAGTAACAATTGCTATGCGCTGACCACACCCATTATGTCATAATTAAAAATCATACACTGGTATTGCATTAAATACATATTTAGTACGCGCTGCATATTCACCGCTAGGACTAGTTCCAGAGCAAGCCTTCGTGTTTATCCCGTTTTTGTTGCAAAGGGGTACATCAAAATGATACAGACTCCTTACATCTGCAGTGCTGCAACCTTACAGTTCATGCAACCTGTTGTTAAAGTTGTACAAAAAGTACCTTGGCTTGTCGTGAAATGAAAACTTGCGGTATCCAGTACACAGCTAAAAATAAGAGGTTTTGGAATGTAAAAATTACGAAAATATTCGTAGAAAATTCAGAGGATTTTCTAGTAATTCATAGTATTTTTATGCCGCTTGTGCAGATTGTGAGTTCATTACTGACAGAGTTGGCTATGAGGTGTCAATGACGTTGAGTTTTTGTATTGTTCTTAAGTTTCCGTTTGTTTCTTTTCGAAAACAATATAATTCGTATACTATCATATCAATTCGGTGCCGTTTTGTGGGTATTTATGTTTTCCTGCAGATTAAAGGCGGAGTGCAGCGTTACCGTATTTTTGCTTTTTTTATTCCTATTTCCACGGTTCTTTGCCGGCGTTTTTAAGTTAAAGGGGCACTGATTGATAACTTCGGAGATAGATTGGTCATTTACATCATCTGCTCAGCGGCGAATACAGCCTAGAACATATTTAAAATCAATTTTAAGTGTGCGCAATATGAGGTGTCACGATGCACGCTCCAATGAGTTTTTGTGATTTCGTCAGCTCATCGGGCAGCTGGCCGCGACCAAAGTTCTACAGCGATTCCAGGCACTTGTTTCTACCATTGGATGCGAAAACGCGCCGGAGGCACGAAAAGCCCACTGAGCTAACCGCACGGTCGCTGTGCAGACGGCGGCCACGGCCTCGAAGTAGGCCGGCGCAGGTAACTCGAGTGATAGCTTGTTACCGCTGCACGAAATCCCCAAGTCCCGACCATGGTGGCTTACGCGATGGCGGGTTGCATTAAAAATTGTCATCTGCGCCGCTTACGAGAGCGGCACTCGAATATCCGCCGCAGTGCTATCTGTACCTGTTTGCTCGCGTCTTGCAGATAGCCGCGGTAGCAACTCGCAGCGCCTGCGTCACATCCCCGGGCTTTTTAATTAAGCGCCTCACGAGATCAGTACGCATTACGTCGATTAGTGCTACGGTTTGCTCTGTGATTTCCGACGGTCACGTGGTCAGCTTTGTTCACTATCGTTTCGCGGCACTTCCGACGAAAATGTTAAACAACCGTCGCACGCTTGAGGCTACAGGTTATAAGTAGGTCACTAGCTACTTTTGCAAAATTTTTGTGTCAGTGCCCCTTTAAGTCTTCAGTTTGTGGACGATATGTAAAGATGATTATTAGTTTTTTTTTTATTTCGCAATTCTTTTGTCAAATTTCAGTTTTTCTATTTTCCGAGTTCTGTTTACAAACTCTGTTCGGTTCTCCATTTACGCAATTATAAGGATTAAAGGCGTTACTTCCGCCAGTTATGCATTCCTTGCGAATGCACGGCGGTGCCGGGTTTCCTCATTTTTTCGTTATTCCTATTTGTATTAGAACGTTCTTTAGTGGGATTTCTGCTTAGTATTTTGTTTAAGCAGAAGTTGTAAAACGTGCACATTTTTATTTCAAATACCATTGTGTTTTTTCTATTTTTCTTGTTTTATATTTTCTGAAAACGTTGTTGTGCGAATTATCTCTGTTGACGTTATTATAATTGCTGAATGCGTTACCTCCACCAGATACCCATTTCTTTGGAATGCCATGATGTGCACAGTTCGCTCATTGTTTGTTATTTTTTCTTGTATCGAATGTTATTTCGCGGAAATATTTATTTACCCTTCTGTTTTCGGAGGAGACCTACAAGATTCATATTTTCGATTTCGTGATACCATTTTCGTACATTCTCTTCTTCTTTTTCTTATTTGGTTGTTCTTCGAAAATTTGCTCTATCAAGTACATCCTTTTACGCTACTATAGATATTGCGCTTGTTGCTGCGCCAGTTATGGATTTTTTGTGGGATTTTAGTGTGTTACACGCAGCTGGCTGTTGAGGGCTCGGTAAAGAGTGCTATTCATTTAAATGTATAACTTTCACTACCCAAACTGAATTAGGAACTATTACTTCTTAAAAGACTCAAAACTACAAATATTCAACTCTCCTCAACACTGAATTTCATAGAAACATATCCAGAGTATACTAGCATATTTTTCCCTTATTATTCGAACGCTGCTTTATGTGGGCGTATACGCTTGGACTAAAAAAAACCTGAAATAAAAAAAATAAACTATAAGGTGATGTTTTACGCTTCCGTCTTGCTATTGTGTCATATGGGCGATGTTGCAACCTGCACAACTCAGTCAGCCTGTAGATAAATCAGTCAGTCAGTCAGTCAATCAATTCAAGCAATCAATCATAATCAATCAATCAATTATTCAACGCCCTCTCGAAATCACTTTTGCAGCTCAGAAGTTGCGAAAATATTTTCAGACAGCCAAGGACGCAGGTTTTCTTGAAAGAACGAACGTTTATTGGAGGGAACGTGTGCTCGGTAAATACTCACTTATAAATACAAGCGGTGAAGGAGCACTCGACGACGTGACGCGAGTAGACTGGCGTCAGCGAATTGCGCGCCGTGGCGTCTGCTTTGCGGGCATTCATATTTCGGACTGATTGCTTCTCGAAGCGCCGAATTACATCGAGGACAATGAAGATCAAAGATGATTATTCTACTCTAGTAAGAATAGGGCAAAACACTCTCCCTGTCAAATGAGATAACCCATGCGGCATATAAATAAAGAATCGAACACGTGCTTGGCATTGCACACAGATAACACAACCGAGTGCGCCAGGTGGTAAAAAAAAACAGGGAAGTAAAGAAACCAATTGTATGGTTCACAACAATGTTATTCTGTAGCTAGCAGATTGTAAACCCTAAAATGTCTTTGTCGGTAAAATAAAACTTTTAATACACTTCAGCAAACTATTTTCCGAAACTTCATTTGTTACGTTGCAAGTATACCGACAGCCGCTAAGAATAAAAGAAACGCAACAAAAGGTTTTGTGTAATTTAAAATTTCTCTGTGCTTGTCTTCGGACTAGTCATGGACATGTCTAAAAACGCGCTTCACGCTCGAACCAGCTAGACACTCACTGAATATATGAATGTTTGAAGAGTAAAAAAATTAAAAATCTTAATGCATGAACCCCCAATGCTAATCCCATTTTATTATAAAAATACTCCTTTGCTAAGTAACCTACCTTGACGCCAAAAAAAACGTAGATATTTTAGTTCTGTTCATAAAGTGTCCCACACGGTGCCCGTCAGTGGTGTTTTTGGTGCAGTTTAATAACAATTTCACAGGGAGTGAGCATACACAATAGAGAACGTTAAGAGGCCTTCTGTATTTTAAAGAATTTTTTCCTGCAGGTTACTTAAACCAAACGTCTTTGTTTTAGATACGGGTGTTGTAACGTACAGAAAATTGGTGTAAAAAGTTGGGGCTGAGGTCCGATTGAGTACGAGCCGGGATCGCGCGCCGGGAAGAAGAAATAGCAGTGGAGTTGGGGGTATCGAGGAGGCCTTTGCGAACAAGGGTCGCCGCGCGAGTGAAAAAAAAAAACATCTTTGCGAAATGAGGTTTATCCACTGACGACCATAATGTACCAGCGAATATAAAAGGTGAAGGTGCGATGGGGCAAACAGGACGCTCCTGGCCAGTGGCGAGGTAGCGGAACAAGCTTTGACGGGTGGCGTCTACTCGGATTTTCAAGTGGGGGGAGGCGCGGCCGACAAGTTTTTCAAAAGCTCAACGGCAGATAAACAGAAGTTCCAACAACGCTTTCAAGAATGATGGAGCCCTGTATATTGCTTTACTTTGTGTATAAGTACTGGGCCTTTTATATTTTGAGGTTTTGTTTCCTCAGGACATCGCACGGTGCTTCTGCCAAGCACCGTTTAGAATACACGTGAATAAAAGAGGTTCCTTTTTTGTTGAAGCGGGCACAATCACGAATGACTTTTTTTTATCTTTCTGTCAAAGGCGGCAGCGTTTGCAGCTTCAAACGGTCGCAGAAGCGTAGAACACTTTTACTCTATTGAGCTTTAAAAAGCGTACGAACACTCTTTTTTCTTAAAAGGAGGTCTTGTCCCACTCTCGCTGACGTTTTAGAGAAGCCGTTGGAAATTTGCATGAACATACTACCAATTTTGTTACAATTTGTTACAACGCTAATACCACGGTAAAATATAATAAGATTAGCTTCTGCTCGGTTAGTAAAGAAACATTGGGAAAAACAGATATTATAACCGCAATGTTTGCGCCAACACATAAAGAAAATTACAGCATCCGCGGCGTGAGCTTTTAAAAATGAACTTGGCAACGACGAAAAGCGCTCATGTACATTACACAGTGGTTCTTCCACTTTGTAAAAAATAGCATGCCTACGTGAGTTTGGACTCAAGTCATGTTCACTACTAACTCTTAAGTCCTGTCTTTGAGGAGCAGAAAGGACGTAAAAATCTATATAATAGAAGTGGTAATCCTGATCTGCGAATATGGTAAGGGTTAGCGAAGGGACGACTCGCGTACTAACCTCCGTAGACTGAAAGGTTTACTGCAAGAGATCCGAAAGCTAAATGTAATGCGACGTTTGAATTTTCTGAATCTGAATTTTCAACCTTGTAAGTGTGACACCCGTTAATCGGTTAGTCACAAACTCATATTGAGGTGGGTCCACGCAGATCTTGGAGGGAATGATACACACTGAGGCTGGCGAAAAACGTTAACAATACGTTTAATGGGGGGGCCTCATTGGTGCCGACTTCCTCACCAGGTTGGGCAGAATCGTTCGGTTTGCAGGGGTGGTAAAACGTCGACGGGACGTCGACGGGCCAAGTGGGTCTCGGCGCCAGATGGAGGCAGTGCAGGGCCGGTGGCTCGAAAGGTCTGCGCTCTGAATCCGAGGGCAGAAACGGGAGGCAATATCGGACCGGTAGTTCGGCGAGCTCGAGCTGTAGGCCGCGGTAAGGAAGATGAGTCCGGGAAGTACCGGTAGCTCGGCGGGCTCGAGGTGTAGACGGGTAAGGAAACGCTGGCAGCGTGCGGGCTCCCGGGTGGGACGTGCTTTCGGATTGCTCCTACAGCTGCGTCCGAACAGCAAGACGGTCGCCCCAAGTCCAACCATGATCCTCTCCGTTCGCTCCACTTTATCTCATCCTCCTCATACGTCCGAGCAACGGCGGGGAGAAGGGAGAAAAGGGCCGGCCACAAGCCGCGGTGGACGATGCGGCTGTCCGCGACCCCGCCAAGGACGCTTCAAGGAAGGTGAGCTCGGCTCGCCTCGAGGCAAAACGGAAACATGTGTCCTTTGCGATGCTGCCGCGCTTTCCCACGGGAAAACTTCCTGCGGCCAAAGTTTTTCCATCTGGCTCGGAGAAGTCGGGACACGCGTACGACAGTCACATCAGAAAACTTTGCATGTTGCAAAAATGCAACTCCAATAATGTATAATCCTTATCCAACCTTTATAAATATTGAAGTGTGCAAAAAACAACTAATGGCGTCTTTTTTCTGCTTCTTAACGATTACCTCAAAGAATTGATTGATTGATTGTAGGGTTTAATGCGCCAACGCAACACAGGCGATGAGGCGCGTTGTAGTGGAGGGCTCCGGATTAATTCTGACCACCTGGGGATCTTAAACGTGCGCCGAAATCTCGTACACTCAGGCGTTTTTGCGCTTTGCCTCCATCAGAAAAGCAGCCACCGCGGCCGGGAATCGAACCCGCGACTTCGTGCTCCGCAACGCAACGCCTGAGCCACTGTCCCACTGCGGCGTGTAATTACCTCAATGTAACTTTGCAAAATAAAATGTACACGCGTACGGTTTTCTAAAATTAGAAAAATATAAAGACAAATAAAACCTATATCTACTCAGCGCTTTTGGCGATTAGCATTCATTTCGAAAGCAAACCATCAATGTCGTTTCGAAAGCAAACCAGCAAACCATCGACAACACTATTGCCGCGTCGGCTCAGCCAACGCCACCACGGAGGTGACTTGAGCTTTTCATTGCGTCGTCTTCTGTTTAGTTTTGTTGGGAACATATTAAGTCAGGTTCAGACTGTTGTCGCAAATTTCGTAATATCTTTAAATAATTAAGTAATTTCACGTCTCAGCCAACCGAACTGCGTAAAACGCCGTTTTTTTACGTCCATAGCTCACGATTAGGCTGTTACGTCGGTAGTCTGAACATAGCAATGCAGTCTGCACGAGCGTATATTCTGCTTAGAGCACTGCATTCCAACACCGGCACGTGAAAAAATTTTTAGGCTGGTTAAAGGAGCAGAAATTGTTTGAATAACTTATTCTCGTTCGAAACATGCAGAGCGTCTCAAATGAAGTAAACTCTTTTTTCACTTCTCACGTACGGAGTAGGGATTTAAACGGTGTTGGTACCAGCGTGTGGACATATCCCGCCGACATTTAAAAACTGTATGTAACGGCGGCATAAGTGATATACGAGCCCGCCATTTATACTAATTGCTGCTGGTAATGTTATCTGGCGAGAATTTCATCGGTGCAAAGCCTATATGTTCCTTTTTTATCTGCGTAAGGTTGAGGTAATATAGAGTTTCTTTGTCTTCTAGACTTTTGCTACATCAGTCATTTATGGCGTGATATTGTGTTTCAGGAATAATAAAAATGAATGCGAGGGAGTGTTTTCTGCGTGGAGCAGCATTTTTTGTTGGATACGTCATGTGCACTCTTATACTATATTACATCTGTACAACTACTTCATTTGACAACCTTTTTGAAGGTGTACACAATGCAAGCCAAGGTAAAGCAGGTAGCTGTACTTCTGATAAGACGTTACTGATTTAATACTACTCTGTTAGTCAAGGATCGGTTACTAACAATTACTTGGTTACTTGCGGTTACTAAAGTTTTTTTCTTCCTAACTATGCATGCGTTATTCTATAACTGATGAAACACGTGAAACTTTTATCAGCTTTGCTAAACTTCCGCTGTCTCTCTAACCAACAGGTCTTTCAAGACACGAATCTATTGAGTATTGGTCGGACGACGCACTGCCACCCGCTTTCAAAATGGCCCTGGGCGCCTATGCCGTTCTGCCCCCCGACGATGTGAAAATTGTTCTGGTAGTTGCCTACTACAGATCAGGTTCGACTTTTGTTGGTGAGCTCCTCTCTGCGGAAGCGAGGAGTTTTTTTCACTTTGAGCCTCTCCTAATGTTTACGATCAGCGGCCGCATTCAACGTAGGTGGCAGCGTTACGCCTTCGAGTTGCTCGATGATCTAGCCATGTGCCGAATGTGGAACGTTCCTCTATACATGCTATGGTTTCAGAGCCATCCCGAGTATCTGCATCACAACCATTTCCTTGCTGACATCTGCGGCGGAGGTGAATCTTGCTACTCGCCAACAAGCGTTGCCGCACTGTGTGCTCGAGCTGATGCACAAGTGTTCAAGTTCACACGTCTGGACGTCCAGCAGGTAGGAATATGTTTATTTACTAACTCGTATTGACATGTGCATGTAACAACGTTACTGCGTATGTGTCGTATTTGAGCCGCGGTTTTTTTCGAAATGAGCAATCTACGCAAACGGAATTTGAGGAAACAGCGAAACTTAGCTGAGGGTCCTAATTACAACGCAGTCAAAGCTATTCTGACCTCGGGGAACGTCCCGCCCAGAAGGAAATAAAAATGAAGTAGTAAATAACTATTACTAATAAATTTTAATGGACAATTTATATTAAACGAAATAATAAATTCATCCTGCCTGACAGTCCCAGCTATCAGGCAGGAAGTCGCAAGCAGGCTACCGTGTTGGTTATGTGATGGCAAACCAAACGATAACTTCCATCAAGAAAATAGCGTTGGTTAATTCTGATCAGTGCAACAACAACAACTGGCTCATTTGTGATACGGGAAGCGATCTGCATGCACCTTTGCCCGCCGTGTTCTCAGCTATTTTGTGGCAGCTTGCCTTGTAGGAAAAAGGTGCAGAATTTTCCTTGTGACGGGGGATTTATATGAGTTAGTTTATGTTTCCGGATTTGGCTCATTCCAGAAAAAAACTCATTTGTCTAGCGTTACTTAAAAGTAGCTATAAACAGGAATTATTACAAACACTGTGTTTCCTATCAGTACTGACAGAAACCTAAAACCATTTGTATATCCTAAAGTGGTCATTAACAACATAAAACAAAATTAACAAAAGCATTATCTACATTGAAAACTTCGCTGTTTACACACATTGTTATGTACACGCAGATCAGAGTATGATTTACTGTTCTAAACATTATGCGAAGTTTAGAAGTTTCGTTATTGCCACAGGTATGAAAAACCCAGTCTCAACATTCCACGCAGTGTCCTGCATTATGAGTGTCAACAAGAATCAACAACTTTAAATTTCCTTTCACGGCTAAAACACCCCTTGAAAACTGGAGCTATTGCCGGCAAAAATCAGCTCTCTGTGATTTGTTTGTAGGAGCAAACACGCGTTCCGGTATCTGGCTTGGTTTTAATGCGATGAATGCGTTTATGAATGCGGTGAAAGTAGCAATGAATGCGTTCCTGGCTGCGAATGAAAGGATGCCGGCCAAGAGCCGCGACGTCGTTCAAATGACGTCATTTGAGCACGCATACAGTGGCTAAAACGTCAAGGGGAGAAAAATCTTGCGAGCAAAATTCACAGTTCCCTCGTGGGTGTAGCAGACCAATTTGTGGCTGAAGTGCTTCGTGGCCCCATATCCTAAGTAGTGACAGCGCTCCTGAAGTACGTTCTGAAAACATTTTATTGTTGCAAAAAAAGGTGGAGAAACGTGTATCATGGTCTATTGGCCTTAATGGGAGGCGCAGTGGTACTTCTCGCACCATACCTGTGTTACGAGTTATTGTATGAAGCAGTATGTACAGAAAGTCAGCAAAGTCTTGGCTTTATTTGAGCGAGAAAAAAACACCTTAGAATATTGTAGAGTTTTAAGCTGACCGTTTCTGACAATCCGCTCCGCTCCAATAGCAAGCGGGAGCGTCACTGCGCACGCGTGGCGGGCAAGGGCGCTAGCGACGATACCGGAGCGGGGCACCGCTCCTCTAGCCAGGACTCTTAGCGCACCATCGCGGCATCTTACGCTACCGCGCGGAATTCTAACACGGCTGCCCCCACGCGAATGGAGCGCGCTACGGCGAACTCAGTTTCTTCCGTTGAAACAAGAGCGATGAAACTGCGAAAGCGCTTCCGAATAGGCAAAGGTGCCACGCACGTTAACGAGCCTTAGAACGGAAGAAAAACACCGACCGAAGCCCGAGCCAAATTGTACGCAGCGCCGAGTAAGACAGCCTTGTCTTGGCTATTTGAACGTTGAACGGATTCTTTTAAATTTTTTAGGGCCGTTATACCGCCTCAGCGACTACATTATAATAAAAAGTGAAATTAGGCACTAAACACGGTATTTTACTGTATCTGAGTGCTCAAAACACCGATTCTTATCTTTACATTGGGATGCCGTTTCAGTTTACACTTGCACCAGTCACGCAAATGATTCCCCGTCTAGGGAGATACGGTTGTCACTTAAATAAAAGCGTTCTTGCTGCTCACCCTCCATTTGTGCAGAGAGGGCCGCCGGGAGCATAGCGAGCCGCCAAAAAACGACCTGTACAAACCCTATTAAATCCATTTTACACTTTTAACATGCGTAAGTAAACACTGTTAGAAATATTATAGTCGGATCTAATCGACTTTATTTTGGGATCAAATTCCATAAACGTAAGGATTGCTTGAAGTGACACTGGAGATTGAGAGGTCAGGCTGGGGGCAAGGGAAGGCGCCACTGCAAGATCGCCTATATTTTGCTTAGGTGTACCGATGCGATAGCTCGGAACAAAGTGTTTCAAAGGAACACTGAAGTGATTTGTAAACATTGCGGGATTACGAGCGCAAATTGTAGTCCGGAGTCCCTAGGCCCTGTTTCGAGCACTCTGAGCGCGTTTACGCGAATTTATTTAGTAGAAAAATCAATTCAAAAATGCTGTCCTCCTCTCTCCAACGTCGCCCATTTTCTGTGGAGTTTTCGTGTGACGTCAGGAGGAGATGAGCTGGCAATTGGCTGCGCTCCTGCATGGCTCGCCGACCTTCCGACAGAGTCCGTCGGCCCAGTGTTTCTTCCGCCGGCCGCTGACGGGTCGTCGCAATTCGTTCGCTCAGTTGAAACGAAGCCAGGACACGTTTGTGAATGGAAGAATGTGCCTTTCTTCACTTCGTTAGTTTGTACACTGTATCTAGCTCCAAGTCAAGGTCGCTCCACACAAGCGCTGCACATGACTGGTACGCTAGTAGAAATTCCAAGGCCACTTGAAGGCACTAGAAGAGTTAGCAATATCAATATAGGTACTAAGGAAATAAAATCAAGTTATACTTTTACCGTACAGCGTAAACCTAGGGTGCAGGACGCACTTTTTTGCGCTGGCCGAGCACGCACAGCGGTCAGCTGCACGACTACGCATCTGCAAGCGCTTTTCCATATATGAAATGCAATTGCTAGACGTGAGATATTGTGGAAACTTGGGGGATGCTTACTGCATGAGCGCAATACAACAAATAGTCACCTAAGCCGCTTGAAATGCTAAAACTAAATAAAAATGTAAAATGGTTATACATTATATACCTTATATTTCCAAAGTGAGCAGTGCTCGCCAATGGCCAAGTGGTCTGGAGGGCTAGGTATGCAATTTTCAAATTTTTTGCAAGTGACGAGTTGGAACTTTTTTTTTAAGTTGACTTTTTAGTTTTCGGCCGATGTTTTCTGTAGTGAGTTCATCTTTTTTTGGAGCACTAACGTTCACTGCTCCACGAACTAGTTGACAGAACGCGCGCAGGCCGACACTAGCGCTATAGCGAGTTCTCATTGGCATGCTGTTGGCATAAGCACCGCCTGCTTGCGGGCAGTCGGCACAGGCCAGAATCAACAGAACCTTGGCCTTGTGCGAACACGCTTTTTACAATACAGGCATGAGTGAGGCAAGCTCCAAATATGGGGGAAAAGCGCATGGCATTTGCGCGTCTGCGGGGACGCGGAGGGCGGTCATCCACTGCGTAGACCTCGGCTAGTGATTGCTACGATTCCAAGCCGTCCTGGGAGGCTTATCTTATGCATTTTCCAGCCGAAAACATGATAGAAGCGCGGTACGACGATTACTGAGATATCGAGAATGCGCATCCAACCATTCTGTCGGATGTCAAGCATGTTGCTTCACAGAACCGAAACCGAAACTTGTTTGAATGCTAACCTTCGGCATCTTCCAATCACGGTGCGTCTCCTCCCGTCTTTACAGCCTTTAGTGCTACGGCCGCCGCAAACCGCGCATGGTATTGTTTTCTTCTTTCGCGCTTTGTAAAACAATTACCGACTTGTCAACCGGATAAAAGATGAGAAGTGTGCGAATTTGAGCCAGAGTACGCAGTGCAAGCAAAACGGAAGCTTGACAAATTCACTTTAGTGTCCCTTTAAAGTTTGTGAACGCGCCCTATGTTTTCTTGAACATACTGCCGCGAGCATGTGTTGTTGATATTTTGATACCAGCGCACGCCACGCCCCCCTATTTTAATACTTCGGGCAAAATGCGTTTGCTCTTTTAGCAGCGGAGTTTTCGTAGGTCGAGCCTTCCGACCCTATGGTAAAGTAATACAGAACGCAGGGGTAAGCCCAGGTTACCCAACCCGCCGAGGGCCTCTATTGTTCGGTATGGGAACCAGATGGTGGTAGTTTCCAGACCCCAGGACAGAGGGTGCAGTCGTGGCACGCTGGAGCGTGTTCCTCTTCCTACAGCTTTACGAGGGAGAGAGAAAGGAGCATTGCGCTGTTTAGATTCAGCTGATTGATTGTAGAGTTTAACGCGTCGATGCAACGAAGGCGATGAGGCGTGCCGTAGTGTAGTGCTCCGGCTTAATTTTGACCACCTGGGGAACTTCAACGTGCGCCGAAATCTGGTACACACGGGCGTTTTCGCTTTTCGCCTCCATCAGAAAAGCGGCCGCCGCAGCCGGGAATCAAACTCGCGACCTCATGCGTTTACATTTAGCTGATAATTCCTTTTCGCATCCCGTAGAATTTGCAGGGTGACGGCGCTGCCGTTCCTAAGCGAGAAACCATTGACGTGTAAGCCAACACAACAGAAACACAGCTTGACTGTGTCAGCAGATTTTGCTCCGGGTGAAACTGTGGTTAGTTGTTGGCCGTGCGCAGCGCTAACCAATCTTGTTTGATGGGGTGAATGTTCGATCGTGTCATCGCTAGCTTACGGGGTTATTCTGCCCCTAACAGTGTACTCTCATTGTATCGTTCCGGAAAAATAGGCCGGAGAGGTAAATGCTGGAGAGGGGGGGGGGGCGTAATTTCCGTGGCAATCCATCCGCTTCGCTACATTGTTGGTGTCAGTTGGTTCACTGCTTCTTCCCCGCATTTATTTGAATCTGTGTTGCGAAGCAATACTTCGCTAAAATAAACATTCTTTACTAAAGACCGTCTGCACTGTCTTTGGCTATGTAGATATTTTAGGGCTTTGTTATGGGGCCTCAGCAAGTTTTGCAGTTTTAAGACACTTCTGGTTTCCTCTGAGCATCGCCATTTCAGGGTCTGTACAGACGGTAGTTCTTGGTAGCTGCGCTGCTAAGGTCAGAAGAGGCATGATAGAGGCTAATGTGCGGCTTAAGCACAAAACATTCAAAGGTATTCTAAGAAAACTAAAAAAATCCGTCATTGTGGTAGGCTTTGAACATTCGGCCACGACGCGCAATCAGGCAGGGTCGGTATGGGCGCCATATTTCCGCGAGCCGTGCATTGGGTTTGTTTATTTATGATATGTCACATAGCCATAGACGGCACAGTTGTCATCAAGCAAAACAAGTTTATTGGAGCGAACTTGTGCTCCCCTAACAACACAAAGAAAACACAGGCGGCAAAGGTGCTTGTCCACAAAGTGACGTGTGTGGGCGAGTGTCGGCGAATCGAATATCGCAGCGTCTGCTCTGCAGGATTTTACCTTTCGGCGCGAGTGTTTCTCGAACCGTCGATTTACATCCAGAACATTGTAGATCAAAGAAGATTATTCCAGGCCAGTGACGTGAGGGTGAAACGTTTTCCTTATCCGAATGAGATACACCGTGCGGCATAAAAATAAACACTGGAAAATGCACTTCACTTGGGACACAGATAACACCGTCGGGCGCAGCCGGGCACTAAAACAAACCATAAAAACAAACCCAATGCATGGTTCGCGGCATTACCCCCCCCCCTCCCCTCTGAGAGTGCATCGACCCGATGCTAAAATAAAATGACAGTCCGAACAAACAACAACTACAACAAAAAAGTACATCATCTTGCGCAGTAAGGTTTCAGGCGAACCACGTGGACGACTTCGGGCCGCGTACGTCGTCGTGATGTGATGGAATCCTAATCCGGGACCACCTGGTAGGTAAGTTGGCCAACACATCGTGGAATCTGGTAGCGCCCGAACTACCGTCGCAGAAGCTTTTTACTGAGTCCGCGTCGTCGGATGGGAGTCCTAACCCACACGCGATCGCAAGGGTGGTACTCGGTATCTCGGCGTCGGAGATTGTAGCGTGAGGAATCCACCAGCTGCTCGTTCGTTATACGAACTCGAGTGAGCTGGCGGGCGTCCTCCGCACGTTGAAGGTATCCTTGGACGCCGGCGTTGAGGTCGTCGTCTTCTACGTGCGGAAATATGGCGTCGAGCATCGTAGTCGGCCGTCTCCCGTAGACAAGCTCGAACGGTTCAACTTCGACGTACATAAACAGCATATCGGCAATCGTCTTGATCAGACGTTCCGCAAGTCCGTTCCTTTGGGGGTGGTACGCCGCCGTTCTTCGGTGATCCGTGTTGCTGTAGGGTAAGATTCCTTGCGTGAGCTCCGCAGTGAAGGCCGTTGAGCTGTCCGTGAGTAGGACTTCATAACGGTGAATTGTAAAAAGTGCCGCGTTACGTACCAGGAACTCAAGTTTTTAGGCCACGTCGTCAACGTCGCAGGAGTCCTGCCTGACCCAGCGAAGACTTCACCCATAGCGAACTTCCCAAGACTAACAGACAGGAAGGGCGTGCGAAGATTCCTCGGACTGTGCGCATACTACCCGCGCTTCGTCGCAAATTTTGCTCGCATTGCAGAGCCACTAACGCGTTTGGCGAAAGATAGCACCCCTTTCAGCTGGGAAAACGCCCAAGAAAAAGAATTCTGCGAGCTGCAACAACGGCTGCGAAACCCTCCCGTGCTGGGTCATTTCGACACAAATGGCCAAACCGAGATTCACACGGACGCCAGTGAAGTAGGGTTTGGTGTCATCGTCGTCCAAAAGCAAAGCGGTTGCGCAAAAGCAATCGCCTTTTCCAGCCATGATCGTTCAAAGGAGGAGAAAAACTACTCAGCCTCCGAGAAAGAGTGCCTCGCAATAATATAGGCCATTTCAAAATTTCCCCCATACGTGTATGGTAGACCGTTCAAGGTTGTGACAGACCACCATGCGCTGTGCTGGCTCGCCAATTCGAAAGACCCATCTGGCCGTCTTGGGCAGTGAAGCTTGCGCCTGAAAGAGTTTCACGCTACAATCGTCTATAAATCCGGCAGAAAACACTCCGAATCCGATTGCCTGTCCCGCGCCACCACCACAAGACTCCGATGAAGACAGCGCGTTCTTCGGCGTCGGGAGGGAGAGCGACCTTGCCTCCGAGCAGCGTGCCGACATCCCGACTTACGCGTCATGATAGACAACCTCGAAGAACGCAATTTCGCCGTGCCTAAAGAGTTCAAACGCAACTTACCAGCATTCAGCCTGAAAAACTCCGTCCTCTTTAAGAAGAATTTCAGCCCGGAAAAACGAATTCCGTCCCCGCAGACCTCGTGAGAAATTTCGGAAGCGTGAACGAACCCGTTTCCGGACATCTCGACACAGCCGCACTACTGAAAAAATTCCCCCGCATTTCCCCGAGGGGGAGAGAAAGTGCGAATGCACGGTTGTCGGCCCGCTTGCGGCGCTTGCGCTCGGCCCCCCGCACCGCCTCGCCGCCTTCTCTTCCATCTCTTCCATCGGGTTTGTAGAATCACGTGTACACCACGCAGTTATCAAGCCGCTATAACGCCGCTGAGTCGCCAACGCACGCCGCTGACACCGTAGTTTGAATGCGTTAAAGATATAAGGCGCGTTACTCACACTGATATCAGCGTGGCGTCCGTGGCTTAGTCGGTAGAGCGTCGCGCTGCGGCCGCAAAGTCCTCGGATCGAAACCTGGCGCCGGATGCTGTTTCTTTTTTAAATATAGAGGAGCACTGCGGACGCCGCCGCCGCCGCGGTGGATGGTTTGGGGTCGCTTATAAAGTGCATTCGCACTTAAAAGTCAAGGCAAGGTACTACCGGCCCCACCTCACCGCTGATGTCACCCACTGCGTCCGGAGCTGCCGTGACAGCCAGCGACGATAACCACCGCCGACGAGACCAGCCAGACTTCTGCAGCCAATCGCCATTGCATCGAGGCCCTTTCAACAGATTAGAATGGACCTTCTGGGCCCGTTCCCTACTTCATGATCCGAGCACAAGTGGATTGTCGTAGCGACAGACTGCATTACGCGCTGCGCAGAGACGGCCGCTCTTCCGAGGGGGACTGCACAAGAAGTCGCAAAGTTCTTCATAAACCAAGTTGTGCTGCGACATGGAGCCCCTGAAGTCCTAATCACGGACCGGGAACGGCCTTTACTGCGGAGCCTATGCAAGGAATCGTACACTACAGCAACACGGATCCCCGAAGAACGACGGCGTACCACCCCCAAACGAACGGAGTTACGGAACGTCTGAACAAGACGTTCGCGGATATGCTGTCTGTGTACGTCGACGTTGAACATAAAACTTGGGACTAAGTCCTCGCTTATGTCACGTTTGCGTACAAGACGGCTATCCAGAAAACAACGCCGATGACACCATTCGAGCTTGTCTACGGAAGACGGCCGACTACGATGCACCTTCCGCACGTAGAAGATGACGACCTCAACGCCGACGTCCAAAGATAACGTGTGGAGGAGGCCTGCCAGCTCGCTCGATTTTGTATAACGGACCAGCCGCTGGTGCATGCCGGACGCTACAATCCAACGACGCCAAGACGCCGAGTACCATCCTGGGGATCGTGCCTCGGTTCGGACTCCCTTCCGATGACGCGGACTCAGTGAGAAGCTTCCGCGACGGTATTTCGGACCCTACCAGATTCTACGAGGTGTTGGCCAACTTACCTACGAGGTGGTCCCCGATGGTGATTCCGGCACATTACGATGACGAACGCGGCCCCAAGTCGTCCACGTGCTTCGCCTGAAACCTTATAGCGCAAGATGAAGGACTTTTTTGTTTTTGTTTTAGATGCGACGCTGAGAGCATCTCTCGTCGGCGGCCCTGTCCTTCCTGCGTGCGTCCGTCGTCGTCGTAGGCGGTGGCGTCCACACTCTCCTCCGCTCACCCCCTCTCCTCTCCGATAGCGAACACTCTCTCGCGTGGGGCATTGGATTGGATTCGATTGGATTGGATTGGCTTGGCTTGGCTTGGCTTGGCTTGGATTGGAATGGGTTAAAGTGGATTGTGTTGGATTGTGTTGCGTCATAGCCGCGGCAGATGCACTGGTGCCGGCGCGTGCCCAGGTGAGAGCGAACACTCTCTCTCAACATCTGCGGGTGTGCAGCCCAGCGTGCACTCACTACGCCGGTGGGCGGCGCTGCGCGCGGTGCTGCGCATGTGCAGTACTCTCTTTCTCCCCGGTCTCCTCTCTTTCGGGCGCGCTGCGCATATAACCGGTGTGCCGCACTCCGGCGGCCTTTCGGTCGACGGTTGCTCTCCGCTTGCGCTTGAACCCCCCTCAGCGTCGCATCACACCAGGGTTCCCGCGAGGGGAGGTGGGCGTAATTTTTTGCATGGTCGGACTGTCATTGTATCTCGGTTGATGCACTATTAGAGGGGGGGGGTAATGTCGCGAACCATGCATTGGGTTTGTTTATTTACTGTTTGTTTTTACTGTCCAGGTGCGCCCAGCTGTGTTATCTCTGTCCCAAGCGAAGCGCATGTTCCGTTCTTTATTTTTATGCCGCACGGGTTATCTTATTCAGATAGGTGAACGTTTCGCTCTAAACGTCACTGGTCTTGAATAATTTCTTTGATCCACAATGTTACTCGCGCCAAAAGGTACAAGCCTGCAGAGCAGATCGCCGCGGTATTCGATTCGCCGTCAGTCGCCCACGCACGTCACTTTGTTGACAGCTGCTTCGCCGCCTGTGCATTCTTTGTGTTGTTAGGGGAGCGCAAGTTCGCTCTAATAACTTGTTTTCCTTGAGACTACTGTGTGGTCTTTGGCTACGTAGCAATATATATGGTACACCGCTGCCGAGGTTGGTCCACCCACAAGGCAGCAAAATGTGTTTTCTTGACATTCAATCAGAGAACGAAATTGGTTAGGGAGGTCAAAACGTTATAATGGCGCTAGGTTTTCTCAAAGTAACGGGAAAGGTGACCATGTCATCCACGTAGCACAGGGCCCGTCTTGCACTTCAGGCGAAGCCGAATAGTATCTCCCACTTGTTCGAATGTGGCAGGCCAGTGGCGGAGGCCGAACTGCATAACGTTAAATTCGTACAGGCCATCTATACTGGCAAAACCCTTTTTTTTCTGGACCGGCCTCTACCATGGGCACTTTTCAATCACCTAATCGCAGCGTGCGGGAACAAAATCCCTGTGGTTGCAGAAAATCAAGGGCGTTATTTATTTTGGGTAAAGGGTGCACGTTATCACTAGGCATCTTGTATAACCGGCGATTGTCAAAGCAAAAAATGTCACACAACCGTTTTTTGCGCAAATACCTATGACGAGAAATGGCTAATGGAAAGGTGAACAGCGCCTTAAGCATTTTGTCCACTTATTGGTCAAGTATGCGTCATTCAGTCGGCTAGAAAACATACGGTCACGGTAGCAAATGGATTTTTCGGCGATACTTGATATGACCTTTGTAGTAAGGGTGCATGACAGCTATAGTGGATGCAATCATGTCCGGTACTTTTGCGCCCCAAAGAAGTCGGTGGACGGCCGCTGATCGAAACATCGATTTTAATAAAGCAGTGTAAGTTTCTCTCGGCCGCGCGGAGGCCGTTGCCGTCAACAGCATAGCCGAAGACGGCTGAAGATGCTGCGTTAGTTAGGCTAATAGTCCATTGATCTCGTCCCTTGGAAGTTTGTCCAATGCACTAACTCAATCAAGATTCTGAATGCTACCAATACACTGAAACGTAGCAAGTAAGAGGGATACTAACCAGGGTTAAAACAATAAGGACTGTGAGGCCGTCATAAACACTGATCCTAGACAAGTGCAGCACGAAACATTTACGTTTGTTGAACAGGTGGGAAGGAGTAAACAAGATATTTGCACGTATAGTAGATAACCAGAATAACATTAGGACAGAAGACTCTAGAGGTAATTTCAAATTGTCCGCAATAACCGCCTTTCCAGAAACGGCACCGGGCTTCCTTTTAAAACTTTGGCATACACTACGGGAGAGTTTTGCGTCGGTGAAGGAGCTACTGGTGGCAAATCTGTGTTGTGACACTAAAGTCCCCCCAGTATTGCGTCGTGCTCAGCACGAAGGTCAGCACAATATATTCAATGCTATAAAAATTGGCTTCACGGTAACGCGAGCTGTGCATGGACCAACTGGTAACTGTGGTGCGCCGTAGCTTTGGGTAACGGTAGTACTTCGTGACGCACCGTTACTCTTCAGGCACGTCGTCAGAGTTCTGCGTCACTAACATGAACGGAGGCTCCGGCGTCAACAGGTGCAAACATTGCTATATTTTAACGGTAGTATCAATGACATTTCGGCGGAAGATAGCCGTTCGTGAGCAGGTCTACGGAGAAATAATCTTGCTTCCGGAAATGCGGAGCTGAGTTGCCGTTTTACTGGTGGCAGGAAGATCGCGTATCGGAGTCAGTGAATGGTGCTTCGGAGAGATCGAGTGACCGCTGGCGAACTCTCCACTGTCGGGAGGGACAGGTGCTGTCACCGATGGCACTGGGGCGTGCTGTGTGGGCTGCGAAACAGTGTGGGGAAGGCCAAGATGAGTCCTTGGTTGGCATTATGAACGGGGTAGCAATCCCGAGCTTGTCCAGAGTGCGCCACGTACTGCCGAATGGAGACCCTGAATGTGTCGGCGCAGGCATGAGCCGGGTAGGTGTGGCCCCAACATATCTAGAATTTACACAGACTGCAGCAGACGCAGCGCAAGGTCTCTTTAAAGTAATAATGAATTATCTTGTCACAGTATTCTCGTAGGCTACTAGAAAAAGCGCGACCTGCCCTGCAGTAACTCGTAAACGTCTTACACCCTCTGGCGCCATTTTGAGATGATGGAATAAATTACGCACCAGTTTATATATAATCCAAATTCAGCCTACGTAGTCTTGCTGAACTGCGAAATGAAGTAAATAGAAATTTGTGCCTCCACGCTGTCTAAGTGTTACGAATTTCTTCAATCGTATTTGTACTCGACATTCGTGTTTTGCGCATCTGAATATTTAATTCACAATTTTTACGTGCCGTTGTTCTCCTACTCTGCAGGTGAAACTTTGGATGAAGCGACGGCCGGATATTGCCCGGCGCGTTCGTGTGGTGCATTTGGTGCGAGACCCCCGTGCCATATATGCCTCGCGCCGGGGTCTCCGTTGGTGCACGAAGAACAAGGACTGCAATAGCCCCCAAGCCCTCTGTGCTCAACTACGGAACGACGTCGATGCTTTTGAGGAGTTGGCCCGCTGGGTTGGACCGAACCGTTCTCATCAACTTCGTTTTGAAGACCTCACTGCTAATGTTGTGAACGAGACGATGCTACTGTATAGCAAACTAGGTTTAGAGTATGGCCCATCGGTGTATGAATACCTCAAAATCCATACCAAAGCGAGGCCAAAGGATTTGAAGAACGACCATTCTACGATAAGAAATACCCAATTAGTAGCACACACATGGAAGAGGAAGTTGGCAATGAAAACAATTTTGTCAATCCAGCGGACATGCAATCACACGCTCGTCAGACTTGGTTACAAGTTGTTGTCGGAAGAAGAGGTGCACTGATGCAGGTGTCATTTTCTAACCTCTTTCAATGTTTAATTGTTTTACTCGAGATGGAATGTTGCCGGTAAGCATGGGAAAGGATAGGAGAGTGTAACCACCAATAAACTGCTATAGGTAAGCTGCCTAGAATACTAATTACAATATTGTTTCAGACATTTATGGTTGTGTGTTCTATCTGAGATATCCTGAGGTTCCTACGTGCCTTGAGAAAAGCAAGAACAAACCCCTTTTAAAACTCTTCAGAATTGTAGTTATGTTGTACATTAGTTGTTAAGCAAATAGTATAAAAGAATAAACAATTTTAGTAATATTTACTAGAAAGTGAAGGAGTGAATGCACTTGGAACATTGTTCTCCCGCCGTTATGTGTCTTCTTTGGAAAAGTCGAGCTTAAATGTCCAAAATATTTCGATCACGAGAACTACAGGAAAGATGTACGGAAGGAGGGACCCAAAAATGGATATATTTTTTCCAGTAAACTGTACGCCACATTGTAATAAGTGGCTCAGCTGAAAATTACATCGCCCGCAAAGAGTACACTTTATCTGCATTTTAGATAAGTATTGCAACTGGCAGGCCCTTGTTGAATCGTTTTTGACTGCGGCGGTAAAGCTCTACAGTGTTTTGTATAAAACAAAAAACGGCCATCGCATTCCTCCATCATTTCGTTGATCTTTCTTCAGATGACGAAGCAAATCATCCAGACTTAAACAAAAATAGGCCATTTATTACTTCTGGAATACAAAATAAAGAAAGCGGTACAAGCTGGGCACGGTATCAAAATATGGTTGTATGGCGTAGGGTCACAAAAATATGTTTTTTAGAGATAGTATTGGCGGAGCACCATATTTTATACTTGTACAATTTCGAACGGTATGCACAAGATTTACGATATCTTTCATGCAAATCTCGCCGCGTAGGCCTAACTAGTAGAAAATTTATAAACACACTTCAAACGATTTAAGAGCATTACAGTTGCTATCCTTTCTGGCTCTAACGTGCCGGACAACTTAAGAGCATTGTGATTGCGCATGTGGACAGCACATACAGTTTATTTCTGTGAGTGCATTGCAAGGTTCTGACGGCAGCAATAGTCGACACTTGCCAACTCCTGTCTTTGCGTGCATGCTCAGACCAGTATGCCTGCTCTGACCACACCACATTCTGTGAGCAACGCCACAAGCGCCGAGCTGAAAACCGCTGGGCGGCCGTCTGCGTCGGCCACCATACCTATCCAGGGTGTTGACTACACCGAGAGATGCGGACCGGCAGCCACGTCGCCAGTGGACGCTCCCGTCTCTGGCGGCCCTACCATTGCCTCCGCCTTATGTAGTGCCTTCTAGTAAGTTTCGTGCCCCCCAGATCTTCCCCCAGTGTTCTCACCTTCTATGTTTCTACCGACCATTTCATTGTGCTCATGGCATGTCAGGGGGGCGACTCGCAGGACGAAATAGATCTTACTCCATCGCCGAGAGACAAGTCGACTTAACAAAAAAATTCAGGAAACTCACACTAACGCTTACGACTTCCAGGTAGGGACCATGTACGCAACACTCCCAACCATCACGGCGGTTTCAAGCGGCGATTGCAGCTGATTTACGTCTTCGCTGCCGCAACGACATTTACTCAAGCTTTGTTGCTATCACGGTGAAGAAGCAAATCAGCTGCAATCATGGACGACACGAGAAGGTGGTCTTCTTCTACGAACACACCAGCGGAATACGCGTCCCTTAACTAGGCACCGCAGGTGAAGTGTCCCCCATCACGCGTTCTGGCTCGAAGGGATGGCGTGATTCTCCTCCCCACAGTCGCAGCCGAGTGAGTAGGCCGTTTCACTATCGGTTATTAACTCACTGTCTTGGCCTATTGGCAAGACGAGTGACTCTACCTAGCCGATTCTGACGTCCTGGCCATTGTTGGAGTTCAACTCTGTACCGTCTGGGCCTTTGACGTTTCAGTCTTTTGCACATAGACTTACGGACAGCTTTTCTGCCACTCCAAGTCTGACGCCCGGTGGGAAGTTTATTTTTTTTTGGCCAATGTTCGCCAGTCTCCCTAAGTGGGTATGCTAGTTTTGACGAACGGACATTCCAGGAACGCGGCGAACACTCCAGTTTTTTTTGGACAATATTAGCCAATCTCTCTAAGTGGCTATGCTTCGCTTGACGGACGTCGCTAGAGGCACGAGTGCTCGAGAACTCAGCAAATAATTGTGGGTATTTTCAATTGCGACAAAAAAGCACAGATACAATTTGGTTAACAGCTTCGCTGATAAAATAACATCTAGAGTCCCGTTGGTCCCAGCCGTAAACTTGCCTCACCCGCCCGCGCCACCCTTGCAGTAATCACTGCGGTAATTCAACTGCCTCCCGGCACCATCACTCATTAGGCTACCCTTTACGAATTGCGCGCCGCCGTCGGCTTTGCTGCCTCATTCTCGTCCAATACCAATGAAGAGCTCTGTCGTCCTGGTCTGAGGAGCCACCCACCAGCCAGCTTGATTTTACCGTTAAAGTTTTCTCCTGTCCGCGTAACGGGGCACCCCGAGTACAACTTCTGCAGCCATAAAGAAAAACTCGCGGCCTACTCGGGATGACGTTACATGAATTGAGCACAATTACTATTACTCTGTCGTCTTGGACTAAGGAGCCACCCACTAACCAGCTCGATTTTACTGTTGAATAAAGTTTTCTCCTGTCCACGTAACATGAACCCCTAGTACAACGAGGGCAAACGAAAAACGAGGGCCAAGGCGCTGGCGGAAGTAGACACATGAGACGAGGCAGCTCGCTACGTAGACGCAGCCCCGTACGAGAATGGAGGCGGTTTCACCTTAACCGAGGTCTACGCCGAAGGCAACGTCAGGGTGGCGGCCAGTACTAAGAGCGGCAAACCCGAAGAAGCTCAGGAAGCAGCCATGGCACTAACTGTTAAAGACCTAGGGTGCAGCACAATGCTCAGCGACTCAAGGCAAGCGGTAAGGCAGTTCGCACGGAGGGGTCACCAACGCTGCGGAGAAAATTCGTGAGAGTAGCGCCAAGAATTTTGGAAAAGAAGAAAATCAAGTAGTTCCCGGCACACGCAGGAGAGCTGTCGGGACGTCAGTGTAAACTACAACGAAACCGCACACGCCGGGCGCACGAAATAAGAGGGCCGCGCCGGGCCGAGGGAGGAACGGCCGTGGCCAAGCACGAGTGACCGAATGGCCAGCTACAAAGAAATCCCTAAAGGACTATACACTTAGAAGACGTAGGCTCTTGCCGCCCTGCAAAGGACTCAGCAGTCATGAGCTCAATGGTCATGAGCACGTGCCTATTACTCAATGGTCATGAGCCCGTGCCTAATGCACAAGATTTACCCGGAGACACACTCACACGACTGTCGTAAAGACACTGTATAGTTTTGGAATAAACGGCGGTGCTCAACCTACCCCGAAGCTAGACGGAATGACACTCAAAGGAAGGTGTACATTTCCACATTGGCTTTTCATGGACACTACAGACACCGCGACCCTCAAGCACATCGCCTGGGACTGTCTCAACTTCCCGGAAGAATCCACGACAGGACCGCGCCCGCCTTTGAGGATGGCGAAGCGGTCCGAAGACCAAGACCTATAAATTTAGGCCGTCCAGTGGGTCATCGTAGCGCTAACCAGGCCCTAGCGACCTAATGACCGGAACCGAGGCTCAGTCCTGGCGGCGTCGGCGAGAGCGACTCCTGCAAAGTCTGAAGTCTTCGTGTAAGGCTTTAACCGCCGGCCCAATAAAAGTTTTTTCAATCCTATCCAAATGATGCTCCTCTCCCTCCTCCTCTCTTGATTGCGCTTTTACATAAGGCATATTGAATATTGGGAGGATAAGGCTGTGTGGAAATGTCCGAAATATCCTCCAAGTTTGAACAACATACTCGTGACTCGTTTTGCGCAATAGGACTCCATTCTGGTTAGGAGCTTGGTATAAAACCATCACGCGCCTACACAGGTAGTAGCTATGGTATTTGGTACTCAACCCACATTTTTTGCGCCCCATAGTGCATGTCGGCATACTTTTATGCCATGACAACGTAAAGTGATGTGACAGAATACTTTGGAGCGTTGAACAAGATTGCAAAATCGATTATAGCTCCTGCACGATTACCAGAAATCGTAATGCGTTTTACCAAAGCCGACATCCCCGAAGGCATAGAAATGGTTTTGTTCTTGCATCTTCGCGGTTGTGGGTTATTAGACTATGACTGTTCCCTTTCTTCGAGAGATCGCTGAATACAGAAGCTGACACCTAGTTTCAACTCTTCGCGCTCCGCACTGCACCAGCTTCGCAGGAATGGCGTGAAGCCTGCAATGTTTCTTCCGGAGCTGTATGACAAACTGCACTTTAAATCACACCTTGCGCTAGCGTGTGCGTTTTGAAGTCTTTTATTATGATAAAAAGTTCCGAATACGGAAAATATAGTGCGGACAAGCATCGAAAGCCGCCTGACCGCAAAGAAACAGCAGGGAGAGCGTGCCCCAGTAAAGCAGGCGACAAATGCGTTAATCCCCATGCCGACTTTACAGAGACGCGTTCTGCAGCGCCGCCCTTGGTTGCTCTCACCGCCGATAGCTGTAAAGGCTACGGTGGCTGCATTTGTGTGAGTTTAAAATTCGTAGAAAACCTAAACGCAGGGGGAGCAAAACCCCACTGCTGGTACGTGCAGCTCTGTAGTTGTTAAATTCTGTTTGAGAATTGTCACTTGCACATAAAACAGTCTTAGAGGCTGATCTTTGGTCAACGCACCTGCTCAAGTATGGGGTGACACTCTTGTTGTAGTTAACATTAGTTAGCTCTATCCTTGCCGCATGGAGCAAGAATATATCTAGACGCCGAAACCGTGCATTGCGGCAAGCGCACGTGAGTGAATATAGAGGTTTAGCTGACCGTATTGCGCGGTCCGCTACACACCGATAGCAAGCGGGAGCGCCCTTGGCCACGCGTGGCGAGCTCCGGGGCGAGCGGCGCTAGCCGAGGCGCGGCACCGCTTCACTTGCAGAGTTCGCGGAGGAGACCGCCGCGGCAGCCTGTGTTACCGTGCCGAATTCCATGATGGTTGCCCCCCGCGAGGCAAGCGCGCACCAGCGCACTCAGTTTATCCAATTCAAACGTGAGCAAGAAAAGGTGAAAGCGCTCCTGAATGCATAGCTTCCATATTACGTCATCACAACCCCTTTTTGTGACCCACTTCCAGCTTTTCCAGCGCCCCCAAAGATAAGAGCGCCAGATAAGTGCGCAGCCTTTCGCCGTGCTTGTGGGTCACAAACATGGCACCTACGCTGGCGTGAGTGCGAGCCATCTATAGGCGAAGAGGTCACACATCTCAGCGACGTCTAGAACGCAAGCGAAAAGTGTCAATCGATGCGCAGGCCCACAAATATTCAGCTCTGAGAACGACAGTCTTGTCTAGGCTATTGAAAGTTGAACGGCTTCTTTACAGATATGTAGGTACATTACAGCGTGTCAGTGACTGACTTCTATAAAAAATGAAATAAGGCTATAAACACGGCATTTTGCTCTATTTGAGTGCAAAAAATATCGATTCTTTTAATTCTATTGGGCAAGACACGAAAACTGACGCAAATTATTTCCCGTCGATGGAGATACGGTTATTGCTTAGCTATGAGTGTTTGTGCTGCTGACGCTCCGGAAGCACAGAGCGAGCCGCCGGGAGGGTGCGGACGTCAAAAAGGGTCAGCTAAAATCTCACAATGCAAACCAAAGCACACTGCAAAGGTTCGTATTGGGGACGGCAAAGGAGCGAGAAGCGACACTTTAAACACAAAGTGATAGCGGCTAAAATATTTTTGGGGGCTGCGCAGTGAAACGATGATCGAGGATGCCGCCCAGTTTCTTCACCTGCGGAATGCGGCTAGCTTAACCTATAGGTGACCACTGGTGACGTTATTTTGCCGCGCTATGAAGCCTTGGTTCACCTCCTGTCTTGTACTTACTCCGTCCTTCTGGTTAAAAACGTGCCATGAAACTCATTGGGACTCGTTTTGATATCTCACTACTTCATCTGGACCACAAAGCGCGAATCCAGGGCTGATATTAAAGCGTTGGTCAATAAACCAAAAGCGATATTGGATTCTCTGGGTTTTATTGTACATCGACACGAACGACGCCCCGAAAAATTCTTCGGGGTGCTTAAGACTGCAGATGTACTTCGATGCCCAAAGCATGGCGGTGTTTATCAATGTCTTCTAAATTAGCTACTTGCTAATTTCGGGTATTTGTTCGATTTCGTTGCTACCTTTATCCTACTGCGACAATACATTCAATTATTTGTCTTTTGGGGAAAATACTTTAACAGGAAGGCTGGCGACACTTCTTCGCTATAGCTTCTCGAGAATCAGTTCTCTGTGGCTGGGATGCACATGTTGGGTGCCGTCATGTGCGCCAATACGCTCCGCGTGGTATACTCACTTCTGTTGCTTCGCGTACAACGTTGTGAGTTGGCGCGGCGGTATGTAGTGAGCTCCGGCTCTGGGAACCTGGTTTTGATCAATGCAATCTAAACTTCGTCCCTCTTTTGCTCTTTCCACCCCGGGCCGTTTTTCTACCTAACAACCCGCACAACGATGGTTTTTGGCACAAAAGGAAATGAAATACTTTGAGTCTGAAAATCCAGACCAACTTGACGATAACAGCACCATTTGTATATGTAATAATGCTGTTTTATTGGTTTACTGAATGTTTATGGGAAGGCCTTAAACGCATCAAAAGAACTTATTGCCCTTTTGAACGTCCACATAATTTCGAAAATGTTCAACCGATTTGCAGACATTCACCTATTGTTTGGTACTTGGAACATCGGTGTAGTCTTCTTTGGGATACAGCAGCGCTGCCGCGGCCGAGTGTGCATAAACTGGGTTAGACGGCTCGAATCCTTCGAATAGGCGTGGTGCCAACAAAAAAGAAGGCCCCTAGTGGGAGGTGTGTGAATGGCGCCACAAATAGACGCTGTGTTAGTGTCAGGGATGTAAGTGGGTAATAAGAAAAAAAAAACGGCCCCAAATCGCAAGGGGAAGTTCAAAACACAGCCTGTCGAGATTCCGCTCTAATAAATACAATGGACGCGGTTCCTCCGCAATAAAACATACTTCGACAAAAAGGTCAGGTCAACTGTGCATGCACCTGTATATATCAGTCATAGACATTTACAAAGCACACACATCCGTTGTGCATTTAGGCTACGGGCACAGACGACAGCTCTGCCAGCTTATTAAAGCGGTAAGAATGCTATTCTATGCAGCCACGTAAACCGAGATAGTCTCTTATCGGGCCTGCGCCATATGCTACCCTCGCATAGCGATAGGAGGAGTTTTAACTGCTTCATTTCATTGCCCACTGAGAAAAGGGCCATGCCGTGGAGAAAAAGCGCGAGGAAATGCACTAGCCCTTTACAAAAAGTACAAAAACTGACACAGCAGTTGTCACAAACCTTAACAACTAAGTAGAAACTGTAGCTGCGTACGAATTCCAAAAGGCTGTCATATTTAGTGTGAGATTGTGCTCCGTTTTGTACGTGACGTTGGTGCTTACTGACTCCATCAGGCAAGTGGCTGACGCCGAAGCGAATTTTCAACACGAAGGAATAACGTATATTCCGTGGTTATGAACTGCCATACTTTGGAATCTTAAGGGCAAATCTGTTAAAGGGACACTGAAGTGATATGTAAACATTGCGGGATTACTAGCGCAAATTGTAGTCCGGAGTCCCCAGGTCATGTTTCGACCACTCTAGGCGCGTTTACGCGATTTTATTTAGTAGAAAAACTAATTCGAAAACGCTGTCCTCCTCTCTTTGCGCTCGCCCACTTTCTGTGGCGTTTTCGTGTGACGTCAGGAGGGGATGAGCTGGCAATTGGCTGCGCCACGGCTGCGCTACTGCACGGCTCCCCGGCCGACAGTCAGTCGGCCCAACGTTTCGTCCGCCGGCGGGTCGTCGCAATTAAGGAGGTTAAAAAAAATTGGCTTGGTCGCAATTCGAATTCGCTTAGTTGAAACGAAGCCAGGACACGTTTGTGAATGGAAGAATGTGCCTTTCTTTACTTGGTTTGTTTGTACACTGTATCTAGCTCCAAGTCAAGGTCGCTTCACACAAGCGCTGCACATGCGACGCTTCGCTGACTGGTACGCCAGTAGGAAAATATAAGGCCTCTTGAAGGCGGGAGAAGAGACAGCGAAGTCAATATAGGTACTAAGCAAATAAACTCAACTGATATTTTTACCGTACAGCGTAAAACTAGGGCGCGGGAAGCACTTTTTTGCGCTGGGCGAACAAGCACAGCGGTCAGCAGCACGACTAGGCATCTGCGAACGCTTTTCCGTCTACGAAATGCAATTGCTAGACGTGAGCTACTGTGGAAACTCGGGCGACGCGTACTGCACGATCGCAGTACAACAAATAGTCACCTAAGCGGCTTGAAATGCCAAAAATAAATAAAAGTGTAAACCGGTTGTGCAATATATACCCTATATTAGCAGGGCATTCGCGTCCCGCTCCGTGGCCTAGCAGTCTGGGGCGCTAGGAATACACCGCAAATGTTTTGCGAGTGACGAGTTCGAATCCCCGCGGGTACGTGCTTTTCTTTTTGTAAGTTAGCTTTTTTGTTTTCCGCCGATGTTTTCTATATTGAGTTCACCTTTTTTGGAGCCGCAACGTTCATGGCTACACGAACTAGTTTACAAAACGCGCGCAGGTTGGCACTGGCGCGCTAGCGAGTTCTCGTTGGCGTGCTGGTGCCATAAGCACCGACTGCTTGCAGGCAGCGGGCACAGGCCAGAATGAACAGACCCTTGGCCTGGTGCGAACACGCTTTTTACGATACAGGCATGAGGGAGGCAAGCTCCAAATATGGGGGAAAAGCGCATGACATTTGGCGTCTGCGGGTACGCGGAGGGCGTTCATGCACTGCGTAGGTCTCGGCTAGTGAATGCTACGACTACAAGCCGTCCTGGGAGGCTTATCTTGTGCATTTTACAGCCGACAACATGGCAGAAGCGCGGTACGATGATTACTGAGATATTACTGAGAACAAAGCCATTGGTTATGTTTTACAGAACCGAAACCGAAACCGAAACTTGTGTGATTGCTAACCTTGGGCATCGTCCAATCACGTCGCCCCTCCTCTCAACGTCACAGCCTTAGTTGGTGCGGCCGCCGCAAACCGCGCATGGTAGTTTTTCTTCTTTTCGCGCTTTATAAAATAATTACGATTTGTCAACCGGATAAACGATGAAAAGTGTGCTAATTTGAGCCAGTCTACGCAGTGCAAGCAAAAACGGGAGCTTGACAAATTCACTTCAGTGTCCCTTTAAGCTAAACCTACTCATCTTGAAACTGCTTTTCGCGCGAAACAACTCAAGCAACGCCGTTTCCTCAAACGTTCTGCAACCTGTTTGATGGCATGAAGCTGTATATAGTTACTTTTAAGGGAGTTAAACTTTCCGGCCATTTTTGATCCGTTTCTCCTTCCAAGAGAAACTCTGGAGCTACTGGCGTAGTCGTGGAGAAACTTTATTTTCTACTCTCCGTCACAACATTTGTCGATTCGATGTGCTAGGGATTGTATTAGAAGTTATATAGTCTAGTTGGCTTCATTAAGTGGTTGTAGAATCAAGGTAGAGCAGATTTATAATTTCGTGAGCTTTTACCATACCAGCATAGTAGTTGAATTTAGAGACAAAATCGATGTGCAATGATCTGGATAATGTATTGCGTCGAAGGTTAGTCCCGTACTAAGCAATTGCTTTTTACGAAGGTGGACCTTGAACTGAAGCTTGGTTTGCAAAAGACTGCCGTGATGGTGTTCTCGTATGACAGCAATACTTTGGCTTTCGCGCGCAGCTCAGAAATCGAGTCTACCGCACTTTTCAAGACTATGCATCGTGATGAATTTAAGGCGAGCAGCGCAGCTTGGAATGTCAACGGCAAGGTGCCCGTTGACGACAGTAATTATCTTTCACCATATCTGGGATTATTCTGCTTAACCTGTGTCCTGCCAGTACGTGCAGCAAAAACCAAGCTGCTGATAAGTTTCAGGTATTTCCAAGAAAAAGTGGTCGTCAACATACGAGTAGTCGGTCGGTAAGCCAGAATATATTTGTGGAAACCGAAAGCAACGTTTTGCCTTCACTGTACAGGCTGACCGACAATTAATATAATAAGTTTGATGTTCCTCCGACGGGCAACCATCGGCCGCTTGCACATTCTATTGCCGTTAATTTATTCTTTTCATTGGGATTGTCCACATGGGAAAACAATGAACAAACAACATATTCAGACTACTTCAAATGTTTTTTTTTTCCTTCAAACTACAACTTTTTTTGGCTTAAGAGAAAACGTTGCCGTTTTAATGTCAGTTAGCCCGCAGTGGCGCCTCGCGCCAACGACATACTCCTCTGTTCGTGTACTCACGCCATCTGAAACCTGTTACTAAGCAGAAACGCCGTTTGACGTTTCTGACATGACTGTCCGCTTAGTATTTAAGCCAGTATATCCTACACACTTGAGCGTTCATAACAGAGATTGCGTAACTCGTTTCTTAACGAGGAAAAATTTCTCGCCGCGGTGAACACTTTACTAACCCCTAGCAGACACACTTGGTGTGTTGCTGCAGCTCCGACGGTAGTGTTGCCATTATCGCGAACGCTTTCCTCACGTAGAGCACGGTAAACACACTGTAAAATTGCCGTGACAGCGACCAGCGACACCACGTAATTACAAAACACCACCCTAATGGCCACAACACAAAGGACGCGTCACCGGCAGAGCCTACAGCCAAGCGAAAAAATTCCACTCCCCTTGCACGTCGACGACACGACACCTGCGCCCGGAAGACACGAAATGCCCTACATAACACCAGCGGTGGCCAATAAGAGCGGCATCTTTTGTTTTTGTTTTTCTGCGCTCCTCGTATCAGACCCTCTCTCCCACAAAGTTTTGCCTCGAATGGAGTCGGAAAAGAGTCGCACAAACGGGGACCCTCTTGTGTGACTTTCTGCTGGGACTCTTTCCTGGCGCCCTTTTTTCTTACAGTGCAATTGCGTGTCTGTCGTCGATTTTTTGTTTTTTGGCAGAGACTTCAAAGGTAAGACTTGCCACACTTCACAGTGCTCCACGTCGCTGGTGCACCTATTCTACTCACGTCTCATCAACTTCACCCGTACTCGAGGCGCCCTAAAGCAGCCTTTGTTCCGCTGCTTACAACGTCAAAAAATGGCGCAGTGGTAATTAACTGGGCTATTTACTAGATACCAGGTTTCACGCCCTTACAAACTCAACTAAGTTGTTCATCCACTGCTTGCAATGCCGCTCACTTTTAATGCAGAGCATTCTTTGCCGAGTACCCCCCCCCCTCCCCCAGCCAGGACCGTGTAACGCCCTGCATTCCAACGAAGATGCAGACATCGCGGAAGTTGCACCTGTTTTGTTTTAAGTGAAAGCCTATATTTTCTAAGCTGTACTGCATATTTGTGTGAATTTTTATTGTGTGTCTTATTGCGTGAAAGGCTGCGCTATCATATTCGCTCATTGTTAATAAATACCCTGATTGTAAGCTGAGTTAGGTGCAATGGCCCTTGTCAGGCTGTAAAGCCTATAGCTTCTGCTGCCGTCCCTGTAAAAAGTAAGGAGAAATAGACTCTGTCTTTTTTCTTTCTTTTTTTTAAATCGCTATAAGCGTAAATGGATAGAACTGGCCGCACGAATTTTTTTAAGAAATAAAAAGAATACGGAAAATGGCCGAACGTGTAACCCCCTGCATTTCCACAATATTTCAGATTTCGCGAAAGTTCTACGTGCAATCGTTTTAATACCATAAATTGAGTCAATGGGCAACACGAAATTCTGAAAAAAAAATTATAAATAGGAAAAATATAAAATAATTACGGAAACTGGCGAACCGTGTAGCGCCCTGCATTTGCACAATAATGCATATTTCGCAAATGTCACCTATGTATTCGTTATAATAACGTAAATGGAGATAATTGGTGTGACAAAATTTTGAAACAGTAGAAAATAAGAAAAATATTAAAATGACGTGAAATGGCAAAACATTTAAAGCCTCGCATTTCCACAATGATGCAGATTTCGCAAGAAGTTTGCCTGTAATCGTTATAATAGCGCAAAAAGAGATAAGTGGTCGAAGGAAGTTTCGAAAAAATAAAAAATAAGAAAACTATAAAATAATTACGGAAAATGGCGAACGATATATGCCCTGCCTTTCAACAATAATGAAGATTTAGGTAAACTTCCAAATACAATCGTTATAATAACGTAAATGGGGATAATTGGTCGGATAAAATTTTAGAAAAATAACAAATAAAAATAACAAAAATTACGATAGTGGCAAAATGTTTAACGCATGGCATTTCCACACTAATTCATATTTCACGAGAATTTCACCTGTAATCGTATTAAACGGACACTGAAGTGATTTGTAAACATTGCAGGATTACTAGCGCAAATTGTAGTCCGGAGTCGATAGGCCATGTTTCGACCGCTCTGAGCGCGCTTACGCGAATTTATTTAGTAGAAAAAGCAATTCGAAAATGCTGTCCTCCTCTCTGCACCCTCGCCCATTTCGTGTGGCGTTTTCGTTTGACGTCACGAGGAGACGAGCTGGCAAATGGCTGCGCTACTGCACGGTTCACCGACCTTCCGATCGAGTCAGTCGGCGCAGCGTTTAGACCGCCGGCCGCCGACGGGTCGTCGCAATTGGCTCGCTCAATTGAAACTAAGCCACAACACCTTTGTGAATGGAATAATGTGCCTTTCTTTACTTTGTTAGTTTGTACACTGTATCTAGCTCCAAGTCGAGTCAAGTTCGCCTCCCACAAGCGCTGCACAAGGCCACATGCGGCGCTTCGCTGACTTTACGCTAGTAGGAAAATGTAAGGCCACTTGAAGGCGGGAGAAGAGTCAACGAAGTCAATATTGGCACTAAGAAAATAAAACCAACTGAAACTTTTACTGTACAAGGCGAAACTAGGGAGCGGAAGCACTTTTGCGCTGGGTGAACAAGCACAGCGGTAAGCAGCACGGCCGCACATCTGCGAACGCTTTTCCGTCCAAGAAATGCAATTGCTAGACGTGAGATATTGGGGAAGTTTGGGGGACGCTTACGGCACGGGCGCTATACGACAAATAGTCATTGAAAGTACTTCAAATGATAAGGCTAAATAAAAGTGTAAACTGGTTATACGTTATATACGTTATATATCCAGCCTCCGCAAAGCTGGTAAGAGCTCCAGCGAAAGATAAGCCCGCTTGGATCGGGCTTATGTTTCGCTCGAGCTCTTACCTGAGTGCGGTGATTATTGTATGTCACCCGTGTCGTTTAGCGACCACTGCCTGGTTTTGTTTACCCTTGGTAGGCGCAAGCCAAGAGCAAACACGTTTAATTGGAGTCTTTGGAAAATGAATAGTAAGCTATTGCAGGAGGAAGAATTTACAACTGAAATAATTGAAAAAATACGGCGTTTACCAGATAGGAAAACCAGCTGGTCCTCTAGGTGGAAAATTTTCAAACAAGAAGTAAAGTTGAGTGCGATAGAAAAATCAAGTGCACGGAAGTATCGTAAGAGACAAAGAGAACAACTTCGACGTAAAAACCTCGCATCGCTTACTAATGAAGAATCCCTGTCGCCGGGGTCGCAAACGGAAGAGAATAAAAGGGTTTAATCGGAGCTTGAAGTTATAGACCAGAATAAATACCACGGTGCCCTGGTGAGAGCAAGGGCAGAAAAGTTGCTATTGGGTGAAGCGCCCACCAAGAGAGCACTTGCATCAATTTCTTTCAGCCTTTGGACCATGAAATTTTTACTCACTTTCCAACCAATCTGATCTGCAACTATTTGGGCAGTTTCTGGCACCACAACGAAGAACGCTAACTGTTCAAGAATCCCTCCCATAACTGATGATGGAGGCATTCACCATTGAACCACCATTTAATCATTTCCGTGCTTCCATGCGTTTTTATGTTGTGTTATTGTTCTTTGAGCGTATCACTTGTTGTGAATCACGTAGTCATGTAAATCTGTCTTGTAACTAATATCAATCAGTTTAGTGTTCCCTGTTTTTTCGTTTGTTCCCAAATCATATCACTTTGTGTGAAATATTGAAATAGTGTAACTTTTTGTTTTCCTAACCAGAATTCAATAAGTTGTTTCTAAAGTGTTTTGTTGTTTTATGGTTGTCCTGCCATTTCACTAAGTGTGGATCATATCATCACGTAAATTTCTAGTGCTCTTGTTACCGCCGTACAGTCATTTCTTTGTACGCACCTTTTCTATAGATCATAACAATTTCCCTAGATGTTGGTTTGTTTAAAGTAGCTTAAATTTGTATGGCACTCACAACCACCACTCAACACCACTTCTGTGGTTCCTAGGTGCTTTTGTTTTATTGTTCCACAAACTTTTCACTACAAGTGAACTAGGTAGTTTCGTAAATGTGATGTGTTTTTATAACCAACATTCAATCATTTCTTCGGTTTCACACTTTTCTTGCGTTGTTTTTCACCCAATTATTTTAATGTGCGATATTTCAAGTTGCGTAACTATCTTGTGCTTGTACCCTGTGTTTACATGTTTGCTTTTCTTCCTATTTTTTGTCAACCTTTCTGCTGTGTGTGACTTATTTATAGTCATGAATATTTGTACTGTTCTTGTAATTGTACAATGTGACCCTGTGGGCCAGGGGAGATAGGAATGAAAATTAAAGTGTTTGTGTTGTGAAAGCATATTACATAATTTGGGATTTAATACAAAACTGTTTTACCAGAACTCTTTTGTGTTTTATGTGTACTTTGAAAGCGTTCTTACTACCCAGCTGCAGGTACTTACAGATAGGATGGGAGTCTGTCATTTTAATTAATTTAATTTTTGAATTGTTTCTGTGATAGTTTATTTGCAGAAGGCCTGTACAGCCGTGCTGTATGGTACAATTCGACGACGCTACTGTGGTTGCCTTAGTGTACAGGGCGCTTGTGCTGATCAGGACTGGTTTGCTGTTACTTTCTGCCTCTTGTTTTCGATGCGACATTTCTTCTTTAGAGATGTGCTTCGTGTGCTTCTGCGAGAGTGTGTGGTCAGCTTGGCAATTCACACATGAGACTTCATGCAGTATGCAGCACCTCAAAAGTGGAAACACATTAGTCTAGAAGCCAGGTGAGAAGTAACAGCAAACGATGCTGAATATCTAGTAAGACATGTATTTGAAGTATAAATGCCCACAACACGTAGGTAACCTTGGAAAGGGGGCTGGCCAAACTTCCAAATAATGTATAAAGAATGTAAATTTCAGGCATACAGGTGCATCTCAACAATATCATACTACCGCACACAAGTCATGAATATAAAAACTAATGCTTGTGCCAAAGACAGAAAACCAATTTAGAACAGACATCTATATACGTCTTGCATGCGTACCACTACAATATCCATAAGACGTACCACTAAGGTAACGTCCCGTAAACAGCATATAAAAGTACCCTGAGACGTCTATTGTACGTATTCCTTCGTGTGATTTGGATGGGTTTTTTGCAGTTGTAGGAACGTTGAATATATGTAACTCTCACCCCAACGGTACGTCTCCTGGACATCTGCAATGTCGATTGCTGACGTTTCCGGGATATCTGCACGACGTAACGTGGTTTGCTGGGTAGCAAGTGGCGTGCTGATGTCTTTTCGCGCTTTGTAATTCTTTTTTTTTGTTCTTATTGTGTATGCCGAAGACAGGCAATAAAGAAAAGAAAGGCGTATGGCCGAATGGTCAAAGGCGCTAGGTTATCGTTTTGCAAGTCCCAAGTTCGAATCCCCAAGGGTGCATCGTGTTCTTTTTTTGCCAGTTGATTTTTCCGTTTTCGGCCAATATTTTCTAAACTCAGTTCACCATTTTTGGGCCGTAAGGTTCACTGTTCCACGAGCGAGTTTGCAGAACGCACGCAGACTGCCACTGACGCTCTAGCGAGTTCTCGTTAGCGTGCTGCTGCTTGCGAACAGTGGGCACAGGCCTGAATCAGCACAAACCTTGGCCTTGTGCGAACACGCTTTTTATGATACAGGCTTCAGTGAGGAAAGCTCCAAATATGAGGGAAAAGCGCATGGCATTTGAGCGTCAGCGGTGACGCGGAGGGCGTCATCCACTGCGTAGGCCTCGGCTGGTGCTTTCTACGATTCCAAGCCGTCCTGGGAAGCTTATCTTAGGCATTTTACAGCCGACAATATGGCAGAAGGGCGGTACGGCGATTACTGCGATATCGAGAAGGCCCATCCAACGATGCCGTCGGATGTCAATCATGTTGTTTTACAGAACCGAAAGCGAAAGTTGTTTGAATGCTAACCTCGGACATCGTCCAATCACGGTGCCATCTCCTCGCGAGGTCACAGCTTTAGTTGTTGCGGCCGCCACAGACCGCGCATGGTAGTTTTTCTTCTTTCCCGCTTTATAAAATAATTAACGACTTATCAACCGGATAAACGATGAAAAGTGTGGTATTTTGAGCCGGTTTGCGCAGTGCAAGCAAAACCGGGAGCTTGACAAATTAACTTAAGTGTCCCTTTAATAGTGTAAATGGAGATAATTTGATCGAACAAAACTTTCAAAAACTAAAAAAAAAATATATAATAAAATAATTAAAAAAATTACGAACCGTGCACCGTCCTGCATTTTCACAATAATGCACGTTTCGCGAAAGTCGAAATGTAATCGTTATAATAACGTAACTGGAGATAAGCGATAGGAGACACTTTTTAAAAACTAAGTAAAAATTATAGAAAATTACAGACAATGGCAAAACGTATAACCCACGGCATTTCGATAAAATGCAGATTGTGTGAAAGTTCCACCTTTATTTGTTATAATAGCGTAAATGGAGATAACTGGCCGAACAAAATTCTTACACAATAAAAGAAATATATATAAAAATACGGAAAATGGCGAACCATGTAACGCCCTGTTATTCCACCGTAACGCCGATTTCGCGAATGTTCCACTTCCAATCCTTATCATAGCACAAATCGAGATAATGTTTCTTTCAGGATAAAGAAAAACCAACAGATTTGAGTGTGGAAACTCACAGAAAGACAAGCGACATGAGAATGCTACCCATTAGTAGATAATTCTTTAATTATCTGCATAATTTTTTGTACGTAAGGCTTTGCACACAAAAACCCAGATCCACTGGAGCTAATGCTAATGCTAAATTTTGTTGGTGCTGCTATTTGCTAACCCACTATTTGTTTTGGTAATATCCTTCGAGTACTAAAGAATATTTAATTTTCCTTTTACGTGCTGATAACATTCCAACAAATCGTATACATTTTTGCAAATTATGTTACTTCTGGTACATTTAACGTATTATGTTTTTCTTTTGGCTATAGCAGCCCGGTTGTGGCTCTGCGCGTTTAGCCTGGCTTAGACACGTAAAGAGCTTTCAATGGCCGCACTGCAAATACATGAATGAGCGTGTACTGGGCGGAAAGTGAAGGTTGTCCAAACTTGATGCACTGTTATGGTTGGTAGAACAAAACGAGCCCAAGTCTCGATAGGAAGTGCGAAAGGAAGATTGTCGAGATTCCGCTCGAAGAGACAGCGGATGCTGTTATCCGGCCATAAAACCTATACCTAAAAACAAGTTCAACGCTCCTCACTACCCCTCTCACGACTGTACATGCACCTGTACCCATGCTTCAAATGCGAATGTGTGCTGGCGGCAACGGAGCAGGTGTGTCAGCTTATAATGGCCGTAGCAGGCTCTCCTATACCGCCACGTAAACGTCAAATAGCGATCGGATGAGTTCTAAATCCTCTGTGTTATCGTCTGCTAATAAGACAGCCATACAGTGTAGAGAAAACTCAAGAAACCACACCTGCCCTCTTGAAAAGAAAAACGACTACAAAAGTACAGAGAGTGTACTTATCATCAACCTTAACGACAAAGTGGAAAGTTTGCCTGCGTTGGACAGCACCCAAGTTTCAGATTGGCTCCATTTTGCTGCGTGCAGTTGATGGTTACTCACTCGATCAGGCAAGTGGCTGAATTGGAAGCGAATATTTAGCACGAACGTATACGATATTGACGTTGCCTATAGGTATTCTACCTAATCCAAATCTCAGGGGCAAACTTGTTAAGGAAGACACACTCGGTTTGCGACTGCTTTTTACAGATAAAACCCGCACGCGGGTGGTCTCATACCTCTGTAATATTTTGATTAACTGCAGCTCGCTGTATCTAGAATTTTACCAACCCAATTGGAGTGTTTCGGTATTTCTGTTTCATTTTTTGTTCAAAAAAAGACTGTGAAGCGGTTCTTGAATCTGTCTCCTCAATATAGTGTGAACTTCTGAATTATTTACCCAGAATAACCTTTCAACTCTGTGCCACAGCATTTCTCGGTTTGATATGCCAATATTGGTACGGAATAATGATAAGTTCGCTTTTATGAAGGGTTGTGGAATCAAGGTGGGCAAATTTTAGCAATTGCTGAGCTTGTGCCGAAAAGTTGGTGTTGTAGGAATTATAAAAAAATGGACTTACAAGGAACGGGATGGCGCATTTAGTTGAAATTTGGTCCCGTCCTGAGCGATTGTTCTTGAAGACGTTCAATGTGAGCTGTTGGTTGGTTTTGGAAAAGCTATAGTAAAGATGCTGATGAAAACATTGATAGCGCAGAGAGAAAGGTTTTATGGCCGCTCGCCGGTGGCTGGACTCCTTAGTCCAAGAATCCTTGACCTCTGGCTGCCAGACGCGCTCTGGCGACCAGGCTATTCTGGTCTTCTACGCTAACGCTGGTCAGCGGGGTTTCCTATTGTTGTAAAGGTATTCTTGCAAGACGGCTATTTTTTGTGCTAGGACGAGTACAAAAAGCATGTTTAGTAATGTCCTTAAGGACTACCCAAACCAAATTCTGCCTTTTTGGTTTTTATGCAGCAAATAGTACCTCTTCGCCCACTAATAATGAATATCGAGCAAAACCGGGCAGCTAAGATCGTACAAATAGTAACAATGGCTTTCGCTTAACCAGTTTCGGTTTCGGTCGCAGGTAGCAAAGATTGCAGCTGTAAGCCATGCTGATGATATCACGTCACATTATTATGGCCGCGTAATTGTAGGTCGTGAGGTCAATAATAAACCCGTCACGTCACACGCGTTTTCCGCATCGTCTGCGGTGGTATTACGTGGTCTGCATTGCCCCGCCCGAGCCTGCGGCGGCAACCTCGCCGCAGGAAGGTTGTACATAGTTTCCACATTTCTGTAATTAGACGTTGTTTAGGGGTTTTAATTCTGAATTTGGACACATTTTGGTTCGTTGTTCGTGAAAATGTTGTATTTACATTTGTTTTTGAAAGCATACCCAGACTTTTTTACCGCTTTGGCGAAGTTGAGGATGCCGTCCAAGAGACCCTGCCGTTCTAATCGACACCACCAACAACAGCAGCGCAAGGAGTGTTACCGGTTTAGGAAAGGGCTAACCGAAGTCACCCGGAATCGGCCGATTCCAAGGGCGCGGGCGATGTTTTGTCACGCTGATGGCGATTTCACTGACACTGGAAATCTTGGATGGCTCTTGACCTAGCCAATTAAAATAAATTTTCTGTGTGTTTTTCGACGCTGTTGGCGGCAAAAATTACTGGAAGGCGTCTGTAGAAACTACTGAAGCGAATCATATCATTTTTTTAGGGTTGTGAATTTCGTGTCAGTACTTCTCTAAAACGAGAGACAGTGGATGGTATTTTAGCTTCAAAGTCCCTGCGCTTTAAATGTTTTACCTTAACCTGCATTTCTGTGTAAAATATCGGTACTCGCAGTACATCGAAAGACGGACGAAGCTGTTTAAAATTGTGAAATATTCCTACACAAAGATTGTTGTATACGTGTAGTAAATGAGCTAGTAAATACTCTAAGCTACTACAAACAACGTTTTGGGTGCCGCTTTACAATCCTACCGAAAACTACCTACGCGTGTTTGAGGTTCGTCCAACGGGCATCCATCGGATACCTTGGAAATTTTAACTCCACACTCTGGTTTTCTTGGGGATTGTCCACACAGGAAACCACAAAAGCAGAATACCCAGTGTGCTCTAAAGTTCTTTTAAAGCGAAGCTGAAGTGGTCACCCTGATGGCGGTGTCGTAGACTAAACGCACTGCAGAGAAACCAACTGTACACAACTGGAGGTCACGTGTTTATGATTAATAAACAAGATCAATGCGCTTCGGGTGGGTGGAACCGAACCTGGTTCTCTCGAGTGATTAATGATGTTTATCCAATTGTGCCATCGTCATGTTGGGATCACTCGGCATATCATTTGTGTTCTTTTTTCTATTATCACATTGGAGAATACGCTCCTACTTGATAGTACGAAGACTACATAGTCAAGCAAACAAAAGAATACACTGAAGTTATGAGAAGCACATATACATCAAAATTCAGGCAAACACACACAAGCGTTCAAAAGAGGGAACCAGTCAGGTGGTTGATCAAGCGAACTATACACACTGGGTACAAATGACAGAGTTTTTATTGGTTCGTTGTGCGGATGTTGGCTTTGGACTGTTGCTCAGTTGAAGTGAACTTTGGCATTTTAAATCCCTTTTGTCTGACGAGAAGTGGTGGGAGGTCCGTGCAGCTTTCTCGTGAAAATTTGGTTTCGTGTAGTTTGAGTTTGGATTTGACTAGCAGCGAGTTTGCACTTTGGTCGTTGACGCTTATAGTTTGATTGCAGTGGCTGTTACGTTGGTAATTCGCCATTTCATGTTCGCATGCAAGAAGGCTTCGCATTTTAAGCATCGTCGTCCTTAGGCGGACGGAATGTAAACGTTTTTTCGCATACATGACGACTACCTTATCTGGTTGCCAAATTGTGCCCTTTGGTAGTTCATAAATATGTACGTAGCAACAGCGTTTCCTCCGCCAATTAATTCAGAGATGTTTACGGATTGTTTGTTGAATCATTAGCATTATCAGTCGCCTTATTCATCTTGGCTTTTCCGAGTCTGACAAATAAGGCGCCTAAACATAATTATAAGGATTCAAATTGAGTTTGGGTTTGAGTTGCAGCCAGTGTGCACTTTGGTCGTTGACGCTTGGAGTTACCGCTCTCCTACCGCTCTGCTAGAGCGTGCTTGTCTAGCTACACTCGAAAGTCCGCGCATAGCTTTTTCGGCTCAAATTTTTATACCAACTACTGCACAGATCGTTGGGCATAACCCTGACCATTGCTTGACATTTCGTGATACCAGACGACTAAGAACGCATGCTAGGGAACTTGTTGAATTGCAATTATAAAAAATACTTTTCGCTATTCTATCTTCCCGCGTGCAATTCGTGAATAGAATAACACTGGATGGCAGGTCGTACACAGCAGCCAACAATAGCAAAATTTATGGAACTCATTGAGTATGGTAGAATGAGATATCATTAATAAGTAATTAATTCGTTTCGCCAGCAATCATCCGTTTCCGTTTGTCCACGGAAAGCTTTGCCAACACTTTTTCTGTGTGTTTTTTAATCCACTTGATGCTTGAGTTTCCTGGATGGTTGACGTACATTTGCGTTGTTTGTTGTATTCTGTAAGAATATACAACTGCTATGCTTGTACTGTTTACATTTGTGCTCTTTCTTGTGTATTTTTTATATCGGATGTTGATCAGCTGTGACATGTTGCTACCCCGTAATGAATCCCTTGGGGGATTGACAGTATTCTGTAATAAAATAAACAACGCCCAAATTTGTGCATAGGAAAATGACATTACTGGCTTCCGTTTACTGACGCTTACAGTTAAGTGTTTTCAATTTTCTTGGTGCTTTTTTTATTGGCTTTGTGAGGGCAGTGTATCCTGAGAGATATTTTTTCATTTTCATAGTTTACAACGCTTATTTTACGTCTATTTTTTCAAATTTTCTTTTGATCTGATATTTGTCTTTACGCAAATATAATGAATTAATGCGTTACTTTGACAGGTATGGAAAGTGGCGCAAAATGCAAAGCGTTACATAGTATGTTTCTTCATGTTTATTATTTCCGTTTATTCTCTATTGCCTTTGGCGTTTGGAAGGGGAAGTATAGAAGGTTAATTTTGTTTCAGCATAACATTTTTAATGGATAACTTTTTGGCTATCTAGTTTTTTTTTTATTTTGTGTGCTCAAATAAAGACGTTTACACTATTATCTTTACCTATAAAAAGTCGCGCCTTACCGACTCATCGGTTCGCCAATGCCAGCCGGAGCTACTGTACCTAGAGACAAAATTTCTGGAATACAATTCTCTCATCGTCCACACGCTCACTAAAGATGAATGTATTCAGATTTTCACCTAGAGAACGAAATAAATTGTGTTTTCCCGATTTTTGTAATATCTTGCTTGTCCTTGAAGACCTCGGACCCGGGTTTACTTACTTGTGTAAATGGTACAAATGTGTAAAAAGGTTTTCAAGGTGTAGCCCTCACCAAACACTTGGTGGTGACCTAGGATTAGGCAATTCAGTTGGGTACTTTTGCAGATTTCTCAATACATGCTCTGACCACCCATAGATCCCCTTGCTTTTTGGCAACAAATATTACCCATAAGTGAGCGCGATACATTTAAGTATTTTGGCGTAGCAAATCACTAAAAGAAAAAATTATATTTTGTAATGCAACCCAAGGAACATGGACAGGCCCAATAGGTGATTTCAAAACATAGCCAAACTGCTGGTTCTAGAGACTTAAAACTATTGTCGTTATTTCTATCACGCTCACTATACCTTGGTATTTTTTTCTAAATTTGAACCTCTGAGAAAGAGAAGAAGCGTGAAATATTTTAAAGTATTTCTTCGTTATATCACAGTCCGCTCAGATAACTGACTTACTTTTTGCTGATATAGGTAACGAATACGAACGCGTCTTTAAGTCATCTTATACTGCTTTCCCCCAAGCAACCCAATATTGGCGCGTGAGATTTTGGGTTTTGACATGTTTTTACGGATGTTTCAATATGCGTTAGCGACTGAAATATCAGCTACTTTTGGCACACAAATGTTACCCATAACATGCCCGAAAACCTCTAAAATATTGACAGAACACCCACTAGTGGTTCAAGGCTGCACAAACAGCAGAGCTGGCGGGCCCTCTCCCTTCGTCGTGGACGTGGCTGTTGCACTTCTCATGGATTTCCGAACTTCCTCTTGAAAGATCTTCGTGTGTGGCAGGCCCGGACGGTTTTGTCCGCAGGCTTTTATATCTTTCCCAAAGTGGACCGCGGAAGCACGTGCGAAAACCCGCAATAACCGGCCTCGCAAACTCGGCCTTTGTAGTTTGAACTCCGCGTCTGTGTTCCCCACTTCAGCCGAGGAAGCACGTGAACTGGAGAGATGAACAGCATGTGAGAGATTACTCTATGAATGCTGGCGTAATCTGGCCGCCCCGCGTAGGCCAGATCAACCTGGAAGGTTGATATGGCTGATGACGCGCGATCCTCACGGGGCGCACGGTGACGCGCGCTCGGTAGTTTTCTTGGAATTTTTTTCTGGTAACTCTGGACGACGGAACTAAAAGCTAAAAAAAGGCCTGCTATTCAAAGAAGTGCGGGCTCCTGAAAATTACGTCTTTATAGAAGCAAACACGCGTATGTTGTAATAGCCCCGCTCAGCTCAAAGCACTATACCTAGAGTTTTCAAATTTTGGTAAAACGGTAATAGTATTACGTGAAAGCTCAAACAATTTGAATCTTTTTCGACACCCGAAAATATTAAAAATAAATCGCAAATTAGTGTGGCAGCAAGAAGTCGTGAGGAAGTTGACTTCGCCGCAAAGCATGGTGTCTCTACACTACGCGTGTGCGTGACGCCGCAGAACGATTGGGGGCGAAGGGGTAAAACCGGGAAGGGGGGTGGCGGCGGAGGGTTATCATTATCTAGCTTTCTAATGAAATACTAATATATTTCTTACGTACATTACCGATTATGTCGCAGGCCCTTGTCATATATCAAGCGGATTTCTGTCTACTTCGTAACGCACAAAAATGTCTACAAACATTTATGGTTTGTCCCAAGCGATACCTAATGCGCTAAATCTTATGTGGTTGGCAAGGTACGGTGTGAACCGTTTACATGATGTGTGTTGTATATCCGTTGTAGACTGGCTGGCCCAGGCACATACTAGGATTGAACAAATCGGTTAACGTCAATAGTTATGTATGTTCGAGTGAAATCATGGAGGTAAACGGTTAGCGTTGTGTGGGACATGCGAAAGAACCCTTCGCCACTAAAATGGCCGACACGTTACATTGATGGGTGGTAGTCTAAGAGGAAGCATAAATACGGTTTCTCTCATAATGCAGGCTGGGATATCTGGTTCTGCAACAAAACACAATACAGAAACGATAATTGCAAGAGACTTCATATAAGAAACCGCTTTATCCAGAATAATACCAAGTGCGATTGCTTAGGGAAATGTTGTGTGTGTGGTGTGTGTGTGGGTGGGGGTGATGTACGTAACGCTGGTGTATCAGACGATAATCCTTTTAACAGCCCAGTTTGAGTATTTTTCTAGCATTACACATAATTCCGTTGAAGGGCTGAACACTTCCCGTGGAACCTGTAATTACACCTCAGCTGACAAATTGATTTTGTCAGATAGTGCTAATCACGAGTATCCACAAAGTGACGGTGTTCCAGGGTGCCCGTTACACGGTATTTTAGTAACATTGGTTTGTCCTAGAGAATATCTTATCTAAAATCAATCTTACGTTGGCAGTCATCTTCCTTTATAAATTTTGATTTACAGAACCAAAAGGGTGTCGGGAAAAAACCCTAACTTTAGAAAAAAGTGGGCTTAGGTTAATTTAATGTCTCCAACGCAGACAGCCAACTACAACGTGCGCCAAAAGACACAAAACAAAACAAGAACAAAAAAAGAATAGTAGGTTTATTTTGCCTGTAGACCGCCGGCATAAAATTGCGTATACAACCACCAACGACTCGCCGAACGGGACACTAAAGGCAACTAGGGAATTGGGCTCAGACGAAAAGTGAATGGCGCCGTAGCTCTCTCAGCGTTTATTTGGTGGCGAAAGAAACTTTAATTCCAGAGAAATTACGGATTGAAAAACGCATTTATACTATCACGCCACCTTATGACGCTTCGCGATACGCAAACGGAGCCTGGGAGCGGGTGAGACAGCAGCGTAGTCTAGCAGGAAAACTAAAACCTACCAAGCGACGCAGCGCGGTCGCATACACCACCCGTAGCGCTCTCGGCACATACGACAGAACCATTTCACCGCCTATACTACCACTGCCTGCCACTCTCGGTGCGTTTATCTTCGGGCCGCACGGGCCTTGCGATGGTGAATAAATAATGTGAGTGTTCCGCACTGCCTTTTACTCTAGCTACAAAACGTCTAGCGGACAGCGTTTACCGCAGCGAGAACAACGTGAGGGGCGCTCTTTTTCTTTGCAGTATCGTTATATCGTTATGAATTGTCCGGTTTTAGTCACTACGATGCACTCCGCTGGACTACGTGGCCACATCTTCAAAAAAATTAAAAAGCGCAATGAACGGGCACAGAGAAACACAGAAGACTGGACGAGCGCTTGTCCAGTCTGCTGTGTTTCTCTGTCCTCGTTCATTGCGCTCTTTTTAATTTTTTTGAAGCCACCTACAAACTCGCCCAACAGAACATTCTATTAAGTGTCCACATGTGTTTGTTCGACCTGTAAAAGCGTTGAATGCCTACTATGAGAACTGCGCCTAGGTGCTTCGGTGTACGAGCACGTGAATAGTGCTACGTGTGCATTCGCGTGCTATTACTAGGTAGGCGTGCGTGTGCACTTACAGTACAAACCTCGAAAAAGACATTCCAATTTCCGGCTCGAGAGATGGGCTTCGGTAGCGCAGCATTGTATACGTAGAGTTGAAGGCAATACACAGGTGACTACGCCGAACCCGCCATAACCATCGCAACCCCCCCTGCGCCGCGGCTTGGCCGCTTGCGAATGTTGGCACAGCTTGAATTATACCTGTACACTTATAACTGCTTATGGCTTAGGAACGTTGACGTGCAAAGAAAGATTTTACGTGCTTAGTTGAGAGCTTATGCGAACGCTTCTCGTTCTGTTCGTTACTTGACTGTTGGCACATCCACTCACTCGCTGCTTACGTCATCTCTTTTCGGCGACTGATAGCTTCGTTTTGTATTATTTACTACTTTATTTTAAATGTACGCCCCGAGCGACTCGCATATTTGTTTTGAAGGGACGCCAACCTATCTATTTACATCAACTTCAGTTGTATCTTCAGTGACCCTTTCAAACCTCTAAGCGCGACAAAATTCTCCCAGAAAAAAAAAACCTGGAGTACAAGACTCCACGCTTGAATATTTTGGTAGTCACTGGGCACAGGAATATAGTCAGCGGTATTCAATTGGTTTTTTAAACGCCAGTTTTTAAAAAAAAGTATTGGCGGTGTATCTGCTCACTTCGATGAAATGTCGTCTCAGATCCCTTGCCCTCTCCTGCCTCTGCACGTACATGCTTCGTCCTTTCGCCAGCGACCTCGCCACCCACGCCTTAGGTTTCGGTGCTCCCGCAAGAAGAACGGAAGAGTTTTGCTAAAGTAACTCCCATTTTCATGCGTTCCACTGCTGGCGCCATGTACTTGAACGTTTTGTTGCTGTTGAACTTGGAACAGGAACGCCACGCCTGCAGGCTCGCGTGAGCACTTTCTGTATTCTGGTGAAAAAAAGGTTTTAAAGTGGCATTTTTTATTTGTTATTGTGAATATTGTGTGTCATGTGTGTGTCAAGCGCACACTTATTTTTCTTTCAAAGAACACGTTGAGTACCAGTTCCGAATTGATGTTTTGACAGAAACATGCATAATATTTTCTTTTTGCTGAAGAATGTTTTCAAGTGTGGAGTATGTATACAGGTTTAGTGATTTCGGCACGTTTTGCCTATATAAACCACTCGTTCTTGAATTCTTGTAACTTTCGCAGGAAGGCTGAATTGATGCTCAGAAAAGACAGACAGACAGATAGACAGACAGGAAGACAGGCAGACAGACAGACAGACAAATAATTGTTCTCTAAGTAGCCCAAGTAAGACTATTGCCTTTAAAAACGTGGAACAGCTTGAAAACTCAACGGGCATTGTAAAAATGTCTAGTTTCGATCCAACACTACTTTAATTGGGGTTGGATGTGAGGACAATTTCGATATAACGGCGGATTTTTCAGCCCAGTTCAGCCGAACAGGACGACCAGTTTTTCCAGCTGAAGAAAGCTTACGCTCAATTGAATGCACAGTTATAGTGCCGCCGAGCATGACTCACTTGCAACCTTTGACTAGCTATGATTTCAGAGAACTCAGGCAGGGGCACACTCTGATTCCAGAGTGTGCCTGTGCATGCTGTGTGAGTATTTTTTTAAAGGTAGGCACCGCAGCATTGCAGAGGCATTTATCTTGCATGCGTAGTTGCAGCAATATTGCATGTTCAACAAAGCCAGAATAAATTCGGAAGGTTTCGCCTAATGCATTGCTGCCATTTGTTTCATGCGAATACGTTGAGGGTGGTGAAAATAGCGCATGTGTGACTCGTTTACTTAGGCTAGTCGCATAAACCACAACATGTAGTTCTCTGAAATCTATACAATTCTGAGCACCTGATGCAAAGTTGGGTCTAACTTGGTCTTTTTGGGTTTTACAGAATGAAATTCAAAGCATTTGCACTGCTATGGGCATCAATACTTGGTGTTTTCGCACTATGCAGTCTTTTTGTTTACCAAAACTATGAAATAAGTTTGTGTCATATGGCTGTTCAATTCAGAGAAGAGATTGATAAAGGTAAGAATTTTTACTTTCCCGCTATAAGGCCGTTCCAAGAAATTGTGCGGCAATAATTGTATCCGCAGGTGCTGGTGTGCCTGAAATCGTTTTTTAAAGCGAACTTCCGGCCTGTCACTGTTGTAGCGTGTAATACATTAGATGCACTGCTGGACAGCCAACTTTCTCGGACGGTGATGATGATCATGGTGGACCAAAGAGAAATTGCAAGATGAAAAAAACTGGCTTCTTAAGGACGGAGTCGAACCTGGGTCGTCGCGCTATGAAGCCGACGTCTATCCAATTATCCTATTGCGGCTCGGTCAAAGTAGCTTGGAACTGGACAGGAGTGCATGAACGCGCAAAATTAGACAGAAACTCCATCCCTTCCTTTTACGACGACAATGGTGAAACGCTAGAGAAAGCCATATAATAACAGTATCTCTAAAGCACTAGAGGGTACTATCTCAGCGCAGTAAACCATCCAGATATAAAATAACTGATGTTTATGATAAAGTGGGGTGATATGGTCGGTTCGCTTCTGGGTTGGTTCGTTTGGTGTTGGAATCAATTTTGCAAACACAGATGAGTAGTTGATTTTTTGGTTCCATATTTCATAACTGGATATATGTTATCTTACGCAATTTATTCTCTTTTGTGAACAGATCTTTCAAACTACGACTCTCTTGACTACGGATTAGAAGACACTCTGCCACTTGCTTTTAGAAGAGCCCTCGACACCTACCCCGTCGTGCCACCTGACCAAGTGAAAATAGTTTTTGTAGTCTCCTACTACAGATCAGGGTCAACATTTGTCACTGAGCTCCTCACAGCCGCACCAAAAACGTTCTGTTTCTTCGAGCCTTTCGTTATGTTCACTATCAATGGCCGTGTCTCACCAAGGTGGCAGCGTTCAGCCTTCAAGTTTCTCGATGAACTAACCCTGTGCCGCTTGTGGAACGTTCCCCTCTACGTGTTGTGGATGCACAATAGTTCTGATTTCTGGTTACACAATCCCCTTCTCGCGGATGTGTGCGGAGCTGGGAAAGCTTGCTACTCGCCGACAAACGTCGGGCTGCTGTGTACACGAGCCCATACGCAAGTGTTCAAGTTCACCCGTCTTTACGTTCATCAGGTTAGACCAACTTCTTTCTCTATAAAACCTTAATTTCTTCTGTGCATGAAAAAGAAAAGGAGACAACCCGCGAGGACCTCCACGCAGTATTGTTTAATAAATCCCCTATATGGAAAAAAATGCTTATCAATACAATCTGTCGTTAGCAAAAACTATTATTCTTTCGAGCTGATTTTGTTTGAAATTGTTTTTGCAGCAGCAGCAGCAGCAGCAGCAACAAAAATATTTACTTGACTTCTGTCGTCAAACAAAGATTTGCGGGCACTGCACACATGTTGCGCTATATGTAATGGGGGAAAAATGCTTGCAATGATTAAAAAAAATCGGCGAAATCTGCGGGCTGTTTGACTTTCAGGGTGATTGCGAAAGCTTCTTCAGTCTAAGAGCCACAGGGCATAACGTAAACGAAGCTCCAAGGAAAATATGCGGTCAGTTGGGATGAGTCCTCAATGGAGGGACGCGAAACACGATTTCTGCTTTTTTTACTCCCACTTGGTGAATAACAATGAAAGACACGGATACAACACCACACACACACACACACACACACACACACACACACACACACACACACACACACACACACACACACACACATACATATATATATATATATATATATATATATATATATATAGTGAAATAGAAATGGGAAATTAGGGGGTCGGTGAATTAATACAGAATAAGGTTTGGCAGCCAAGAAAACCTCGGAAAGCAAAGGGGGGAACGCGGTAGGTCATTGAAACAGATGAATTTTTTGACTTAGAAAGTAAGTGGTGAATATATATATTCGTATATACATATATATAGACGGCTTCGCTGTTTGTAAACAAACATGAATGTGCCCAACGGTTCACCCCAGAAGACTTCCGGTGCGGCACTTCCGGTAATGGTTTCTAATGGTCGCGGCCGTCGCAGCGGTGTTTGCCTGGTGTGTTTGAGTTTGCTGCTGCATTATTTCTGGCGCATTCCTTAAGATGTGTTTACAGCGATGTCTAGCGACTAGATGACTACTACTGTGACAACACTATTAACAATGTCGTAATAATGAACACCACTTTTTCACATAAGAAGGGGTGTGTACGGTACGCCACTTCACATAAACAGAACCTACGCTTCATTACACGTATTTTAGGCTGCATAAAACGGGCTAGTTGACAAACTAAAACGTTTGGCGCACATCACGAAAAATCGCTTTCTACTGCGCCTGTGTCACAATGGGAAGTTTTGATAGAGATCGGCGCCGATAGGAATCGGTCGCGATCTAAGGTGTTCAGTGTGACTGAGATAACAAAACGTACTCATTATGTGATGACGTCAGGTGCGGCTGAGTCACGAGAACAACTATGATTTACTGGATCGTACACTATTCATGAATCAAACTTTCGAGTTAACCAGCCTACATGTAGTCCGCTCTCACACGGAAAGGTAAATTAGCTGGAGTGCGACTATTTCCATCGGCGGCAACACGACAAACTACGAGTCAGTTGCTCGCACCGATGAAAACCCACTCGCAGGCGTCGCTCTCATAAACAAATAATTCCGAAGGAGTTATTGATGCCTCTTCGCAATAAGGTGCTACTAGAGCAGTGCACCTCGAAATTATACCTTCGGAGGAGCCGAGACTTCCTGCGGTGGTGAATCAAAAACGACGTCCGGAAACGCTATTTTCTTCTTTGTCATCCGAAGTATCAGGCCCGCTCTGATTGCTGCAAAAATTCACGGAACTTTACATTTAGTGTGCATTAGCAGTACAAACCACAACATCGAAACCAAAAACATCCCCCCTCGCGAGGGGCACGATCAAATGCAGAGCATTTCCGCGGGGGGCGTGCCTGCCAGTCTTATGGATTCCGTATTGGTTGTTGTTGTTGTAATTGTTGTCTTCCAGCGTAGACATTGTCGATGAAGTCGATGGTGAAACGTGAAACGTGCCGTGAACCCCCTGCCGCGGCTATTACGCAACGTGGAGAGGCTACGACGCAACATGGCGCGGCTATGACGCCACACAATCCAACACAATCCACTTTAATCCAACCCAATCCAAATCCAATCCAAGCCAAGCCAAGCCAAGCCAATCCAATCCAATCCAATGCCCTTCGCGAGAGAGTGTTATAGCGCCGAAATCGCGCCACCACATGAACGCGAACCGAACGTGGCGAGAGAGGGTGTTGCGAGCGGAGAGAAGGCGAGGAGGACGCGGGGGGAGAGGGCGCACCTGTGGCCGACGGTTGAATGAGTCGCGTGCGTAACCTTTTATTCTGTGTCGGCTCCGTGGAGCAGTCGGTAAAGTGCCGTGTACCTTGCGTTCCGCCCGCAGAGTCGTGGGATCGAAACCTGGCGCCGGAAGGTATTATTTCTTTATATAGTGTAGGGTGCGGACTACGTAGTGATGCGGACTACGGACGCCAACGCGGGTGACATCGTGAGTTACTAAAATGCTCTGCATTTAAAATCAAATGTAACTGCGCCACTGCAATTAGCAACAAAACGTGGGCAACGCGACGTACGCTGTGCGGCGATTCATGCGGAGCGCAGCTACTTTGGTGTCCCGAGTGTTGCTTCGAACAGTACACATCCCTGATAATTAAGCCTCAAACTACAAGAAACACATTTACAATGTATTTTCGGCGTTAGCATGCAGCTTTGCCATCCAACTAAAGCGTCACCACTGTTACTGTTATGGGTGGAACACGACGGCGTCCTGCGTGTTCCTTGTAATTGGGGACCTTAGACTAACGTCTGGGCATCATCTCTGTGCAATTGAAGCATACATTGCGCTTGACTTCCCTTTGATGAAGTGGGCAGAACAAATCTGCGCGCTCTTTGTGGGAGTCCAGTTTTCCCTTTTGATAGCTGCAAGCCAGCCGCTGCTTCTGCATTCATCTCTCGGGAAACACAGGAAACACAACGTTCTGACTTCCGATAGCAAATTTCTTCCGGAACGCACACTGCATCCCGGCACAACACAGCACTGTCTGAGTCGCGAGCGCTTCATCGGAATAATTTTATCGGCCGAAAACATCGAAACACAAGCAGCTGCCGCCACCAACGCAGGCTGAAACCACGGTAAAACAATGCAAACAGGAAGCTTTCTAGGGCACGTTTCCGGTGAACGCACAATGTTGCCAGAGAGCGGCGAGTGCTGGCGAAACCGTGTATATATATATATATCTATATATATATATATAAAACGATAGGTCGGCAGTCTACAACGCCAAAGGAGGCATAGGGGTGTGGTTAGGCTTTTTTTTTACTACGGTTATGACGTTAACATTTTTTCTTAAATATACGGAAGAAAGAAAGGAAGAAAAACACGCGCCCAGAGTGCGGACCGAACTCTGGGCACGTGTTTTTCTTCCTTTCTTTCTTCCGTATATTTAAAAAAATGTTAACGTCATAACCGTAGTAAAAAAAAAGCCTACCCACACCCCTATGCCTCCTTTGGCGTGGTAGACTGCCGGCCTATCGTTCTGCATTTCCTCAACGAGCCACTCATTTTCTTACTATATATATATATATATATATATACATATATATATGCAGGTGTGCGTACGCGTGAATGTGGGTGCGTCTTCGTGCCGACGTGCACCCAAAGTCCATACATAAAGGCGTCATGAGCGAGAATGACTTGTACAGAGGGGAGCCTAAGAAGCCTTGTCGTTTAAGCAGGGAGAGGAGATTTGAACAGGCGGAACAATTTGGTTGTAATAACTACAAACATATTAGTGTTGAGGTGTCCGCAGGATTGCAGGTGAATGATGGGGCCCCAAAAATAAAAGAAATGGCTGCAGCAAGAACAGGACCGATTCAGCGTTATATTTAAAATGTCAAATAATAGACGTTCTACAGATACCGAAATGTACCTTTGGTCCGCTAGCACCTGGGAAAGGTTCATAGGCGTTCAAAACACACAAACATGCTATATACTTTCAAAACATACATGGCGCCGGCCGATGACACGAGAGGGGCTGCAAGTTAGCGCGGCAAGGAAGGCGCCGATATAGAGAGGAGCCCTGGTTATCTGGAAAGAGCGCCGTTCCTTCTACAGCAACGTGCAGCCGTGAGAGTCAAGCGCCAGACACATGCTTGGAGACAGAAGCTTTTCTGCACCCGTTTTTCCTTCTTCGATACTGGTCCTGTCGCGTTCGTGCGGGTTCCTGACTACTTCCGGGCAGGTTTCCAGACAGGGTGAACGCTTGCGGAAACACGTTGCCCTACGCACATGTGTTTGACCCGGTATTGAAGGTTAGAACATTTGTACAAGCATCAAAACAGGCTCTCTACACACGGTCTGAGCACCGTGCGTCCTAGGGAAGTTCATTATGTTCGCCACGCTTGCTACAAAGGTTCCAGATAAAGTAATGTCCCACAACACGAACCCCCTCACATGGGAACTGCTTTCGTGTTTGAACGTTCTGTTCACTTGAAGAGCGTTAAAAAGTCAGCGCGATGCTCCCCGCGTTTATACAGTGAGAGCTTCGCCTGGCCGTGATTGCCGGAATATATTCAAGTGAGAGTAGTCCTAGTGATTACTTTTATGCAGGTCACGGCTGTCCTGCAAAGATTTACAGTGCTGAGTACAGCGGCAAATTGTGAACCTATTGTCCAAGGTTTGGGGATTGAGCAAATAACTGGCAGTGCTAGTTTCCTGAAGAAAGGGCTAAAAACGTCAGCATAATACTTCAGTATAGCTGAAAAGCCAGTTTTACTGGAAAAGCAATCACGTTACTGCGGAAAAAGGCGAATACGCAAGACAGCTAAAGAAACGTGCTGTAGTTTTCTAAACTACGTGGTTATTTTTGCAGATATCACATATATACCAACTCTGCCTTTCAGTTTTCTTGTACAAAACGGGTGAACACTTAAAAAAAATGCGGTAACTGCTTTTTCCGGATTCCGCTTTCTTACCACTGCGTGACATGGAAATAACTTGTACTCGTATATTTTGCTCATCTATGCACAAGAAACCTGAGATAGGTGAGACTAAAGAAATGTCAGATACTTGGACAAGCCCGACTCCACAATGGAATTCTATTGCAAATGAACGGAAGATGTGTGACCAATTATAAATAACTGTTTCTGAGTGCCGGTATTCCCCACCGGCAATACCTTCCAGACCGCTGGCGGCAGGTTCTAATTCCGCTGGCGTGACTTTCAAGCGCAGTGCCCTTTAGGGACCGGGATTGTCGTGGTAGCTCGCTTGCTGTCGCGATGTCTGCAGCCACCACCGGAACGCTGCGTCACGGAATCATAAGGAGCCTTGCGGTGCCACATGGCCAAACAGAAGCTTCAAGAAGATGTGAAAAAAGAATTTAATATAAAAACCACATATCAGCGCGCAGCCACTTGTGGTAACAGCGCTGCCATAAAAAATAGAAAAAAACCCAATCATTTTCCAATTGCTCATGAATTCAGCACTCTGCATAACAAATGTCTGTGGTAGTGAAACGAGGCCCAGCAATATCAACACACACAAAGTTCACAGGTGTCCGCGGAGAGAGTTCAGAAACTAGCTGAAACTCAATACGGTGCAAAGGGTATGCTCATGATGTTGTTCCAAACTACTATGGAGCGCTTGGACAAGCGTAACAGAAAGGAGTCTTCGCCTAGAACGTCCAACTCATTTTCCAAGTGACTCACAAGAACTGACCGTACACGCCACAGCAGTGGAAACATAGCCCGTTGCGGTCGGGCGCAACGACACGCGACACCACGATTTCGCAAGAATACAAAAGCACCAGCACACATGAGGAAGTTCACCAACACGTCATTTGAACGAGTGTTCATCGAAGTGTATGTCCGAACATCCCGCCTAATACAGTCCAAAACGTTGCCGCTACACCACAGTGAAACAAGGCATGTTTTAATGTTTCAGTGTGGCCGCAGTGCGGAAACCATGCGGAACGCACAACGCCAAATCTGGGCAGACGGTCACACGTCGGGAGAACTTCCCGGCCACGTAACCATCCGAAATCCCGAACATCACCCGGAAGTGCTGCCGAAGTCAGCTGATGCCAACGGACTCCGCGTGACCTTCCCAACTGTTGGTTGTCTAATTGAGTTATGGCCAATTTTTTGCACACTTACCCACTTATCCCTCGATTCAGCCTTCCAGTCAAAAGTGAACAGTATATATGAACAAGCGGTTTATATAGTCATAACCATTCGAAACAACTAAACCGCTGACACTTCCGACACATGTCCCCGTTATTTACCTCGAAGATGTAACCGTTATGTACCTCGAATAAGGTACATTTCGGAAGAAATCTATGTACTTAACCGCCAGCTCCCGCGTCCCAATTAGTTAGGAACGCTCATTCGGTTAGGTGTTACGATAGTAAGCGGAAACTAAGTGGCCGCCGAAGAAAAATAAAAAACCCGCGTTCGAAATCGTGCAGAAAGGCTCGAGCACGTGCGATAATAAAGCAAGCACAAAAAGAACAGTAGAAGAAGTGGCAATTGGGCTAGTTGGTAATAGATATGAAACATCTTGAAGGTAGCGCACTTAAACACGGACACTAGCGAAAGAAACGACAAACCACAGCGACACTAGCGAAAGAAACGACAAACCACAGCGCTGTGGTTTGTCGTCTCTTTCGCTAGTGTCCGTGTTTAAGTACGCTAACTTCAAGATGTCACAAAAAGAACAGCACTTCCGCGCATTGCGTGTCAGGCCCAACAAGAAACAAAAGATTAAAAAGGAATGCGAGCTATCCCAGGGGAAGGCACGCGAGAAAAAGAAATTCCCCGCATTTCCCCGAGGGGAAGAATGTGAAAGTGCGAATGCACGAGTTGAATTTGCGCGGTTCGGTAATGTTCGCGAAAGAGAGATCACACACACACACACACACACACAACTACAAAGAAAGAAAGATGCATTTATTCACAGACACCTATTTGTGTTGTCGTTGTACTTTTTTTTTGCGACAGTATGCCCGTTGGCATAAATACTATGCTACAAGTATAGGTTAACTCCCGTTTCGCGAACAAACGCAAGAAGGGAGCGGTGGTGGGGTCCCCATATCCACCGATGGAGGTCAGGTGGTCTGCCAGGGTGTAGGCCTTTGCCTCGAAGGTGTCGTGTTCTGGCCGCTTGCAATGAAGGGCACGTCCACAGCAAATGTTCTGTGTCGGCATCTTGGGCAGGAGCCGTGCAAAAGGGGCAGCTCTGGTCGAACGGGGCATGGTAGCGTGGTGGCCACTCCCGGGTAACAGCGGGAGAGGCGGATCTCAGCTTTGAAATTTCGTGTCAGTACTCCTTTAAGCGGGTGCATTAGCCCTGCTCACGCCCGATTCCTGGCCAATCCCCCACGTGGGTATGTGCCATGTCAGCGGCCAGGCAGAGCGCGCCCATCTCCCCCGGTTTCCAAGGAAGACGAGGAGATTCCTGGCCAATCCCCCATGTGGGTATGCTATGCGGACATCGCCGGTGGACGCAGGTTCAGGGTCGCTTAAGAAGTGAATTCGCACTTAAAATACCAAGGCGGGAAAATAGAATTTCATTGAACAAACCTCACCCCGAGAGGGGTGAGACACAGAGGGGAAGAGCGTAAGGGGTGGTAGCACAGGGCATATGAACGGCGCCGCAGCCTTCATAGCGAATCACTGCTCAGCACTTCCGACAACTCTTACGTTGAGTAGAACTGCTTTAATTTTCTTAAGGGCAGAGCACTTAAGGCGCCCGCCTTGTCGTCGTAACTCATCCGCTGTCACGGAATCACACCGCATCACGCGCCCAAACAGGGCCACATGGCGTCACGCACCCAAGCAGAGGCTTCGAAACGATACCCGCTTATCCATCGATTCAGCCTTCCGGCGAAGAGTTAGCAGTGCACTTAATATTGTGGCTTATTCAGTAATAGCCATCCGAAACTCCTGAACCGATACATCCCCCATTAGTCAGCGAAAAGAAAAGTGCGGGTAGATTGGAGGCAAGTATATGTATTTAACCGGTAGCCTCCGCGTCCGTTTAGTTACGAACACTCGTTGGTTTGGTTGTTACGATAGTTAGTGAAAACATTGGTTATGTAATCAAAAATACGACGCGTTGCAAACTGCGCAGTAAGTCTCCGGCACGTGCGAGATCAAAGCAAGCACAAAAATAACAGAACACCCGCTGTGGGCCGTTGCAACCAGAGGGCGCGCTAGCACTGTGAAGGCGGGAAATTTCAAGCGCATGGCACAATACCTCTGTTCAATTCGTCAAGACAGAAATAATGCAGGGATGGGAAGAGCGGGAGAAGTGGTAACAATAATCTGACAACGGCACCACAAACCCTATGGAAATGAATGGTCTGAACTTCCCAGAGCTTTCACGTCGAGTGCGACTGCTTCAATATTTTAACAGTTTTCTCCCGTCTTTAGGCATTCAGAAGAATCTATGAAGACGAAGAGACGATGGCATAAAATCACGAAGCGATGTCAAGCCTGTACAGTTTGGTATAACCTTTAACACCAAAAGCGACCGCTCCATATCACAAGAAAAGGAGCGAAGCTTTTATTTTCAAATTTTAGGGGTGAAGCTCCTCTTGCTCGGGCCCTCTCCCGTTCCTCGTTGCTGCCGTGTACAAACCGCTGATGATGATTTGCGGCAGGACGCCCTTAGGGATTGGCCAATCAAAGATTGGACGAAGAGGTCCAAGCGTTCAACGCGTTCGTTGCTACCCAACAAGGATGAGAGGAAGAAGAAGCGGTTGTTGTTCGTCGTCTGCGAGCTCAAGACATGTACCGGGGGTTCGCGACACAAGACGCTCTGCAGAAGGCGACGGCCAAGGTGGCTAAAATGTCACACACCGAATTTGGCAACATGCTCATGGAGATTCTCATCGTCCCAAACAAGCCCTACATTATCACCACAAACATCGACGTCGTCGACGGGCTTGCAAACGGAGCGGTTGGAAGTCTCTAGCGTTGCGAGTAAGGGTTGGCCTTGGGCGCGAGGGGCGTGGGGAGGAACCATGGAAGCTCCTTTTTTAGATGCGCAGCATCTCTTGCTCTCGGATCCGTCATCCGTCGTCCGTCCATCCCCACCTCTCCATCTACACTATAAAAACAGATATAGTTAGCGGCGCCTGGTTTCGATCCCACGACTCTCTGGCCACGACGGCAGGTACGTGGCGCTCTTCCCACTGCGCTACAAACCGAGACGTGAGCATGGCTACGAACGCGCCTTACGTCCTTCGCTCATTCAAATGGTGCGCGCCGTCAAGAGGAGCTATAAGTACGTGTCGAGTGCCGTTGACGCGGCGGCGCACGGTTGCGATCCCACGACTCTCTGGCCGCGACTGGACGTACGTGGCGGTCTTCCCACTGCGCTAGACGCTAGCATGGCTACGAACGCACCTTGTGTCCTTCACTCATTCAGATGGTGCGCGCCGTCAAGAAGACCTATAACAACGTGCCGAGTCATTATATGATGTGTGGGCGAATGTTTCAAGGTTTTTCCGATAAGAATTTTAGCTTCGCCCCTCTCATCATCATTCACTTCATGGAGATGGCGGGATTTTTTTTATTTGTTCCTGAAAAATTCCTGAATCGTAAAACATTGTCAGAGCACTTTCTATTAATTCTCCGAACTAGGCAATGTGGGTGGTTTGGGGCTGTCTTTGGAGCTTCCTGGGGGGGGGGGGGGGGTGGAGGGTGCATAAATCTGCGGAGTCAGTGCGTCATTCAATCAAGCAGAAACTATGATTCTTGTAGCAATCAGAGCAAATGTGGGCAAACGCATGCTGTGAAAATTTACTTGGTGCTATGGTCTTCGAAAACAGAATGCCTTTTGCTTCTAAAACGGAATTCTAAAACGGTATGGCTTTTGCTATCACTCTACTCCTTCTACGGATCGTTGTTTTTCTAGAGCAGGCGTGGTTGACCAAGCTTAGCAGACACAGACACCGGCACTACACCTGATATCTAAGTAATTTTTAATACGAGACACAGCTCGAGTCCCTGCAATAGTGTGGACGAACACTGTGAAGACTGACGATTTCCTCCGGCACCGTAAGCCCAAAAGCTCTCGCGCGCAATCATGTTTTTGCGTTTTATTTTTTATATGTCATTTATTTAAATGCGTCGTTCTGACGAGGGCCCGAAGATTTGGGGTAATGTTGCCCACAACGCAGGTTGTTTTGCCTCATGCGGCATATAATATTGTTACGTGCGACAGGACACACGGAATAAACGATGGAAGATGCGAGCGATGATTTGCATTATATATACGATGTCCGCCATGACGGAGCCAGCGCAGCTGGGTCTTCTGCTTCATCGGAGGATGGGCCGATAGCTTTTCTTCCCGCCACGCATCCCCCTCATCGAAAGCAACCATCCCGGTCGAGGCCATAGCAAATGCACAGATGCGTTGACCATGCCCGACTAGACGAAAAAAGGAGTACTCGCCCCCACGGATCAGTATGATCGTCGTGGTGAGCACTGGCCCCGAAACAGCAATGTCCACCGACGCAGTGAAGCCACGTCCAAAGTCCTCGAAGGCACGCCGGAGTTCAGGGCAGGGGAACGGCGTCGTCTTCTGTTCAGGTCACGGCTGGTCACGTCAGTTAGTCTGGACAAGTCATAGGCTGGGGACACGGGGCTGGGGAATGGTGCTTTCATGGCTAACCGAGGCTGGGGCGGGCCAACGCAATCAATAAGCTTTTGAACGATGTTCACTAGCCGAGACGAAGGGAAGCTGGGGCCAGGATGGGGATGACCTCCGCAACCTCCACCTAAACATGTTACCTGAAGGCAGGACACAGGACATGAACCATGGAAGATGGGAGCGATGTATTTACACTATGTACATGATGGCGGACATGAGGAAGCCCGCGCCGCTGGACCGTCTTCTTCTTCGGAGGTTGGGCCGATCGCTCTTTTCTTCTTCTTCCCGTGAGAATATATTCGCAGAGTAAATACTCCCGCTCCACAGCAGAAAACAGAGGATTGCACACTGCGCTGAAGGGCCGTCCTAGGAATTTGGATCTCATTTTTGTTAAAGTGCATGCCCGGTTTTTGGGTTACAATGCCGGTTTGAGAAAACGCAACGACGAGATGTGGAAGTAGGAGCAAATACCTGGCTTTGTTACTGTTTTTATGTCTAACTTGGCACGAAGGCACGATCCACCTTAGGAATTATTAGTCGTTGTTGAGTTATTCACGTCAATCCTTATACATACTGCTCAACGTAGCAACATTTGAGCAGTTGTAATGAACACTATAGGATTAGTGGACGAAAATATAAGGAGTTTTCCTAGGAAATAGTTCTTTTACGAAAATATTGAGGACACTTTTTTTATTAATTTTACAACAATCATACCGTAACAATAAGAGACAATAAAACAAGTATAGCCAATAAGTAGTTTACCTCTGATGCGTGGCATTCAGTTCTTGTGATACATTTGGGGGCATCGTTTTAGATTGGTATATAAAATTATTAATTCCTAACTATGCCTCAAAAACTTTTGCTATACTCACAGTGGTGCGTATGTGGAAAAAGGAACGGCTTTCTACGCTTTTTAGATCTAGTGTAAGCAAGGGGCAACGTATCGCTTCCGGGTAACGTATAACAACTAAGCCCGAAACTGGCAATATACGGGCAGTTTATCAGACTTAAATCGCCTCGAAACACAGGAAGACGGAAGCGTTTACCGCGTTTAAGCGTTTACCGCGTGCAAACAAACGAAGTAAGGAAAGGCGCATTCTTCCATTCACAAACGTGCCGTGGCGAGCGAACGAATTGCGACGACCCATCGGCGGCCGGCGGACTAAACGCTGGGCCAACTCACTCTGTCGGAAGGTCGGCGAGCCGTCAGTAGCGCAGTCAAGCCAAGTAATCTCCTCCTGACGTCACACGAAAATGCTACAGAAAATGAGCGAGGATGCAGAGAGGAGGACAGCATTTTCGAATTGATTTTTAAATTAAATAAATTCGCATGAACGCACTCAGAGTGGCCGAAACACGGCCTATGGACTCCGGACTACAATTTGCGCTAGTAATCCCGCAATGCTTACAAATCCCTTCAGTGTCCCTTTAGGGATGGTGGCAGCCCCATGAATCTTGGAGCCAACTCTTTCTATCCTGTTCGTCTTGCTTCTGTATTGTTTCTTTTAACAGCGGAGCTATTGTTGCTGGCCTTATCACAAACCACCGGTCACCGTTACTCCCGTGGTTTTCTGCGCACGTGAGCACGCGCCTCACGAGGAGCGCCGGCGTCGTCCAGGCTTGCGCGTGGCGCTCGCAAAAAATACCAAGAAAACAGTTCACGTGTGTCCGCCCTCATGGGGGGGCACAAGAAAGCTGGCGCTACGGACGCCCAGTTTGCGAAGCAGGTTGGCGCTGGTTCTAGTGCGTTCTGTCGTGCTCCATTTTGGGAGAAAGGTGAAAGCTTGCGGGCAAAATTATCCGGGCCCGCCAGTCATGCATGAGAAAGACGCTGATGTAGATATATATGACAGTGCCTGCTCCTACCGCAGTGAGAAGCGACGACGGAACATTTACCTAAACAATTTCAAAGCTAATGCAATGCGTGACAGTGTGTCATTCAGTACTTACATAAAAAGAAATCCTCCAGCTTCGCAGTGGTTCAAGCCATGAAAGACTTAGTGCAACCTTCGGCAATTTTCACATTTGGTGCCGCGAGCAGAGCAATGTATGTTGAAAATTTTCTGTGACACTTTTTCTTCCTCCACAGGTAAAAAGATGGATGGAACACCAGCCAGATATCGCCAAACGCGTTCGAGTGGTTCACCTGGTTCGAGACCCTCGAGCTATATATGCCTCGAGGAGAGGTCTCGATTGGTGCTCCGACAACTGGGCCTGCTACAGCCCCGAAGCCATCTGTGGTCAGCTACGTGCGGACCTGGACGCCTTCGAGAAATTGGCCGCTCAGATTGGAGATACTCGTGCCATTCGGCTTCGTTTTGAAGATCTTGCAGTTAATCCCGTCGACGAGACAAAGCGACTGTACGCCAAACTAGGTCTCGAATATACACCTTCAGTGTCAAAGTTCCTCGAAGAGCATGCCAAAGCGAGTCAGGAGGATTTGAAGGACGCGTATTCGACTAATAGGAGGAATACTTCCGCCATTGCCGATGCTTGGAAGCGGAAGTTGTCGATAGAACAAATTACGTCAATCCAACAAACTTGCAATGACACGCTGCTAAGGCTGGGATACAAATTTTTGTGAGCCCAGAAATCGCTTCGACTGTTTGTGCTTACATTTCATCACCATCTGGATGCCTTATATAAAGCGAAAGAATAGAGCGAAGGGAACGTTGTTAACCTCGGATAGGGAGCGTGATCACCGTCCACATGCTTTATACAAAGTGCTAGAGAGCGATGGGAATGTTGTTTACCTCGTGTAGCCAGGTAACATAGGTTCGTAAATGTTAAACAAACTCGAATTTCAAGCTTTCTTTGATCGCTAAGGTGAGGTTTTGGACGCTTTCTAGTGGAGATAAAAATAGTTTGACTATATGTTGTGAGAGGTGGCTGGCTTCATGCATCACAATCACCAAAATATTACGAAAGAAGTAACGCTATTCCCCTGCCTAACAAAACAATAAATGCGTATTTGTTTAGTCTTGTATTTATACAGCATGGTTTATACTTCCTCAAATTAAACCAACATTTTTAGGTGTTTTTGCTTCCCATAGTAAGCGTGTGTATGGCCAAAAATGAATTTATTCCAAATTCTTTACCAGGCTTGGAGCTTGGATATTGCGCATATGTTCACGTATTATGCTCTTCGAAGCTGTTCACATGTGTTTTAGCGGCCGGTTCGTCATTTGCTCTGTCTGCAAAGGCGCGTCCTGAGTTTCCCTCCCGGGATTACCGCTAGGAAATCTTCATTGGTGCACGGACACCATATCGACAGGATGGCTGAAGCGTGGGCAAAGCATGCGATTAGCATGCAATGTCGTATTCGGGAGGATTCATTGGGTACATTGCCTGAATATACCTTGCACGCAAGGTTATCATGAGCGGGGGCATCGAAACGTATTGTTACTATTAAGGAGTTGCTACCACAGACACAGAGGGGTAGACAATTACGAACGATAGCCTACAATTTATGCATTGTTAAATGTGTAGAGCTTTTTTGCGGACGTTTGTGATTTACGTGATACACCAGACATTCGGAACCAGATTCCCATTCAGTTTCTTACGTAAAGACCTCGTTGGAGGGAGGCTCGTAAATATACTCTGTTTTGCAGGCCTGCTTAACCAGCTTTGCACAGGTCAACAGCGTCCCATATAGCAAACCTGAAACCATCACTCTTGAATATTAGCTGTGGTAACCTTGAGGAAAGGCGAAATATATTTGATTTCCATATTTCGGCAGGGTCCACTTTATCCAAAAAATATTTATTCCTTAATTATGCTACGCAACAAATAGTGACGGAATCAATCTATAGCACAGCCACAATGGGGCGGAACAGAGGTAATCATTCGCAGGGTTTAGGTCGCTTCTGCTCGTTTCTTTCCCACCCAGCGTTGTTGCCGAGTGGCGAAGGCATTCTGTTGCTGAGCCAAAGGACGCCGGTTCGGTCCCAACCACTGTGACTGCTTTTCTCAAGAAGGAAAAAGCAAGAACATCCGTGTGTAGAGATTTCGGCACACGTTGAGGATTTTCCGGTGCTCCAAATTATTCCGAAGCCCTTCACTACGGAGCGCCTCACAGCCCAGTTAAATCCTTATTTTCGTTTCTTTTCCCAGCCGGTGTGCAGCGGTTAAATTTCAACAGTTCCCATTTCGCGTAAAAAAGAAATATGATTATTCCATTTGCAGGATACCACAAAAAGGAAGCAATTTCCTCTCCAGAACAAAATTCTATGATGCGTCCTGTAAAGGCAAGATGCGATACACCATAAACAATCCAGTCAAAAGAAATATGTCGTGAGAACTCATTTCTTATGTTAGAACAGCAAACTAACCTAAAAGCTGCACTGAGCACTATATACAAATATTTCCTTCAACTTGCTGCGCGTACAACAAAACAGGGTTTCAACCTCAGTGGTCTCCCCCTACCTTTCATATCTCTTATCAGCCCTTCTAGGAATAACCAGCTTTCATACCTGACCTCCGCTCATTGAGGGCGATTTATATTACCAAGCTGTGGTGCCGTGTTTCGGCATCCACAATCACGTGGCCACGATTTCACTTCCCTGCGTGTTCCTGTCACCCTCAATTATATTAACAGCTCCTCCACTTTTGCGGGGCAACGATGACATACACACTTTTATCTTCAATGCTATCCATCCTTTGCGTATTCTCTCGTCTATTCCTGGTGTCGGGTACACAGGACAATGTCTCCATGAAGTGGGATCCCTATAGACTCCGCCACACTACCCTTAAAACGTCACACGTGTACTTACACCAATGACTAAATATCACCACTTTTGGGCACCTACGTCACTTATGAGAAAAGATGTAACAAAAGATGAGACAGTTTACGGAGCGTAGCAGATCTACGCAGTTTATGTTGTATTGTACGCGATATACAAGAAGAAAGGGGACAGAAAAAATCGCAACAAACGTCTATAAAGACGATTTATTTCTTGCGAACGTACTAGTGAATGCGAACGTACTAGTGCTGCGTTGTCAAACGGGTGTGCTCATATCGTTTGCGGTACCATGTTGAACTTAAAATTATGCCATGGCGCGTTTAATTTTCGTTCCACCTGACATCGTTCCGCGCAACTTTCACTCCCTCCACGGAGTTTCCTATCGGCCGCTCCACTGCAGCGCATAATTGCCGTAGGTGACCCCTTTTCCAGTTTGTGATGTAGTAGCAATATTGTTGCATTGCGGCAGAACAAATGTAACAATATCTGTCATACCTGAAACATCAATTACAAATATTTACAAGGCAGACATCAGAGAGAGCCCGCCCAAGATACGCGCCCGCCACTTCGTCGTCGTCACCGTCGTCGTTTGTCTTAGATCAAAGCGCTGTAGGTCTTTTGGCACATGCGACATCATCCCGTTCGAAGCCGCAGCAAACTGACGATTGTGGCAGGGACGTGAAATGCGATGAGAATATAAAAAAGGCTCGCTTGCCGCCATAGATGACGATCATGTACCATGAAGCGTCAAAGGTTCTGGAGCCAAGTCAAACGAAAGTGCTTTGCGGACGGCATAATTTGCTGGTCTCGGCTGGACGTCATCGGTGCTGCACGGGCTGGGGACGCGAGCCGGGGGACATTGTAGAGTTCGGTCTGGGATGGGCTAGGCTTCCCGTCGCGAGTCATCTAACCTCTACAGCTGCGTCCACGCCGATGTAATGCGACGCTGGGGGGCAGATTGAGGATGAAAGCACGAACTCCGCCAAATATGTTCACCCCTTCCTGTGCGGACGCCCCTTCACTGTACCCACAGGTCATGGCAGGTTATCTCAGCTCCCCTCATTGAAAGATATAACCGGATGCCTAGGCCACTCCGCTTTATGCATTCAAAACAATTCTTTCTCTGTCGGATACAAGTCTGGTCTATTGTTCCTAAGAACCTTCCTGTAAACGTCCTCCAACAACTTCAGGACCTATGCACCGCTGGCCACCTCGGTGCTCCCCGCAGCTACGACCGTGTGCTCCGTCGGTTTTCTGGACCGGCCTTTACTGTTTGGTTCAACGTCATGTGGGCATGAGTAACCTTTTCGAACGGCGTAAGAATCCTCCGGCAATCGTTAGACTACCCTAAACCACTTTGAGCGTTGCTGTCGATATGCCGCGTCCTTTCTTGAAATATACCTCGGGCAACCAGTGTATTCTACAGCTGTAAACACAATACAGTTCAAATTCGAGGAAAAAGTGTAGTTCAAACGATAGCGCCCTCATTTTATGGAAAGTCAAGGGGTGGCACTTCTAGTGTCACAGCAGCTGTGATACGAGTTTAAACAGCACATGTCTTGCTCTGCGACTATGCCCTCTCAATGTTACGCTAAATATTGTCTGTTCGCGCCCTTCATGGCGAAGCTATGTTGACTACGGTTTTAGGGATATTTATATTTCTTCAACAATTCAGTGGCGGCAAACACACATTGCGGTGAAGCCAAGACCCAGAAGAAAACCTCCGTGGCTATCGTTTCACCAGTTTCCACCAAAAACAGGTATAGGACAATGGTACGATGACATTAACAAATCCGAGTTCGTTTAGTATAAAGTGTAAACGTTCAATAATTGCCGTCTCCACTCAATAGAATATCCATGGCAACAGCATGTTTTTATAAAATGCCTGTAACGTTTGTTTTATCGAAACTTTCTTATAAAATTTACATTGGCAATGGCCAATTCGACAACTCTATTATTGCGCTGTTTCATTTATTTGTAACAATTTGTTGTTTCAGGGTCATCGTGTAGACGTTACGAAACTTCCCCCTGCTGTCAGTTTGTGGACATCTATGTGTCTGGTATGGTTACAGAAAACTGTTGCGACCTTTGTTTCATAAAAAAGATCTGGCGATAAGATAAGTGTCAGCCGCTGGGGCGCCTCTAGTAAACGGCAAGTATGAGTTATTTACCCGAATTATTTATTTTATGGTACAGTGGAAAATCTTCTGGAATTCCTCTCTGCTCTCAATACGAGGTCTAATAGAGAACGCAATATACAGCCCAATGTTTGATCACTACAATAAAACTTTAGCCCTTCCAAGGTTTATTAAGCACTCACGAAGGCATAGCGACTGCCATTAACAAGTGGTGAGAAAAAAATACTTGTGAGTTGTTCAACCATGTGTGAGTCTTATGTGTATTTTATGGAGCTTCGCATGTCATTCAACTTCACAGAGTAAAAATTGCCCACTTTTTTCTTCCTCTCTGTTGCTGCAGTTAAGTGTGGAATGCTTAACTTTATGCTAGTATCAAAAATGTGCTTTACTACTCGCATAATCACTGCTTCTTTGATTAAACACTGAAATGACTCCTATAGGCCACAGTACATATATATAACCTACCTTTTTACGTCGAATGCCGCAATATAAGCTATGCATCGACCTTAACCCATTCAAGAATATCGATCTGTGCAATTCAAAGAATGCGAATCTCCTCTCACATTCCCGAGACGAGATACCATAAAGCGCCAGAAATGGGTACTTTTCTTTTAAATGCAGAGCATTTCTTTAACTCACGATGTCACCCGGCGTTGTCGGCGTGCCTCGGCGTCCGCAACAGCCGTTCCAGATGCGCCCTCTCCCCCACTCCTCCTCTCCCGCATCACGCTACCCTCCTCGCTCTCAACAGCAGGTCCGCACCCCTGCCCCTACACTATATAAAAAAATAATACTTACCGGCGCCTGGTTTCGATCCCACGACCCTGCGGGCGGAACGCAAGGTACATAGTGCTCTACCCACTGCGCCACAAAGCCGACTTTTTTTTTCTTTATTACATGGGAAAATACGCTCAGACGTTGCAGTACGACGAATACAAGCAAACAAAAGAATACCCTGAAGTTATGAGAAGCAAATATACATCAAAATTCAGGCAAACACACACAAGCGTTCAAAAGAGGAACCAGTAAGGTGGTTGGTCAAGCGAACTATACACACTATGTACAAGTACCACAGTTTCTCGGAAATAAGACTTAGTTGATCTTGGTGGCTCAGCATGCCTATCACGAAACATGTCATCGCCACAGACTGTACAAACCAATCAACACGAACATGTCATAAGGTGGCTCACCAGGATAGTCGAATAGCAAAAATCGGATAGAGAAAGGCGTAATATCCATGTCTTTTTTGAGCGTTCGCTGTAGAATGTCCCAGAAAAAGACAGCATCTCTGAAGTCTACAAAGCAGTGATCAATTGTCTGTGGTCGAGTACAGAGCCGACAGTCGGTCGACCAAGCTATAAACAGACCCCGATCTTTCATCCAAGTTTTAACAGGGAGCGTGCCATTGTGTAATTTAAAGAAAAAGGTTTTAACACCTGGCGGAACACACATTTTACACACTCTATTGAGGACATCCTGGTACACAGAATGGAAGACTACGAACGCGCCTTATATCCTTGACTCATTCAAACTACGTCAAGAAGCTGCTGATACAACGCATTAACTACCTGTGGGCGGAACGCGAGGTACATGGTGCTCTTCCCACTGCGCCACAAAACCGACACAGAATGAAAGGCTACGAACGCGCCTTATATCCTTGACTCATTCAAACTACGTCAAGAAGCTGCTGATACAACGCATTCACTACCACCAACTCCCCAAACACTAAACGTTAACGCAATACACCGACCCCCTATGCGACGCGTTTACTCGAGTCCCCCTCGCGGGGAAATGGGCCCTTTACCCTTTTTTTAAATCTAGTTACTTTGTCTTTAGTGGCATTATTGATATATGCAGGTTCGGTTCCACGTATTCATTGAACTGATTTTTGTCTACGATCCGTCGGCCTTTTTTTTGTGCAGGAGCTTCCGTGCCGAATGCCAGTCGCCTAAAATGGACGCATAATGCCAGTTGAGCAGTTCGTCTTTTGTTTGCCTTTGACGTTGGAGTTTCGCCATTAGGTAGGAGTCACGCTGAGGGGTAAGAAAACAGCTGCATTTATTACGGAAATGACTCTTGTGGACGACATTCTAGCTCAACCTAGCTAGTGAATTCAGCCTCGTGCGGGGGACACGTCATCCATATGAGACACGACAGTTTGGCCATTTCTAAGTGGAGTGGCTGCCAACAGGCCGTAACCGCAATAGGGGTCGGCCAATGCCTCTTTGCATGAATGAACTGTTGAGATTCGGGGCAAAGAGTGGAATCAGCGCGCACTCATTAGACGTGGCCAGGGATCTTTGGAAGAGGCCTTAGTGCTGCAGAGGACACAACCATACAGCTTATGATGATTATGGTTAGTTGACTATTGGTTTCGCACAAATATGAAATGACACACGTCCAAGCCATAGGATGAGCACAGTAGGCAGGTAATTATTTAGTGAACATTGAGATTCGGATATTTGATGATTGACAGGTAACCCGTGAATCATAGGGATATAAAATTTACTTGCAAGGCACAATTCTAAACTCCGGGGTCGCACAACTCTCTTCTCCTTTGTTAATGAGAAGGCTTCGCGTATTTTATGATCGAGCTGCCTTCTGCTTGTTTTTGAAACACTCGTACGTTGAATATGATAGAAGAATGCCAGCCCGGCCACTTAAAGAAAAGCGCACTGCCTGTGCAACTTTTGCTTGAGTTTGGATGCTGACGCAAACTACCGCGCCTCTTGGGGCCTTAACAGATCATTTCGCACGTCAGTGGAACGTGGTACAAGACGCCGACCTCAGGGCACGAATGGCGCCTTAATATTGTACGATGCAACTCACGGCCAAGACCTCGGCAGAGAAGCTTTCTTAGCTATGTGTGCCTAACACGTGGCCTGAGCTCATCGAGGCACATAAAGCCAGCCTATTTGAGCGACAAAAGCTTCCTGAGATAGGCCGAGCTACCTTCCACCGAATCGGCTAGAGCAGAGCCTGGTAGCCTAAAACAAAAATGACGCATACCCCATGCCTTGAAGGAATACATCATGGTTGAAAACGCTCCACACGACGCGCATTCAGCTTACGAAAAGGGACAAAGGGAAGCCAGGGTTAAGGCATTGACAAGAGACTATACAAAGGGTAGCTCAACAAGATATGTTGTGCTGCGAAATACCAGAAAAGAGCCAAGCGACCCATGCGGTAAGTGCGACGAGCAACGGAGTAGATGACTTGTATTCGACAACGGTTAATAGAGATAACACCCATTCTGTGGAAGGCAGCGCAGTCGCGTTTCTTCCCACCACAATACCAGACACCCAAGAACGGGTCAACATCTTCTCCGACTCGTAAGCGGCCTTGCAGCAGCCTTCAGAGGGATCGTATTTCCGCGATTGCACTTGCTATACTATCCAACGTTTTAAAAGCACGAAAAAAATCATTAGAAAACTATATCATGTCAACAACAGGGCACGATTCGGTAGGTGCTTATGAAGTGGTAGATACCGTAGCTCGAGGTCATTAACGCCGGGCTTCAACCATCTTGGGCACTCACCAGCCTACCGACAGCCACCCTTCCTTCCCCAAACGTACCAGGGGCATACTGGGGAACTGCGTGGTACCAAAAAGAATATACCCACCACCTCACCCGAAGCTAATCAAAGAAGAAGCCACACTGTTCCGGAAACTCGGAATTAACTCGTTCCCACCGCCAACATAGCACGACAGGATACACCCCCTCTCTTCAGCTACGACGAAAACTTCTACTGCGCTTGACGCCCAATAACCTGGCCACAATGTGTGGAGTATAGGGTCCTCCCAAAATCACTAGACGTCTTCGCACAAACAGCGAAACAGTGGGATGTCCTGCTGAACCGCAGTACACTAGAAAACGAGTGTGGCCTGGTGACCATGGCCATTCAATGTGCAGCTGGCCATGACATCCCGGACTAGGAACGCCACCAGCAAGGGATGGTAAAAATCCTCCCCTGCATCATTCATCCCATTCTCTAATAGAAGTAAACGTTTATTCCTTTTTTTGCGCAACTGTCGCCTCAAGGATCTCGAAAATTTATGACTAGGAAGAAAGCGCACAGTCTGTTAGAATCAGAAAGCACCTTCCGGAAGGCGGCCTTGGCTGAAAATGCTGCTCTCGCTATCATCCGAGCACTAAAAAATACCGTTTTCCCGTTTGCTCTATTCTACATTTCTTCGTTGCCGCGTCTATGGCTTTATATTAGGTTTTTTTTTATTTTTCAGGGAGTGCTATATGGCTTCAGTGCGATGTATGTTTCCGGTCGGCGATTAAAACATTTCGAGGTGGCACGCGTATTCAAATCGCGACGCGTTGGAAAACAAAAGTCCCGGTCGGTGTCTCTCGTGCTTACAATAGCCTATGATTCTGATGGCAACCGCGCAGTTATAGAACACACACATTTGCTTGTTTTATTTGCAAAAGCAGCTGTCACCTTCGGCATGGGCGCGGGACAGTCACAGAACATGTTGGGAAAGCATTTATTCTACTGATGCTACTTAGTGTAGAGGATAGTATGGTACGAGTGCAGGACTGACAAGGGCTATGGTTCCGTGCATTTTGGTTATGTGTATGGAAGCATTCCTTGTGGCAACGTCAATCATATCGCCAACTCAGCAGAAAGAAGGCTGCAACTGCGTGAGATGTCGTTAGGAATGACCACTGTCAGCGCTTAAGTGAAATAATTGGTTTCATACCTGTCACATAAGTTGTGTGTAACCTCTGGGTCGTGTCCTGAAAGGTTTTGCAGATCATCCACCAACACATTGCAGAACGACTGATGAATTTTTGTTCTCTTCCTTTTTCCACTCCGCAAAATGTGACTTAACAGTCAGTTGCTTTACCGCGCAGTGTGTTATCACTACGTAACCGTAATTATTCTTGATTTTGCACATAAAAGAAAGCATTTGTTAAACTACAATAAGTCGAATTTATGGAGATTACAAACTGCAATAATTCCTCCGGTGAAGCATCGTAGAAGATTATACTTCAAAAAATGAGACCATCTTCTCGTAGGGGAACCCTGGGTAGTATAAAAAGAAGGCATGGGGTCGATTCAAGCGCCTATTAGTTTTCAGTTCGTCGTTTCCGTTAGGTTTAGGTACGTAGCTACCGATATATGTACAGTTTGGTTTGCATGGTAACTACCACAGTTTTCACTTACCACGAAAGGGGAAATTGCGTTGAGCCCATGGCTGTTTCGCATACTATTCAGGGTTCCCGGAAGATGGTGTAATTTTATTAGATGCGACGGGGCTATGTCCCTCCCTTATCGCTGCTCCGCCGTCCACACCCCGACCGCGCATGCTGGGCTTGCTGAATGCTCGGTGGTGTCTTACCCTTTAATGGCTCCTGGAGCGATAGTGTCACCGGTGTCTTCCTGGGCCGGCCCGAGATGAGCCGAGCATGCGCAGTGGGAGTGAGGACGGCGCCACAACAAGGGGGGGACCATGAGATGCTGGAGCGACAGTGTCGCCGGTGTCTTCCTGGGCAGGCACGAGACGAGCTCGCTTTCCCTTAAAGGGCTCCTTAAGCGGCAGTGTTGCCGGTGTCTTCCTGGGCCGGTGGATGGACCGAGGACGGACGACGGAGTCGAGAGCAAGAGATGCTTTGCATCTAAAAGCCCATTATGGGAACGCGGGTGGCTTCCGCCAGGTATAAATCGATAGTAGCGTCATCGCTTCGGGGGGTTGGCATCTGGCAAAGAGCCAGAGCAACGTACCCGCTACTTTCACTGCGTGCTTTAGATCAAGTGACAGTGGTTACTATTGCAAATTGATATGTCCACGGCAGTGCAGCTTCGGCACGCAAGCTCTGCGAGAAAAACAGCCAACCAATCTCGAAGATGGTGTCACTGCTCTTATAGTGCACGTTTTGGAATATGCATCCTTTGTGTGGAGTACATTAATGTTGAGGCAACTGGAGTGGTAGGTGGCGCAGTGACGGATTAGAACAGGATGTTTCAGGTCAGATGTGCGGAAGATTTTGCTGCCAATGATGAAGAGGCGAGCTGGAGGAGGACGAATCACCAGTACGATTCTCCACTGCAGAAGCCAATGGACGACTTTAATGCCACCCGTCTCTTCTCCAATTATCAGGAAAGGCTGAGAGAAAACCTTCCGTCACATTGGCAGATTACAGCAAAAACTGACGGCCGTTTCCTTCCAGGACAAAAGGCAGAAGGCAGTCATGCGCTTTTTGAGCGTCTAATAGTTTACATGTACTATACTGCTTCCCAATGGCAGTGTGTGTTCGTTATTATCCACTTTCGTTTGTGATTGTGCTAGCAATGTCGTGTACAGAATCCCGTTTAAATGTGGGCAAGTGTACATCGGCCAAACGGGCCACTGCTTCAACGACCGGGCAAGAGCAGCAACAGCGGCGGGAACTTGGCGGATCACTGTAAGCGATGCGGTTGCACGTCATTCCTGGACCGGACGACCTTCTTGAAAAAAGCAGGAAACAAGACGGAAAACGAGATTACCGGGGCTTACTTCATCAAAAAAGCGGGGGATTACTGCGTCAGCAGGCCGCCACTATCACTTAGTGATAAAGAGCTGTCTTTTATTAAAGACAGCTTATAATCACCCAGAGTAGAATGGGTGGTAGTCGTCATGATTATGTGTATACTGTATCAGTAGTGTGTGTGTGTGTGTGTGTGTGTGTTGTGCCGTCATCTCAAATCATGCTACTATTTTATATGATAGCCGTCAGCAAATGTCCATTCCTTGCAGTAATCTTGATTGTGTACTCCTGGGGCGCTATTTTAGAAGGCCCGAGATAGCTCGGTCCTGAGTTTCCAGCTCACTGAGTTTACAAAGTAGCGATAGTGCACCATCCGATAAACCTCAGGCGACACCGGCGCAATCGCGCGGAGCACGCTTAGCTTTAGCAGTGCGCCCAGTTGAGGCCAGCAAGGCTTGTGCGAACATGCGCGGGCAGCGCAGTCTAGAATCGAGCTGCAATATGCACTCCGTTATGCAAAGTAGGTAACCCAGCTATTCCTTTTAAAACTCCGGGCTGGCCCCAGCCTTCTTTTAAAGCTCCTCCCTCTAAAAGCGGCGCGGGGCGGCTCCGAATTTCTCGGTGTTCTGTTCTTCCACTGAAATATGTTTGCTACGTGGTTTTAGGGTGGCTCCAGTGCAGCTCATCTCAAGATCACACCAAGTAAGCGGAGCAGTTCACTGTAGCGAAAGGAACGCGCATTTCTCCCGACTATCAAACGTGACCGGTTTGTTTACGTGCGGATGGCGGGCGTAGTATCAGTGATCGCCCCAATTTACCCTCTCATGAGCGTGTTTCAACATTTTACGATTGAGTTTTAGACAGTGAAGCTGTGTCATCTGTCGTCGATTGTGTTTTTGCTGTGTATGAATACGGCTGCCGTGGGAAAATCTTCTCGCCTTGGCCGCCCTTATCGCCCGCACTAGAACAAGCACTTCGCTTGGACCGAACCCCCCCCCCCCCTCTTTCGCCCCCCCCTTCCCCGGCTGTGGCAGCATTTGACTCACGGTGACCTGGGGACGTCATTCCTTCATTGTTTTCTGCTAAGTTTTGCTACCGGAGCATCTAATGCAAGTGACTTCATTGCTGCGACGCTACTTCATCGGCGATGTAGACGCGATGGTAAACATTGGGTGGCAGGGGCTTTTGTCGCTACGCTGCGCCCACGAATGGGCTGGTTGTTTGTGAGTGACACAAGAACTCGTAAGAAACTCGGGAGGGGTATTGCCCGGCCCAGTTGAGCTCGTGACGCTCGTTTTGGCGGCTGCTGCGGCGTGGATCCATAGAGTTTCTTACAATATACATTACAGAGGAATCTGGCGCTAGCGTCTATGCGGCTCACGTCAAGGCCGCCTGTGTCGTAATGGACCGCCATTACAAATCGCGCTCGCCTCAGTTTCATCATTGGCTTGGATTGAAACGTTTTAGTGACCGCAAATTTAAACAAAGTGCCACAAAAACGCGAAGAATAGTGTGCAATTTTGTATAGGGAAAATAAAAACAGGCTCTTTTAAACTAAGGAAAAAGGAAGTAAAGCGTAATTTTGCGGGAACGGTTGTGCCCGCTATTCCACAGCCCAAGGTTGTAGTTACGAACAATGTTAATATTTGGGGGGGGGAGGCTCATTAGAGACTGATTTTAATAATTTTACTATTATTTCAAATAATAAGTTGTTTGCAGAGTTTGGAAAGCTTTTTGAGCGTGCATACGAAAACTTTGCCTTCATGGTGCACCGGTGCACCAACCATCAGCTAGTTTAACAAGAAAAATGAAAACGTGGCATTAAACAGTCGTGGACGACGACAAGATAGGACGCATGCAAGCGCCCGTATCTGTCGTATTTTGTCTTCGTCGGAGTACGTTTTGTTTCTTCTTTTCGTCGGCTACAAATTTCGTGGTGGCATATTACCCACTCAGTCATACGTCCTTCGACTGCGGCATGAGCAACGTCAGGTGCGACCACGTACTGCCTGCTGTTTCACCGAACACGGCTGCCGCAGAACAGGCCGGATTTTGGCTTCCTTGTAGCTCGTAAACTTGCTAATGCATAGTGAAGAAAGCAAATCACAAAAACCGCTTAAGAATCCAATTGTCATGCCAAACATAAGCCAAAAAGGGGGGTTTTAACATGAACCCCCACAACCACATGGCTTACCAGGCGCAGTTTCCTCTCTAGTATACTTACTAAAAAACTATATGCCTGGATCATGGTTCACGGTCGCCGTTGCAGGCATATATTTATCCGGCAAGAGTTTTCTTTAACGGAGAAAGAATTTCAAGCTTATTTTTGTTTCTCGAAAGTACAATGCATTGGGTGTGCAGCCACGTGGCGCCCGACCCCCATTGCGACGAATTTTCAGCAGTTTTCGCTCCATGACTGCCGAGGAGCAAGTGTTGCTTGCGCTGCGGTTTTATGCGACGGACACCTTCCACGGAAGCCTTGGTAGCGACCAGAAGCCTTGGTGTGCGCTACGAGATTACTGCAGGCAAGGTTTTCGCCTTTTTTAGGGGGTTAGCCGGACATGGATTACGCAGGTTCTACAATGCGTTTATCCGCCTGCTGCCAGAGCGTACTCTTCAATCGCGACCGCTCGATGGAAAGAAGGTTTCCATCAAGTGGCCGTGCTTCAGTTATCATTTTCTAGCAAAACTTTCATTGTGGCTTTGCGTGAGCGTGCGCTTCATTTATCGTCAGCGCGGCAGACGGTTTTCTTGAGGCATTTCGTGTCACACCATTCTTGCGAAAACTTTACTCGAGGGTAGTATATAATAAACGGCGGGTGTCTAATTATCGGAGGGGACCTTCACGCATTTCAACGGGTTTTGTTCAGCGTCTTTGTCGTCTGGCTGGAAGCGGATCATGAAAACCTTGTAAAGGGAAGATTGAGACCGAAAGAAACAGCGTAACGCCAGAATGATAATGAAGGTATAGAGTCCATAAAAAAAAAAAAAAACCAACTACCCTATAGAGCTTCGTCCAACAAGAGCTGGGAAGAGCAAAGTGAAATAAAGCAAACAAATTAGAAAATCTGTGTTTGTTGCTATTCCTTTCTTCGTGGCACATGGCCAATAGGGTGAATTAGACGCCATTGAGAGCTTTAAGGACGAATGGGTGCGTTTTGAAAATTCATAAAACTGTGAATTGGAAAATAAAAGTAGCATAATGCGTGACACGTAAACGTCATGGCACAGGCGAATGACAGGTGCACACCAGCCACGCAGAACCATGATTATATGGAGGCAGTGCTGTGTGCCAGTCTTCTTGCTGGCTAGTTGACAACGAAATGAAAGAGGAGAAACTGGCGCAAACACGTTAAAGCACAGAAGAAGCCGGCCGAATGCCAAAATTCATGCCGAAATGCAAGGAAATAAAAGCGAGAAAAAATACGCAAGTGCAATATATCTGTTAAGAATTACCGCTAGTACAATTATCAATTGCATAAGAAGTGTCGCAAGTACAATGTATCAGTTGTTACTAAGAATCGCCAAGCTTTCGCCTTTAAATAACGTAAGCAGACTGAACTGCTTCCGGGAAAACTTGTGTCAGAAAGCGTACGGAGGTTATCGATAACACCCACCAGCAATTACTTCTAATCTGGTGCGCTTCCATCACCCGCTTTCTTTTTTTTCCAGTCGGTCTTTGTCACGTGATTGAATTGCCTACCATCGGCGGCATAAATGGACAGAAACTGATGCTTAGGACCGCGAATTTCGAACAGGAAACTCATAAGTACGCTTAAAATTAAAAAAATACAAAAATTGTGCAGTGAAATGCAGATTAATAAAATTAAAGCGTGATAAAGTAATGTAGTTGGGTTTGCTTTGCCCCAGTACCCACCAGTGCAGCAGTGGAATGAGAGACAGCAGTGAAAAACGCGCCACGCCTTCGTCTCGCCTCCTTGGAACGCGCTACCCTGGACCGGTTACCTCACCCCAATATTCAGCAAATAGCTTGAAGGGCATTTTTAAAGCACTTGAACTCCCCCTTGAAATATTTTCATTACGTTAGGTAGGCGTCGCCAGAGCTCGTTGGTTCCCTAGTTTCACTCAATCTCGGGCCTTCTGGCATAGCTCCCCTTATCTGTATATAAGTAAGCGTGTTTTTCATGAATAAACAGTGGGAAATTGCCGCCTGTATGTGGTGTACGTTTCTTACTTCGTCTTTGTCTGCTTAGCGCCCCCCTTTTTATTATTTCCAATAATGACTTCAGAACTTTGCTGATCACTCCGAAAAAGCTCCATGCGCTAAGTAAAATTAGTGAAGGAGGAATTTTGAGCTTGCTCTTCAACAATAGTAGGAGGAATCGCCCGGCTCAGATGTAATCCCCCACAAATTCAACACGTATTCGGGTGGCATTTCAAAACATCTCGTGATACATTTTAGTCATTTACCAGTACCGGCTGTTTTTACATTCTCTATAAGCGTACCAAAATTGATCCCATACCGAAACATTGCGATCAGAAGACGTAAAAAACTATCGAGGAATTTTTCCAACTGGGGAACATTGATGTTTACGGCAGACTACTGTACCAAAACACATAATGGCATATTTGTATTTGCATAAAGTGTTATGCAGCCGGAAGCATTAGTTCATAAAGAAATTTTATTTGGCAACTTTCCTTTTAACTGAAGACCACTTTATGGGCCCGCCCTGTCGTCGTAGCTCGTCCGCTGTCAAGGTATCAGGTGGCATGACCCACCCAAACATGGTCCACACAGTGTCACGCACCGAAGAAAAGTGTTCGATAAGACCCGCCACTAGAAAAGAGAAATTTGTTATAAAACAATCCTGATACCCCCTTGTCCCTCGATTTAGCCTTCCGGCCAAGAGTCAACAGCATACTTCAGCAAGCGGTTTATATAGTCATGACCATTCGAAACTCCTCAACAGCTGGCACTTGTCATACAAGTCCCCATTATTTAGCGCAAAGACAACTGCAGGTATATTTGAGATAAAGAATATGCAATTACCCGCAGCCCCAGCGTCTATTTAGTTAACACCGCTTGTTGGGTTGGTTTTCACGATAGTAAGCGAAAACAGCGGCAGCGGAAAACAAAAAAAAAACGACGCTTTGAAAACAGCGCAGGAGGGCTCCGGCACGTGCGAGATGAAAGCAAGAACACAAAGAACAGAACTCACGCTCATGCTGTCCCAAGCAGTGGGCGCGCGAGCAGTACGAAGGCGGGAAAATTAAATTCCATTGCACAAACACTCGGTTAAATTCATCGAGAGATGAGTGAGACAGGGAGGGCAACAGCGTGAGTGGTGGTAGTAATACGGAAGCAATGGCACCAAGGCGCCTCTGGCGAATCACTGCTTTGCACTTCCGACAGCTTTCAGGATGAGTGAAGCTGCTTTAAGTTTTTTAGTAGTAATACTAGACGTCTCTAAAAGCACAAATTCGGAGGGATAAACTAGCGTAATGCACCTAGGCTTTACGAAGAGGTTTGATAAAGCATCTCACCTAATTTAATTCGTGAAAAAAAAGCCACATTTAAAAACCCTTCAATAACATAAGAACTCTTTTCTGACCTTTAGTACATAAAGGCCTATGCTCAAATCGGTCACTGTCAGTCTGTACTCCAACTTGGAATATCTTTAGTACCGCTGGGTTTGCTACCAGGACCATTCTTGTTTCGTGTACTTATTGATAATATTTTTACCAAGATTATTCTGACTATGACTGTTTGCCGTTGAGTTTGTCATTTATTAGAATATTCTAGCTAGAAAAGGCCAAACTGAACTTTACTAAAATCTACAGAAAATAGTGCGATGATTGACAAATGGTCATTAATAAACAGGCGTCTTTACCGCTAATGCATAGCCTCAGTTACTCCTGCTGTTTATGACACAAAATTGGAAACACTTTTATAGGCATAAATATATGGGTTTTAGAATAAATCAGATTTACCCTGTAACGCAACCGTCCACGGAACGGATTGAAGACCTCTGGTTTTTAAAGCGCAACCATTACTGGGTACCACTTAAAATAAAAGACTTGCTTATAAAACCTTCGTAACAGGCACCATTCTACCCACCATAGCATTTCCGAATACACCCACACAAACTAACTGTTTTAAATATGAGGGAATTCAGGAACCAGCTGCAAGATTTGTATTTAATAAAATGCAGCTTGTAAATTTATGTCCATCAGCTCATATCCCCCCGTTTGAGCTCAGGACTAAATAAGTTTGTAAAGCGGTTGCGTGAAACTATTCAGAATCAAATTGAAAGGGACACTAAAGTGCTTTCTAAACATCCTGGAGTGTTCATTTTTCAACAAGTTATGTCTATAAGCTGTTCTCCTGCCGCTTGAGCTCACGCCTAAATAAGATAGGCTATATCTGCTGTTTAAAATTTTTTGCAATAAATTGGTTATAAAAAGAGGCTGAATTGATTGGTAAACATTGCGGGATTACATGCGGAAATTATAGTATGGGGTCACTAGTTCATGTTTCAACCCTCTCGGTGCGTTTACGCGACCTTATGTTGCAGAAAATTCACTCTAAAATGCTGTCATCCTCTTTGCATCCTCCTTGCCGATTTCTGATGACGCTTCGTCTGACGATTACTCGAGGAAGGCTTGGCTTGACTGCGCTACTACGTGGCTCGCTGAAGCTGCAACAGCGTGAGTCGGCCGGCCAGGTTGGCTCATCGCAATTCGTTCGATAAGTTAAAAACCAAGCCACAACAGGATTTTTGCCTAGAAGAAATCGCGTTTAGTTTATTAGCTTGTAGACTGTATGGAGCTTAGTAAACTCCTTTAGGTCCAAGTAGTTCCACAAACGCGCACATGCGACGCTTCTCTGACTGCTACGCTAGTAGAAAACCTTAAGCCAGTTAAAAAGGGGAGGAGAAAGAGTCAAAGAAATTAATACGGGTACTAAGCAATTAAAAACAGAAACCTTTGTTGTAAAGCGGGAAATCAATGTGAGGGAAACATTTTTTGTTCTTGGTGGAACGGGACAGCGGTCAGCACCACGACCACCCACCGGCGGTAGATTATCTGTCTGAGGAATGCATTCGCTAGAGATACAATATTCGCGGCATTCGCTAGAGATACAATATTCGCGGGCATTTGGGGAAACGCTTACTGCACAACGTTATTCAACAAATAGTCATCAGAGCTGCTGGGAATGCCGAACCTAACACAAATAAACATCTTGTACCATATACACTTGAGGGTTCCAACGCTGACATCGCGGTGGTAGTGCCTCAGTAGTCGGAAGAACTGGGTGCCGTGTGTCGCATGTAATGAGCTCGAATACACGGCACGACAAATTTTTTTGTTCGCTTATTAAAGTTATTTAAGGTTTTGTATATTGAATCCACCGTTTTGTGCTGCACATTCTATCGTTCCACGAGCGAGAAGGCAGACTGGGAGCACACTGACGCTGACGCACTGTTAAGTTCTCGTTGGAGTTGTGTACCGACTGCCTTAAGTACCGACTGCCTGCGGCCACAGTGCCGAAACAGCCGATTCTCGGCCTGGTGGGAACGTTCCTCCTACGACACAGTTACAAACCAGGCAAGCTCCAAAGGTAGTGAAGAAGCGCCTTGCAGTTCAGACATCACTTGCTATCACATGACAGAGAACGCTAACAGTGTTTGTTCATCCCAGGTTACACATTTTGCGCTGATCGCAACTGCGCGAAAAGCACAACCACAGAGACAACCGTTTAAAACCAGATGCAAAAACTGTGATTTCTGTCTTTTGGGTCAAAATATTTCGTACACCCCTATAGCGCTTGAAACAGCTTCAGGGCTACTTTATTGTCGATGCCTCATGTCTGTTATGTTCGATTCTGGTACGTACATTCTCTGTTTTTTCCGCAGAACCATTGCGGATACAAAATAGCGCTCAACCATGGGGTCGCCCACCAATAAAATTTGGTTGAGGCATCGCAAATAAAGCATTGAACAGTATCCGTCATGAGTGCACAAGATTCACAAAACGCTTGTTTTAAATTTATATTCGAAATGGCAGAAACAGTATCACTTTGGATCGGACGCACAGGTGTGAACTGAAGAACCAATTAGGAACCCTCAGAGTGCAAAGGTACGTAATTATGTTGCTACTCTGCAGATGAGGGTTCAGATGCCATGGCATCAAACATGTGTGCTTAATTTACTCTTTACAGCGGAGGCCGTTTTATTGAAAGGGTGACGACAACAACAACGGTTCTTCACTGAGTGGTGCATTTCATAGTTTTGTCTGCCAAGTGAGACAAAGGCAGGAATGTTCAGCGCACCATGGCCTATTTTGGTGTAATATTCCTTCTGGTTTTAACACAAGGCAGCAGGGAATATGTTCTTTATATTTGAAGCTTTTAATGCTTGCTTTACGGTAGCTATTTTTATATTGCATAGATATTCTGTGTTGTGCTCACGGTTTCAGGTAGTGAGTTGTTTTGCGTTGTGAGTCGTCAGTCGTAAGGTCGTTTTGCTCAAATACGGGACATAATTCAATGATACTCTCTTTCTTGACCAGTTACATCCATAATACTGAACCCTGTGAGACGCAGTTAAGTAGTGAGGCCTCTTAGAATGGCTACACTTATCAGAGGTATGGATTTACTAGCTCAACTAGATTAGTAAGAGTTTCTTGATAATTTCGTAAGGTAACCTTTGTTTTTGTCGTAGGACGTGAATAACATCGGGCCATACAGTTGGCGCTACGGGAAATACCTCCGCAAGAATGTCCGCATACAATGTGAGGAAGAGTTTAAATGTATTTTTGTGTATTGCACAGAATCCCTGATGAATATTAAGTCTGAATTTTGCTTTTCTACAGCACTGTAGTACACAGCGGGTACACTGCTGGTTTGCAGTTCTTACCTGCTGCGTATGCAAAAAAGGTAAATAATGGCAACTGCCAACGGCTGCCTTCGGAAAGAAATGGCTCCAGTCTAAGGTGTCAAGGTGGTTGGAAAGCAATGCTTCAAACGACACCTACAACAATTGCCCATGCGACATCACTTGAACTCAAACACGTGACTCCACAAAAATTGAAACCAGAGATTCTCTCAGCCGTCCCCTAGAATTCGCATGGGCGTCGTCCTGAAGGCAGCTGCGTCGTCCACAGACCGACTAGAGGCGAGGACGCCGCCACGCTGTATCCCGGCAGTGCAATGGAGGCGATGTTGCGCAAAAACACTCCAAAAACAACCGTCGCTAATGCACACGACAAAGCCGTCCCGGCGACGCGCCCGCCGCTGTGCGCGCGTGGGGAACACTGGGTAACCATTCGCCGCGCCATCTGCTCTAAGCTACGTGAGTGAAAACAGCCCTCCCCACCCCCATCCGCGTTGACAGTTTCTTGTCCCGCAGGCCACGAAGGAACCGTTGGCTCGTAGAGGTATAAAGCTTTGCTTTAAAAATGCCTCCTAGCGTGGCGCCCGGGCTTCGAAAAACAGATACAAGAATTTCCGAGGCGAGATGTCATAGTCTCGACAGATAAAAGTTCCCCCAATTTATCCTCGTATTGTAAGAGTACCCGCTCGCTTTTTCATATCAGTGCTGCAAAAGAAATATTGCTGACCACAGCTCTTCTATATTTACGAGCTACAGCACTCTCCACTAACCATAGGATTTTTTCGGGTGCCGTTTTGGGGGTGCCAACCACCACTCTATTTTTGACTGCCCTGCTACCCGCTGCTTGACTTTCTGGGCAGAACCTTGGTGTGCGTAGCATGAAGAGCTCTGAACACAAAAAAAAATATAAAATATCATCCGAACCCATTCTGTTGATGTCCGGTCGTAGTTCATCGAATTACCCCCGGTAGAGCCCACATACATTGAAACATACGTAGGCTCACGGTGTGTAGGGCAGTAACACGCAAATAAGGGCAAGTGTTTTGTCGTTTTTGTAAATATCCATTCATAGACGGCAAGAGAATTCTCCAGAGCAGCAGCTTGTAGGAGAACTTTTAAGCGTTGTATTTGGATTTTGTGGTATTTAAACTCGATCTGGCCTATTTCGCACCCGCAAAGCGCACACGTTGAGCGAAATAAGTGGTGAGTGGAGCCTCATGGTACCAGATGTCTATCATTTCTTTCCATCGGTGTTCAGAGTATGGGGTAAGCGATTATACGTAATGCACGCAGTGAAAAGTTTTCGAAAGACGTTAGCTAATGCGCGTCACTATTTTTACGTATGTCGATGACTACCCAGTCTTTGTGAGCAGGGGTATTGAAAAGTACATCACAGTAAAAAAAGTAATTGAAACATTCCCTTACTTTAAAAAAAAAACTACATTGCCCCAGGAGGTGCCGAACGACAACAAAATCCGTTTCTTGGATCTGCAGATTCCGTTTTTCGAGGCACAGATGTTTGTGAAGGCGAATAAGAATTCTTGTCAAAAGCGCAAACACACAGGTAATAAAAAGACGTTGGGCGATGACGTGTGCTTAGGCGCCAGTAAAAGAATCGTACATTCATAATGTACAGAGCCCTAGCCAAATGCTCATCGGGCAAACTGGCCGGCATTCGAACAAAAGTGCAAGAAAGCACACATGGGCTGCAAAAAATAATGCATTTGGTAACTTTTCAGAGCACTGAAAAAGATAAAAACATACGGTTTCGCACCTGGTTAGAAGCCACAAATTTCTTGCAGAAACCAAGTGACAGGATTGAGCACGGAATTCTTGATGCATACTTCCCCTTGCAGACGCGAGACCCCCACATAGTGCACCGTAAGAATTCGGCAACGATAGTCTTTTTCATGTTTTAACTTGAAGTGGCGTAACATGGCTGCTAGGTATTTGTAGGTAGGCACAGTCATTTTTTAATAAGAACTGCTTGGCAATATGCCAGTGTTTTCTTGGATGTGCTCAGTTTCTTGTCCTCACCCGCCGCAGTGTCTCAGTGGCTAAGGCGTTGCGCTGCTGAGCGCGAGCTTGCGGGTTCGATTCCCGGCCGCGGCGGCCGCTTTCCTGATGGAGGCGAAAAGAAAAAAACGCCTGTGTACGAGGTTTTGACGCGCGTTAGAGATCACCAGGTGGTCAAAATAATCCGGACCCCTCGATTACAGCACGCCTCATCGCCCGCGTTGCGTCAGCGCGTTAAACACTACAACGAATCAGTTTCTCCTCCTAGTTCTTTTGGGACGTTGTTACCCTGAACTATGCTGGGAAAGGATTATTCAAAAATAAAAAGGAGAAAAGTTTCGATGAGCGCACAGCGACACTCGGACACGGGAGGCTCGGTAGACTTGGAGGATGGTATTAATGAGGCCGAAATTTGACCGGGAAGCCATTGCTGAAAAAGGTGATGATTAGGGCTTATAAAACTCGTGACGAGGAAGATGGTGCAGCGATAGCATGTGAGATGACCAGTTCTGAATTAGTTTGGAAGCGTAGATGATGCTGGAGCACAGAATACGCTCAGTTTAAAAGACTTTCAGGAGGAAAAAATGGGGTGTATTTGCACGTCCTTTACAGGCAGCGGGGTTGCAGGAATATTCTAAGCATCGGGGCGTGTAGATTCTTTGCCTAAGGTTGGCGTGGCGTAATTCTCCACAATGAACGAGTATATATCTACCCCACATTTCCACACAACCTACCAAGCTTGAATGATTTCGTGGATAACATACAGCACGACTGTTGTTTTTGCACACCCGAAACCTCACCCACGTCTGCAGATCGGCTTCAAGGGGCACATTGTTGACGTGCTAATCATAGGTCAACAAACCAGTGAGCGTATCACGCAGAAATCATACGCCTACACCACATCGACGTGCACATTAGGCGAGCTTCGCGCGCACGACACGCCTTCAAGAAGGTACTGCCGACAAACGATGACGACCGCTGAGGAAAGTTTGCTCCTTTAAAAATGTATTGATTCAGCTTCGCTGGCCATACGTTTTCACAGAGTGCAATGGCTCATCATTTGTTTTACTGCTGACTACCTTGCAACCCTGCCATCTGCTCACTTTGTTGTCTTCTGATACACTAACTGTGCCAGAACATCGTGTTTCATGCGTGGCCGTTTGCCGCGCTAAAGTCAACCATGCCTATTCAGCCAATCAGGAGATATTCCCACTAAAATAGTGACGGCTCTCCCAAAAATATCCGCTTCCATTTTTAATAGCTGGTTCTCTTCACCGGAGGTCTTTGTAACTGATGGCGTGCACCTTGGTTTTATAATATTAGCCAAATACAGTACCTAGAAACGGATGCTTTGCGGCAGCGGCAATGCGATCTCCGTGCCGCATTGTCGCTACATTTTTCTCGACTGGCATGAGAAAAAAATGGCTACCCACTTTTCCAGCCTGCATAAACAACGATAACACTTATAACAAAGAAAAATGAAGGCATTTGCTGGTATTTGCTTCTAGAAGAATATTTGTGCTTCCTTTAAAAACCTTTGTCATATGATACCCGTTTAAGTTTTCTTATATGGTTAGCCCGTCTAATGAACACTAGTAGTTCTTGCCTCACTCAGGCGTTGCTGAGTGAGGTTTGTCTGTATTTGATGCTCTTTGGAGTCTTGCTTAGTTAGATGGCCATTTTTTCCTCAGTGACCTTTTCGGCAGCGAGAATGAAGGTTTGGCTGGAGCATGGATTTGAATGCACAAGTAAAATGCCTTGGGTAAATCACCTGAGCAGCAGACATAATGCCGTACGCACGCCCAGATACAGTACAGGGTGTACTGTGTGTTGGATGGGAAGTGCTCGCTTAAATATACACTTTTTCTGTTCCTTCGGCATATGTTATTGAGACCTTTTCATACGCAAGCAAGACTAGCTTTCATAGCGGATAAAAGAGCACCGGCCACATGCTTGAGGTCGGAGACGTTTTTTTTAATGCACAAAGCTGGAGATTAAACTGAGCGGCCAACAAGCTGCTTCATGTTCAACTAATTGGCATGGGCGGAGTTTGTTTTTTCATGTTGGCGCTGGAATTCGGAGCGCGATATATTATCGAGGCCTTGTGCCGTTGAACTTTTTCTACTCTAACAGCTCGAGTACGATGGTGGCGAAGTTGAGAGCTGTTGTTACGACAAATCAGCGGTAAGTGAAAAAGCGCTGGCCGTTACTTGAATGTTCATGGCTGTTTGTCGGAACTTTGGCTACAGCGCAAAAGTGTGATATTCGTAATAGTTCTTTTGTGCACCGAGAATTAATCGCTTATGTATGCATATTGACTTTTTCGAGCATTATTATTGATCATTATTGTAATTTACGTCCAGAATTAGTGCTGGTTTCCTGAAGGGCTCAAAGGTACCGTGATGACAAAACATAACGCTATTGTATTCGAAAGAACTACAGGTTTCCCTGTTCAATTTATTGCAATCGCCAATACATTTAATCCAAGCGTAGCCAATTTAGTCAAGTTCCATTAATTTAATCCAAAGGGCATCGAATTTAATCCAGGTGCCAGCGAATTTAATCCAATTGCCAACTAATTTAATTCACCTGTCAGAAGGTTGTTCAGGCGTGCTTTGTGCGGATTTAGACGCAGTTTTGAGGCATTTGATGCGCATGGTGTGATGAAAATCTGGTGTTCTTTGATGCCTTATGTGCAAAATAGCCTATGCGTGCAGCCTAATGGACATTTATTAACACCGGCGGACGAGGAGAGCGGTCTTGTTTGATCGGTTGGTGTCGTGTGGTGATCGTCTGCGAGATCGTCAGAAGCACCGTCTGCTCGTGTATTGTTACCCCAGCAGATTTGCCAGCATATTTATACGCGAGCAGATGACGCTTCTGTCGCCACCAGGCGACATTTCTGACGATCTCGCAGACGACATTTTAATTCAGAAATAATGCTTAACGCTGCAGATATGCGTTCAATTATTGAACATCAGAATGCAGAGGGCATTTACGTGATGTGTCTTTATCAAAAGAGCTTCTGAAGGCATTCGTACGCGAAGATAAGGCGATACTTCGGACGTGCGTTATTGACGGCGCTGACTTAGACGATCAGCTCACAGCAGCGGTTTGCGCCTGTTAGTAAATGGATATTGAGCTGTTGGCATAACCTATCTTGCACATAAGGCATCAAGGAACATCAAGTTTTCGTCAAACCATGCGCATCAAAGCCAGAAAAGCTTTATTTGCCTCAATCGTTGACCCCGTTCATCGCTAAAAATAGCTTTGCGTCTCCGACACAAAGCATACATGGAAAGGTAGGCATAAATATTGGTTTGGTTTAACGGAATATTGGTTTGGTTTAACGGTGTTGCACCAAGTATGCGGAGCAAAGGCTGGCTGTTTGGTGAGCGTACGCAGCGAACTCACTTACACTTTGCCCAAGGCAAGATACAGACGCCGCTTGTCATTGCGGCCACAGTAGGTGCGAACGTGCAGTGAACTTAAATGCCGCCTTATTTCTTCCCTGTGTCATATTCTGAAGGAAGGCGGCAACTCTTGTGGCAACTCTTGCCCTTATCCTCCTCTCCTAATGCTTAGTTTTGGAATGGAATAGCGGTGCACTGCTTTCACTGCGGATGGTTCAAGAGCGTTGCCTTGTACTTTGCATAAGCTTGCTCGAATTCTTTCCTCTCTCTCCACGCCACATCCCTTTCTTGGAAGGAACAAGTGATCAGACGCTTTCACTGAGCTAGCGCGAGGCCCTGCCTTGACATTTGCTGAGCCCGAAGGTCAGGTTGACGCTACAAGGAACAGCCGTTTTCTGGGTTTCACTTTAAGTAACAGGCTTCGCTTCACAACATTTTCAATTCCGCACTACAAAATTGCTTTTCGAGATGTACTGTAAGGTAATGTGCCTGTCTGGGTTCTCAGAATAAATATTCCGTTTGTAAGCCGCGGGGCCCTTTTTGCTCCTCGGTCTTGTCTATGTGGAGTCACTAAATATAACGTAGAGCAATACAACCCACTATTTGGTGTAAACGTGTTTAAACCTTCATTGATTTGATTGCATTCTTTGGGGAGGGCGAGATGAAACATTAAGGCAATGCATAATTATGTAGTTACTCTAGCGGCTGTTGTTGCTACAGCAGTCCAAGTAAGCTCTAAATCACTGCATCGGGTTTCCCCGGCGCATCTTGCTGTTGCCACAAAAATCTATCCCTCCTCAAAACTTCTTTCGGCGTCTTGTGCGAGTGCTGTGTTGTCGCTCTTCCATGCTACGTTAAAGGCAGCGCTTTTGTAATTGTTGTAATTTTGTTTTGTAATTTTGCCAGCCACCTGGTCACCACGATTGCGTCGGCAGATTATTCACGCTTATTTCACTTTCAGATTTTCCTGTGATTTCTGCATTCTTGTTTTCTTACACCGTCTTCTGGGAAAAACAACAATTCCCAAAGCAAACGGGAGCTATCCAAATGGTCTCCACTCAGGAAATATCACGAAAGAGCACGTCATGAAACGTACGCACGAACAGAAATAACTATTTCTGGCTTAATTTCCAAGAAGGCAGAAGATTTTGAACTTTTGTTCTGGTCACTGCGGGATGCGAACAGATGGTTATTTTAAATATAGATACAGACACTTCATACGAGGTCGCAGCGCAAAGCGCGGAAAAGTGTACAGTTTACTGCGCCATTAGATGCTTATAAGCTAACAAAAATTCCACAGAGTGAAATGTTTTTGAAGTTTTTCTGCCCACTTCAACGGCTCGCTCCCCTTAGGTAAAAAAATGCTGTCTCAATTTTTCTAGTTTCATATTTTATTGACGCTGTAATTTAGAAAGTTGTCCAGTAAACTCTTTGTTTTCATTTGCTTTTTGACAAAGGCGTCATAGTCTGAATATTATGAAGATACACAGCCAACATAACCCACGAGTCACAAGTTCGCTGCTGTAGCAGATATAGAATGGTCTTCTCAACGAGAGCTCAAACGCACCAAATGAAGCAATATACACTTTTTTTGGGTCCAGTATAAGGATTTGAGACACGGTGGTATAAATGTTGTCAATCGAGAGGCCTTATCTCTTACAAATACGGCCCGTCTTACAAGCCATTGACATGAGTCGGCAAAGCGTAGCCAGGAAATGTCCGTCGTTATGAGTGTGGCGATGCGGTGACGGTGGCACTCCCGCGGCTGCTACAACGTCGTTGATCAAAGCAATGAGCGACCCTCGGCTAGGCTATTCCGTTTCCCTCCTTCCCTTTTGGAGTTAACAATACAGTGGTGCGATAATTTCCTCTCAATACCGTCGTGAAAATCTTTGCCTCCTTTACTAGTACTGTAATTCGCTGTTCTTTTTGTCTTTCTCATGCTTGGAAACCCTACAGAAACGATAATCGCGTAAGCGTATTCCTCTATTTTGGAAATCAGCGTCTAGAATAGTCCTCTCAGGCTGAGCACATACCGCTAAAATTCGTTTCTAAGTCGAAAGCGACAACGAACTCAGTAGGTCAACCTTTAGGGAGCCAGATCTGAGATGAGAGATTACGATAGACCTCGGCGCGCGGGATTCCTGTCAGACTCGCGTACTCTGACAGGGGGCTTAAATACCAGAACAAAATGCACCTGAATTTCTAAAGCAGGAGAAGGCTTAATCCAGTTTCTCCACACAACCAAAGCGCTTGCCCCAAAATGCACAACTTGAGGCGTTCATGCTTTATTGAACAATGGCGTATATGTAGATAATTGCTGTAAGAGAATGTGAGGAGGGGAATTATGCAAAAGGTTTTATTGAGCAAAAAGATGAAGAAAGGTGAGTGGCATCTTCAGTTCAGGGAGCTGCGCACTTCAGCTTCCCGGGTGGTTAAGTTGATCAGGCGCTGCTGGTCCTCAGAAGGAAGCTAGACAGCGCAAACTCCTGAAACACCAAACATACGAGTAGAAAACTAAAAATTATAAAAACAACTTCCAAAATAAATTTTACAATTGTATAAGCCCTGTTAGTTCACAAAACGTAGGTGAAAATACACAGTCGTGAAAAAACAACCATAACGTGAATATAGAAATCGTGAGTCGACCAAACGTCGAAGCATGTGCATTTGCACAGAAGCCCTTACGGTGAACATTAAACATACTTAAACGTTATTAATGCGTACCTGAAGATACTTGGCCGAATAAACGTTTGTCAACACAAGTAAAAAGTTAAAAACTAAAAATATCAACTAACGGCACTAGAAAGGTTGTACCATGGCAACAGGAGAATCGACAGGAACCGTGGTTTATGGTGAAACTATGTATCTTAAACGATATTAATGCGTACCTGAAGATACTTGGCCGAATAAACGTTCGTCAACAGAAGCAAAAAGTTAAACTAAAAAATCAACGAACGGCACTAGGAATGTTGTACCGTGGCAACAGGACAATCGACAGGAACATTGGTTAATAGTGAAACTATGTATTTATAATTCTGCCGTCTGCCAGACCCGGTCGCATCCATCTTCGTCAAAGGAGTCTATCACAACATTATGCGGCGATTTCCTCTTCGTCTTCGTCACGTAACAATACGTATAATACGCCGCAATCGCAAAACAAAGCCAAGGATAAAAAGAGCCCTGAAATAACAAACCGAAACACGAACAAAACAATAAAAAAAGACCAAACGCGTAGCGCCATGCCTTTGCGCAAATGTGTGCAGCAAGTGGTGAACTCTACGTATTCAATCTGTAACAACCCCTGTAAGAAACATCGGTCAAGGAAAATTTACCAAAACCAAACTTCAAACAAACGAACGTCAGTAACAGTTCCAGTTAGTGAGGGTTCAGGTAGGCTCCCTTGTGGGCACAGTTGTTCAGTGAGGGGAAATGTGCAGCGGATAATGATGCATCAAATACAACTGCAAGGTTTGTAGTTGTGCGATCTATTTTCAGAAGTTAACTGTGGAGCATACAGAAAATGCGCTTTCCCTAATCTGCTGTAAAGCGTGTCTTGGAAACCATCTCTATATGACCGTCAACGAGGTACTGCGGTATAAATTTGTCGTACCTTTGCAAAGGTTGTTTCTTTAGCAGACATTGTATCCAGGAAGCAACCTTGCCATGGCCACGCAACGGGGGTCTCCGGGAGAGCTTTTTTTCCGATTGACCTCATCGGAAGAGCAGCTTCATAAGGTACCCAATTATGGTAACAGTTGATTGCAATTCCCCCACTACATTGTTTTTGATGCCCCTGTTTTCGTCTGTACACGTACCTTAAATCTCTAATTCCAAAAACTTTCGGGAAATTCCATCTTGGAGACAATCTTGCTCCGGCCGGTCGCTGTGACTGCGCAAGAAACACACCATGCAGTTAGACGGTCCGACTTTAATTGGAACTGTTGGTAGCTTCTTGAACCACCCAGCCGTAAATTGTTTTCACAGCCACAAGGCTAGAATTACTGTGGCGCGTAAGTTCAGCTGTCGAAAGCAGCCACATTTTGTTTGCTCCGATGACAACACCAATACGGTTGTCGCCTGTGCGCGAACAAAATTTACCTGAACGACCAGTCTTTTTTCACGTTTTTCCAAACTTTACATAAGGAACGTCAGTCAAGTAGGACTGAATATCCTGGCATTTTTGGGGGAATTCTCAAAATCCCTAATTCTCAACAACACCGAGGCTTCATTCTGAATGGTAAAACTGACTATTTTGAGCCGAATAATGTGGTATTTGCGAGTTTTGTATCAGCGAGTGTTTCCAAAAGTATTGATACAGATACTCATTTTCCCTACTACTGGGAGCTTCCTCTTTCTATAGACATTATCGAAGGCGCGACTTGATGTCCACTCCGGATGCATCGCCTGTCTATATAAGACAGGCGGTCAATGATCCCGTTCTCCAGCAGCAATGAATGTTTTGTGTGGACAATTGGGGGCGGAATCCGTACATGGTATTGGGGAAGTAGTGTCTATTATTTTCAATGTATGGGGAGAGGCAATTTTTTACCTCATGTTCTAGTATCTGTCCAACAGAGAAGTAAGGGAAATAGGTGTCTGATTAGCAGGAGTTAGGGGTTTTCCAGGTTCGGCGATCAAGCTGAAATCTGCATACTTCCGCTAAAGAGGAATATAGCCGGCTGTCCCGTGCTCATTATTAAAGTCGAAAAGGATCTCTAACGTTGCGGCGTCCGGGTTGCGAAGTTACTTGTTTGGAATTATGTTTTTCCCATGCGTAGTAACTCTTTTTTGTTAAACCTGGTTCTGCCGATTCAATTTTCCCTATGGTAAAGAGGGCGTCCATTTCAGGGTTGGGAGCACCGGTGTGTTGCTGAAGAGGGGACGGGATCATGTTCAATCTTGCCATGGTTTCTTTATTTCCTCGAGATCTTCTTCCTATCAACTGTGGGCAACGCATATACATCTACGTCGAAGACTTCCCTACGGCACTTACAACAAAAATAAAAATCAGTCATATTCAGTCGATCACATTCAGGACAATACCCATGCGCACCCTTCATATATTCTGTAATAGCGCCGCTTCTCTTCAACATAGCCACGAAGGACCTTCCTTCTCCACTGGAAGACATCCACGCCTTCGCCACGCACTGTACGCAGAAGACCTCACCCGCTGGACCTCCACAGAATCTATAGGTGAGAAGCAAGATGCTATGCAAACAGCCATAGAAGACGTGTAACTTCATCGGCGGACTAGAGGTATCGAATGCACACCAGTAAAGTCAGCACTTCTTGCTCTCCGTAGTGTCACGGCTCAGCGAAGAAAGCTGTGTATCGGAACTGAACTTAGCAGGCAAACCAGTTCCAAAGATATCCATGTGCGTGTTTTGAGACTTACAATCTCCCAAAATACACCAGGCCTCCTCACCATAGCCCCCCTACAAAGGGCACTTAGTCAATTGTTTCACTTAATACAGCGCATATCACATCGACGGTTTGAATTATAACAGCCAGACACCTTGCGCATGGTACAGGCAACGGTAGTCAGCGGGACCACCTAGGTGACACTTGGCTCTCAAACAGACCCACAAGTCAAGATTCATTATCTTTATTAGCCAAGCCTATGACTGCCATAGGATTGCTCTGCAAGACTCCGAGACCTCGACAAAGAAATTACTTCAACTTTGATTGCACAATACCTGGGAAGAGATTGAGGAAGCCCGTCATACTTCTCAAATAGAACGCCTCAAGGCAACGCCCACAGGACGAGCCACCCTGAAATGATTGAAACATACAACACCACCAACCACATGACCAAAACGTTAGGATTCCCTGCTAACGCCACTACCACGCCACATGCACCCAAATTACAATCAAGTTCACCGAATCGCAAGAGCCCGAGGCATGATTAAAAAGTATGACGCATCCCCTTAATTTCAGCGGCCAGCTAACGCAGTATGCGCAAGCAATTAGACAGCTGAAGCAAGGATCTCCCTCACTGTCCGTAAATGAAAGATAGGAACCGCAGAGGAAGTGGCTACTGTACTAGTCGCAATGACTAGTGAAGACGCCGTCACAGTGCTTACGAATTCGCAAGCAGCATGCCGCAGTTATCTACGGAAACGCATTTTCAAAACAGCCCTGCGCATTGTCAGTACCAAGGGTGAGCTACTCAAGATAGGAATCATATTTGCAGCCGGACACACATCTCCAGCTGGCAATAACGTGGCCCTTGCCGTTGCCCGCGCGCATGTACATAGGGCACATGAACAGCACGCGCATGTATGAGGGAAAAACACCGCCTGCTTCTCCCAAGACGGAACCTCTCGTAGAAAATGGAGATATTCTGGCACACCATGGCCAAAGCATAATAATAATCCTGGCTCCAAATCCTGAGTTATCCAGACAACAAGCCACCTCCCTCTGAAGGATACAAACTGCGAACCTCACAGCATCATTCCTTATGTCATTCTACCCCACCCTTCACCAGGCTACCCATAATTTCTGTCCTTACCCGCACCCTATACCTTTCAGCAGGGGAGTGCGGACAAACCTTAGGCCTGCCCCTTAACCCTTCCCCTCTTACGAGCAGTGGTTGGCCTGTCCTGAAATATCCGAACCCTGGGATCCAGCACATATTGATGAAGAGGCCTTGCCTGGCGTTGCCTGACAGGCAATGCAAGGGTCCCCGACTAGGGACGCCCTCCACGTAGCGGGGGCCCCAACAGCAGCACCGGTGCTCTAGAAATAAACATTTATTCCTCCTTCTCCTCTGTAGATGTCCACGCGTAAAAACTACTCTGACTGCCGCCGTCGATCACCACGCAACAGAAACTCCTCGCTCCTGGGAGCGAGCCAGTACAAGAAAGGCCTGCAGTAGTATGCTCTTGCTATGCTTGAGGTTTGTGCCCGAGTCCACAGCCATGTGGTACTCTTTATGGGAATTAGGATTTGATGCTTGATTCTCGATTGTCGACCACAAGCATGGCGATGAAGCATACTTCCGCTGACATTTAGAGAATGAAGTCTGCTGTTGACTGTCCTTTGAGTGGTGTCCCTCGAACGTTCATCTGAAGCAGCGGGCAGTCTCTTTGAAGGACCTCCCACGACTAATGGTCCGTTATCTTTCACTTGCATCACTTCGTTTTAAGAGCGTTAATTTGGAAAAACAGCAGTAGTTTCTTTTCACATACAAAGTTTCAGCATTTCAAAATATCGCCACTGTTGGAGGACGTGGAACGACACTGTTAAGATTGCCAGCCTCGAGCGCCAACAGATTCATTTCAAACTCAGCCTTCAATTATATCGATTGGGACTCCAATTGATGAATTGGCTGTGTGTTTTCTGATAGCGGATCAGTCTGTGCAATCCTATCTGAGTCAAGTACAGACGTGCTCTTGCTTTGAGCGTTAAACGCTGTTTCGCCAAGCATTCCTAACTGTCGACATACTTGCAGCTTTGAAATACTTTCAGCATTGCCCGGAATAGGGCGTTTATGCTATGCGCAGAAAACACGCTCCAGTGCAGGAAGGCAAGGTCAATAAGAGGTAGCACTTCGGACATCAGCGCCAATTCTATGGATAGTATCCCACAAAATTTCTTCCTGCAGCCTTCGGAAACTTTCAGTCCAGGCCACTTTACCGCTGGGCGTTGCCTTGTGGCGACAGGTTGTAAGCATTCTCCGCTTGTTGAGTCATGCTCGCACAGTTGGTTCAGCTGCCATTTAGCGCACCTCTAAATTAACAAAAGAAATTCCGTACGGACAACAGCACAAATGCACGTGTGGCGCTTTTGAACCAGCGCAGGTTCTATTTCCCATTCCCATCGTACTCTACGCCTCGTCATTTCCCAAATTCTCGCTTTTGTTTTCGCTGATCCGTCTATTGGGGGAATTGTGGTAAAACCCACACGCGACCAATATAATGACTATAAGTGTAATAAAAATGAAAGCAATGCACATTGTTGCGAAATGAGCCGGAATCAACCAGCGCCATTAGAAAAAGGAATCCGACTCATCACCACCGTGCTGTTTTACACCACCCCGTTTCTTTAACATTCTCTTTTAACACCGAAGCTGTTGAGAAAATTGTAATTCCCCGTGCCCGCCGCTAAAATTCCCACAAAATCGTCGAGCGTGTGCTCGTGAGCACGCGCACATGAGCGCGGGCCTCGCGGGAACCACCCGACGTGCCCGGCACCCATGTGCAAGTTAAAACTACCCATTTCGAGATATTGGCCTAGATTCCCTCCCCCCCGATACCCCAGCGTTGCGGAAATTGTTATGTATTTGCTCAAATCGTGACAACATTTGCTCAGAACGAGAAAGACATGTCATAGCGCACGTCCCCCTAAGGTGAGAGCCAATGATTATCACTTCCAAAAAAATGAATGAAGCTTCCACTTTTAGCAACAATGGTAAAGTAAATGTCCTTGCTGCAGCTAAGAAGAAGCCAATCCGTACAATCACGGACTTAAAGCCATGTGATGATCTTGAAGGTTGCGTACAGCTTCGCTATGTCAAGTCATACTCGTTTGCCTGTGCTTCAATTTTTTTTATTACACGGAAAACGTTTGTGACGGCTAAAAAGGTAACGGTTTTGGTTATGCACCGTGGCTGGAACTGCTTGGAGTGCCCGGTGTTCATAAATTAAAATACTAGCAACTGCTAACCAAGTCTGTTCGCCAAACATGACACTGTGGCACCTACACAACCCGTTCACGAAATTGACGGTTAGCGGCATTTTATCCACTTCTTTTCTAAAGTGCTCCTATTATACACATTCACACTTTTAGAGCGAAGGCGTCTGTAATTACTCCAAACAAAAATCTGGTAGTCGCGTGTATACAGAAAACTGATGCGGCGCAACCCTATGCGCATGCGCAAAAAAAAAAAACAGGTTGAAGAGAAGTTAGAATGAAAGGAAGCGAGATTCGGCGGGCTTGTAGGAGTAGGCTACGTAGATACACCTTCGCATCAACTGACATTTTTAGGTGGGAAGGGTACACTGGATGGAGGGGAGAATATGTTCGCTTGCTTTAGAGCGTGCTCACAGCGAGCTACCTCGTGAAGCACAGCTGAAGCGGCAGCGGTGAGCAGGAGCGGCGGCAGCGGCAGGGGTGGAGCACCGTCAACTGGGCAACGCCAAGCACCGGCCACAGGTTACTAAGAAATGGGTACGCCCCGCGTCCTAGGTCCTCCCGTAGAGCAGCCAGCTTTTTATAAGCCTTGCTAGGAGCAGTAAGGCAACCAGATAAATCTTTTTAACACGGAACGTATAACAAAAAATAATTTAACCAACCACACGGGGCGAAGCGCGGAAAACGCTGGCTGCACGATAGAGCTTCGTTGGTAAACAATCTTCATGAAATGCATAGGCCACTTTACGCATTCAGAGCAGATGCCTTGGACGCATATGCTCTAACACTTCAACGCGAAATCTACACGTAAATTATCTACACCCTAGTCTTGCTCTGTTGTCACAAGGTTATCAACCTATTGGATTTTGTGCTAACTTTGATGGTTCGTCCTGAGAAGAAATACCGCCACCCGCTTCTCCAGACAACTTGAAACACAATAGGCTATTTCAATTGAGGAAACTCAGTGTTTTCCTCGTTTTTTCTACAACACACAAGTGGCCTTCGGTTATAACCAATTGGATTTTTGTCAACAGTATTGTTCAGATTTCCAGGCCCATTCAGCTTAACTCTTGCTGGTCCTAGGCATAACTGACCTGCCATACGAGTTAGGTCTACCAAGCTTGAAGTGAGGCGGTCGGGAAATGTTCGCCGTTACTTTGCAGAGTTTGATAGAACCGCTGCGTTTTGGCGCCCAATATGTTTCCTTTGGGACCTTTGGCACGGCTAAAAAGACTTCCTTCCAGTGACGTGTACAAAAGTGCGCAAATAAAATTACCGGTCAAGAAGGCCAGGCCGAGCCTTGTTGTGCAAGTACACAGCGCTCAACATGTCGATGAAGATATGCCCGCCAATGTGGCTGTTGGAGAATGACACGCCGCATGTTCTTTTCAGAAGGTCATGCCATTTTTAATAGGAACGAAGCAAGACCAGCTTCAAGCAAGAGAAAAAGAGCGTACGGGAAATGTTTGGGAGGGAGGCCATCTTAATGGCAAGTAGCTATATAACTATGCCTAGCCACTCATAGGTTGCTTCTCTATTAAACTATTCGCAATAGACAAAGCCTTCTCCGCACAGAGGCCTCATGACTTCACTATATATGTCAGGCTAAGATCCAAAGCTAAAACCTTTGCATATTCAAACCTTATCATAAAAGAAAGTAGCAGCATTGCCGACAAATTCAACGGCTATTACAACAACAAAGCGTTAAGAGAAATGTGGCTGCGGTTATACGTGTGTTGATGGCTGCTTGTGGGGTCTCGCGCTTCGGAGTAACGGTGTGGTACTTGCGTTAACTGGTTCCTCAACTGTAAGGTTAGCTTGATATGATCGCTTGATAAGGTAATGCTAACGGTTTGATGACAACTATCTTTGAGCTTCCCAAGGCGAAATAATCATGCAGCTGAAATCAGTTTTTATCCTTTTGCATGGGGGTGAACTTGGGGAAAAATGCGTTCCAACATTGCTCGGGGTAATGACATGTTGCACAAGTGAAGGGAAACAAACCTTAGCATTCGAAGGTTTAAACGGGCTGAATGACAAGCCATAGCTGAGAAAGCTAATATTGCTTCTTTCTAGCAATTTAACTTTGCGCGGAAATGTCCAAGTTGAAGGCGTTTTTGTAATTATGACTTAAGAAATCAGTGTTTTGAATTCCTAAAATAATTCCACGTTGTTCGCGGCGGATAAAAGGTTTCCGCCGCTATGTTGACGTAAGTCAGTTCGGCCTCAGTTGTTTTTGTTAGAGAAACCTTTGAAGCAACAAAACAGTCTTCAACATACACACGGAGATTTCCGCAGCGTTTTTATTAAGCCATTTTGTTTACCCATTTAATAACACACCCTATCCCCAAGATAACCCATGCTAAATTGAGAAAACTACTACACAGTATACAATATCTGCCAAATTTTAAAAAATACTACATAGTATATAGGATACCATACACAGCCAGTAGTAGCCCGTGTAATGCATGGTCTTTGGGGCCCAGCGTTGCTGCAGAGAATTCGGCTTCCTTTATAAATCTTTCGCAAATAACATTTTCGGAATACGAAATAATATAGCGCCCGTGATTGGCTGAGAATGATGAGCAGCCCTAATAGTCGATTCTACCACCTTGGTGCACTCATGTGTCACGTCACTTTTTAGGATCTAACATGTCTATTTTTATTCTAACAAACAATGGTTGCAAAACATGGCCATGGTGGCGAGGAAAACTTCCGTGGCCTGAATCCATAATGATAGTCTTAGATGTATTTGACAGAATGTGGGGGAGTTTTTCCCATCATCAGCGATAAATTAAAACCGCAACCAAAATACGAGTTAGAGGATTATACACACAGGCGCTGCATGTCTCCGCAGAACACGCGCACAACGCCTCTGTGTTGCGTTCTCCCTGTTGTTTTTATTGGTTGTACTGGGAGTTCAGGCATATGAAAGGCTAACTTAGCCAAGTACCGAAGTTATTAGGAACAATGACGGTCTGCACTGTGGCTAGCTGAAAAAACGTGGCAGGAAGAGGCCGGTGGCACGGTCTGCAGCCACTGCTTTCACTGATATCACGTCTAAATCTCTAGAGCCTGTCACTCATCTTGTTTATGGAATGAAACCTAAACGTTGACGTGGTTATATGCCACGTACAGAAGCAACTTAGAAGCGCGTAAAGTAAAATGATGGACGGTTTGGTCGTGGCGTCACTTGATGTGTCTCCCTTTTTTGCCTCACGGTGTAAAAACAAACAAGTGTTGGCCATATATCAGAATGATACTTGCAAAGTTTACCAACATAAATTGGCCTCTCGTAAGTAGTACACCCAGAATATATTTGGCTAGAATGTATTTGACTGAAACGTAAACAAGTGTAGCTGTAGGTGTGCCATTGACGCTGCCAGTTGTGTCCCTGCTATCAGCGCCATCACCTAGATAAGTATTGCCCCGGAAACAATGCTCGAAGCCAGGTTAAGAGAAGTGTGAGATAAATAGATATGCGTCCGCCGTCGGCAGGCTCGCATGCTTGTTATGGCGCTTTCGTTTCCTGCGGGTGCAGAAACACGGCGCTCCGATATATTCCGGTCATAGCTGCTGTGTTCCATTTGCTGCTGATGGCACCTGTACTTTGTCCTTGCTTTAAACCATTCAAGCAGCTCGCTCTCGATGGTACCAGCTCAGTTGTGGCTTCAGTGTACCGTGAGAAATGTAAGAGTGCAATTTCAGCGCATTTTTTGTCTACAACACGTATACCTATTGTGCAGAAGAGACTGAACATATGTGGTAGCATCACCGCGTCTAGAAACGTGCTACTAGCTGCTACCGGGCTCTTCGAGAAATTGGGGGTCGCTTTCCTCGCCCTCAACCACGCACTCCATGTGGTGGAAGGGCACGGTACATGTTGTAGCATTAGCAGCAGCGTTGGGGTCGGTGGCTTCGGCCATAGCAGGAAGGTAGGCGCGGCGCGCTTAGAAAGAGACGCCGGTCGCCAAGCAGCACGTGGCCTGCGCAGTGGGGAGTCCACGTGCAGGGCATGCGCACTTGCGCAGCGGTGAGCAACAGGCCGACCCCACGGGAACCAGCTGTAGTCGCCTAGCTCTAGGTTTTGGGCTTCGCTGAGCGGCGGCGTGGCCGGTAGAAAATCTGTTCTCTCAAACGTGAAAATCGCTGGAATGGTCGGAAAACTTATCGCGCTAGTTCCCGTGAGGTTATTGTCTAGACTCGTGAGGTTGGCATCCCATGTGCAGGTGTATAAATGTCAAAAAAGTGACATTGAACGCAGCGATGTGGAATTGCATTTGCACTGCTCGGCCGCCTCGCGGCGAATCCCTAACACCGAGCAGACCCGAGAAAACCAAGCCGGTTTCGACTTGTTGGGGAAGCCCCTCTCCTAAATCTTGCCGCGCGCGAGTGTGTTGCGTTTGGGTCTGAAGCGATTGTTTTAACGATATTTCCTTTTGTCTACACTGCTTCTGTTCTGTTTTTTTTATCACGAAGTAAATGTGTGTTAATTTATTTTCGTTACGCTCACAACCGAGTGACCACGGTTAACAGCCAAAACAGCAGTTCGTGAGAACTGCTGTGAAAGTATAGTAACCATGGTTAAAATTAACTGCGGTTGCTTCCGCCATGTCGCTAGGATATAAAACTAAAATAAAGCGCTCTCATTCCAGGTTCTTCGTAGCGAAGCAAGGTTGTTTTCTAGGGATAGGAGCTGGAATGTTTGTTGGCTACGTCTTGTGCACTCTTTGTACTTCCGGTTTCAGCACTACGTTTTGTGGGTCGAGGACTGCTGAAATCAGTGGAAGCAACGGAGCCGGTAAGTAAAGGTTGCACACCAACTGCAGAAAAGTGATAGTCGCCATGCGGTTGGAGACTGGTTATTAGGTGCTATATTTTAAACTTCGAAATAGTCCCTTTATTGACTGTGCACTTCTTCCCTTTTCATGTTTTGCCATGGATATGCGGAACAAAATGCCATACCAACAAAGGTAAAATCAGCGCTGCTCGAGAATCCGACAACTTCCGAGATGAACCACTCCCAACTGCGTTCCAAGCTGCTATAGAGACATATCCTGTCGTGCCACTTGCTGAAGTGAACATCGTTCTGGTTGTTTCCTACTACAGATCGGGTTCGACGTTCATTGGAGAGCTCCTGTCGGCTGGGCCAAAGACGTTCTTTCATTTTGAACCCCTCATGATGTTCACCGTGAGCGGCCGTTTGCGCCGTAGCAGGGAACGGTATGCGTTTCGTTTACTCGACGCGCTGGCAATGTGCCAAATGGAGAACGTTCCACTCTACATGATGTGGTTTCAGGAGAAACCCAAATACTTTCAACACAATCGTTTTCTTTCGGACCTCTGCGGAACCAGTGAAGCCTGTTTCTCTCCACACCATGTCGCCTCACTCTGCGCAAGGGCCAAGGCACAAGTGTTCAAGTTCACACGACTTCACATCAGTCAGGTGTGGTTAACAATTTTTTGTATAAATTTGGGCCCATCACTAATTAGGTGGAACATTTACTCAACACCTGGCGATATTATTAGTCTTTTGAACATTTCAGTAGCATAAAGTTGTAGAAAACAGTTGTGAAATGCCGCGTCATCATCTGGTAATGTACTCAGATGGAACCAATTTCTGGGCAGAGATTTATTACAATTCCTGCACTAACAATAGTGCATTGCTACAAGCCTGAGTCACCGTGTAATAGGCGTAACGAAAGATTCTGTGCGTTGTGTATTTATTCATTTCGGACCATTAGTAATAAAAATATCCGCATCTTGTAGTATTTTCTTTACACAACTGTCGGCTAAAAATCTTCAACCACATATGCAACAAAAATGCAGAACTAATCTTCAACCGAGCGGTTTTTATACACTATCATATTGCGTGATTCTTACTGAAGCATCACGTTTCTCGGTTGGCAAAACGTTAGTTGTTCCCAGATATGAAACCCACAAAGTGGGCGCGAACTTTTATATTGCTTGCGAGCGCGGCCATCAATTAGGTGTTTTTACGAGAGTGCACCAGCCAAGCGTTCTTATCGTCTGCGACGCTACATTCTGTTCCCGGATAGGTTCCCGCACGCTGCCAGCACCGTATAAGGGTTTGCTTGCAATGCTCCTTCTGTTGTATTCAACTGCCTAAAAAGCTCCCTCGTTCGAACTTGGTGATTTACCGGTTGGATTGCTGATTTTACAGCCAACCGCCATGATTTGAGCCCAAGAAATGCTATGTTCCTCCAGGACCCCTAACTTTTTTATTGCGAAATGTACTCTTCACTCAACTATACGCATCCTTTTTTTAATGAAGGCGATTTGGTACCTCTGGATCGGTTTAGGAGCAGGCTGCAGCGTTATAACTTTTTAAATTAGTGCTTTGCATCGTACTCGCAGCTCGGGGTTTGTACCTAGTGCAGAACGCCGTATCTAATCTTCACCGCACAGTTCAGCCACGAACGACAGTACGCATGCTGAACACAAGCGGGTGTGCAGAGGCTTGCTTTCGCCATGTGATCTGAGCGCGTGTATTCAGTGTAATGAGCTGACCATCAGATGCCACGCTCCGTATGAGTTCGGGCGCTTGGTCCTGTCCTTTGCGCCACTGAAATAGCCTGGGTAAGTTGTGGGAGAAAGAGAGAACAAGCCTAATTTAACGGCCTAAGCCGGAGTTGCTGCTTAGCGCAGTGCCAAACAGAGATAACATAATAGGGCGAGAGTATGCGCACACCCGCTGGTATAAAGTCTGATGAAGTCCAGCTCAGCCAGAAAATCAAGCCAGATATGAAGAACGCAAGGGGATAAAGTCAGGGCGATATGCAGGGAGATGGGATGTTTGCGTCAGATGTGCTTTACCAGACATACACGTCACCATGTAGTCATCAGGCTGAAATTAAAGAAACCACGCCCAAACCGTTGCGTTTGGTTATTCCGAAGCACAACCAGCACGGAATGTGCTTCTTGGTTATAAAATTGAAGTTACTGCGGTATACTTTTTAAAGGGATCTTCAGAACAGCACAGAAACAATGTCCGCAAGCCGTTTTTTTTTTCATTTTTTGCGGAAGTTTGGCAATCAGCATAAAGAACTATCTAAACCTATAGATTCTGGTTTCGCGGGGATACCCAAGAAGTGGGCCGTGATGTGGACCCTGTGTTAACGAGGCGAAGCCTGGGGGACGGCCGGTGCGCAGGCCGCAGCAGGCGACGTGCACGAGGCGTAGTATTTGCAGGGCAGGGCAGCTCCGCTCCAAATGGTGTGCTGCAGTCTGCTCAGCAGGAGCGGGGCAGAAGGGGCACGCCGAGTCATGGTATTGAGGTGGCCAGGTCCTCGTCACAGTCTGCGTGAGGGCCACCCCCAAAGGAAGTCGTCGGAAGAGGACCTGATCTAAGCAGGACAACACGCCAGGAAGATCCGTACCGCGCTGACGTAGAAGTGTGGGCTCGGTGCGCCAAAGATGTTCCTGTCCACTGGCGAGGCGAATAGCGGCTGAGGAGTGTGCCAGTGGAGCGCGATATTGCGTTTGCACGGGGGTTCGTACCAGCCTCTGCAGCCTGCATTACAGGGTGGCTGTTGCGTTGACGCCATGACATGTAAAATGTCCACTATACCCTGAATTTGAAAGACAGGTCCGCTAGACGTGAATGTTTTTCGAAACCCTCGGACAGCAGTGGATAAGTCAATGTAGATACGTCAACCAGATAAGCCAAAGTACAGCTGGCTGCAGCAGAGGAACGCGCACTGCGAAGAGCTCTGCTTTGGTGGATGGCCACTTTTCCCTCGTGTTTTAGGTGCACGTAATCGAGTTAGGAGCCACGTTCGGGCAAACTACAGCAGTTTAGAGCAGAGTATTTGATGCGCTCCTGCTCGGTAATGATACAGTTTCTTTTACCGGAATTCAGGGATGATCGAGGATGGCAACTACTCTGCTTAATCCGCGCGTAGCGCTAGTGTACGAGAAAACCGTGGGGATAATGATAGGCGGTCACTGGAACTTCCAGTGGCCGCCTATGGCCAGCTAAGTGCCACTTCTGAACTACTACGTGGCGTAATAGTTCAAAAGTGACACTTAGCTGACCCAGGCGTGAGACCGAAAGGCCTGTAAAAGAAGAAGCAGGAGTAGCAATGTCATGAATAAAACGGTGAAAACAAGAGGCCAGGCGCAGACAATACCGGAAATCATTTATTTCCAGTGTGCTGGTAAAATTCACAAGTTAAAATATGGCTATCATTGGGCTACACTCCCTCTTGGGTAACGACGGGGCCGAACAGATTAATTATCTTGCCTGATGACCAGCACTTTCTCGCCGAGCGGGCGTTTCGTAGCGCAGGCAAGCCATCTAACATTTCAACGAGAAGATTTAGCCTTATTTAATTCTTAAAGCGAAGCTTTCCACACGCACTGCAGGAAATTCAAATTTACACGACGGGTTTTACAAAACGATGATAATAATAAGCAAAAGCACATCCAACACTTCAAAAAGAAAAAAATAGGTTTAACGTTTTCAGAATCGAAAGCTAGATCCCTCACATTATGAAGCTGAAATTTATTCACTTGAGACACAGGTTAAAGCAATTTGGAGTTTAAACTTCTATTTTCACTAAGATTGCATGAACGAAAGCGTCCCGTTTTCTGAAACCGAATCCCATTTTCAAGTTTATAATCTATCTTACTCGCTGTGTACATTACCTATTCCTATATTCCAGGCACATTAAAAAGTCTGAAAGGCGCCACAATGATCCTACAGGGCAGTGGGCGTGGCGAACGCTCTCGTTTCTTTTACATTCACGCTTCAAGATTTCACAAAAACCAGACCGCAGGTCAAGCTTCGAAAGTACTGAAATGCAAACCCAATTGAGCGCATATTATTGCGCTGTACTTGGTTAAAACGTTCCTTTAAAGCCACGCATTGTGTCCTTATTACACGCAGAAGTGCACTAAGATATCCTTCTACTCCAGCAACACAAGAGGTGTGGACCACTCGCGAGATGAAGGATGCCTAACATTGGCCTTGAGCCTGTGGTTTATTTTTCGTTGAAATATTCTTCAATTACTGCTTACTCTTTGTAAGCGGGATGCACAATTAATCCAAATATTTGCTCCTGAAATAAGAGAAGCTGCTCCGCAAACTGACTCCACCAACTCATAAGCCGTAGCATACTGATGTTCCAGAGGAGTTTTAGGGCGAAACTGATCCAGTTTTCCTCCATAAGTGGCACGGTCTGGTTATCTTCCAGCTAGTTCTGCTTAAGAAAGTCACGCCGAAGCGGGCACTCGGTGTGGCGTTCTGGTCACGGGACCTCGCGGCGCACACATCGTGATTCCCGGGGAGGTCAATTGATCTAATTTATGAATACGATTTACATAAAAACAGTGCAAAAGAACTGACGCTTTCCGCCTTAATAAGAAAGACGTCATCCCCTTCGTAGGCATGAAAGCCACAAATTTGGTTCGTTTTTTGCCCACTAGCAGAAATACAGTAATCCCTCGTTATAACGAAGTCAGTGGGACGGCGAAAAAGTTCGTTATAGGCAGTATTTTGATATAAGCGACCACTCGAAAAACCTAAATCAGTTGAGTTTTAATTGCATCACAACTGCAAGGAATCAAACCGCAATGTATTTAGTGAAGCAAAGCTTTATTCAGGTGCGAAAAGGCGGTGAGGTTTGGCTGTTTCAAGTTCTTGTCGGGCAAGGGCAACCCCTTCTCCAATTTGAAGAAACATTGCATGAGTGCATGGTCGCCGCCCATAAAAGTGGCAGTGGCTGTGGGCAATTTACGGGGGGGTGGGGGGTGTCACGGAACGCTGCGCGAGTGTGCGCCGCAAATTCCTTGGCTCGAGTCTGAGGTCGTGTTTGTCGCGCTCAAAAAACGATTCCTTGCTCATGATGGGTACGCAGCGCAATCATAAAAACTGACCTGTTTTGCACTAGGGGCCTTGCATAACCTCTGAGAATTTTTCCTCCGAGGTGTGCAGCAGTGAAGTTTGGAAAACAAGAGTTTCCCGGCGCTTCGTTGTCGGCGACACGGCTAATTGTACGGTTATAGTGTCGGTGTTTGCGCAGCGTCGCGTCCACGCCATCGACCAATGTCTAGAAACTGATATCAATGACCCTACCACGCATTCGGAACGTTTTTCTGAAGTCGGATGGCATGAATCGAGCATGACCGGCTGGAGAAAATCGCCGGGGAAAGTTCAGCCTGCGTTGACCCGCCATCTTGGCAGCCTGACTCGCCGCTGGGTGGCCGCCGGATCGCCGCCGCTCGGCCGTGCCTCCGCTCGGCACTTCGCTCTAAGCGGGTTAAACTCTTCGTGCACTTCGAGTAATGTGACCTAAAACGCATGTGTTTGGGTTAGGACCAGAATATATTTGAATAAAGCGATATTTTGAGTACAGCGATTTCGTTATAACGAAAGATTACTGTAATAGATTCGACTTTTTATTTACACAGAATAGAAGACCCCGGCTCTGCGACGACACAGCGGCAGAAGATCCGCAACTGTTGGCGTGAGGGTTCCTAAGTGCACATGGCAGCCCAGCTTTTATTTAGGGCGTCTCACAATACAAATAAAAGGTGCCGTGGCTGTACGGGAGACAGGCCCAGTAGGTGGCGATGTGTTCGTTATTTAGAAGCCCTGTCTTGACTACGTCAGAAGGGTAAAGACCACGTTTGGAACTTTTAGGATGCCGTACCACCTCCAACTCTGGCTTGCTCTCCTGCGACTCTTTCAACGACGTAACTAGAAATTACAGCAATGTCAGCGACCTCGGGGGCAGCTCATAACTCTAAGCCCTTTCGGGAATGGAGCCGTGGTTTGCATGGTTCGTGTTATGAGCATGGCTTGACACGGCAAACGTTCACCCGACGAAACACCAGAAGTGTGGCAAAACGCAAGACGGCCTACAGCACTTCAGATAAATGCATTCACTAAAACGTTTTGTGTTCGCAACGATCTTGTATTTGAGCGGTCATCTGGCAAAGCAGCGGACACACACAATGATTATGAGCGTTAACAGATGTGACTACCAAACACTGGCGGCCAGCTCAGTTTCGCCTAAGATAGGTTTAAGAACCCCAAGTGTCCTCGTAGTTTTCGGAATTATGCCGCAACGGGTAATTCAGCAATGAATTTGAGAAACGTAGTACAGGATTGTTACAGGCTCCGATAAAGCGGAGGTGAATACCATAGAGTTGGCAAATCAGTCTGGCAGATGTAATGGTATCGCGTTCGTCGCTGCACGTACCGTTGCGTGACGTCCGTTCCTTCCAGTGTAAGAAGCCGAATGAGAGTCTCGCAGTCTATTTCAATCAGAATGCGGGGGTTATTTTATCCAAGAATACCACACACCAATCTGAAACGTTTTCGCACAAGCTTGAATTTTAACTGTAGCAGGATTCATCATCCCCAAGATGATGAATTTTAACGTTAACTTTGCTACCATACGTCACACACAGGAATCAATATATAAATATATACCTTTTTTAATGAGAAGACATTGCCGCAACTATTTTCATGAGATTTGGAAATTCTCAATTGTGTTTGCCTCCAGTACAGATTTCAAACAGCCGCATTTTTGTCTCATTGCATCGGCTTAGGCCTGATATATACTGAGGCCATGGAACCACTCGTGCAGGTTATATTTACAGAACAAGGTTATATGTTCTACCAGTTACAAGGCGCGGTGTTTATTGCTTATTGTACTCTGTGATGCAACACTACGTTAGAAGTGGTTATAAAAGGTTCTTTTTTCCTTGCAGGTCAGAAGCTGGATAAAACGACAACCGAATCTTAGGAACCGCATTCACATCGTGCACCTCGTGCGAGACCCCCGTGCCATATATGCTTCGAGGCGAGGTCTGCGTTGGTGTACAGATAACAAGGACTGTGATAGCGCCGAAGTTCTTTGTGAACAGCTAAGCTCTGATCTCGACGCCTTTGAGGAACTGAAGAGAGAAATCGGTTCCACTCGCACCCACCGGCTCCGCTTTGAAGACCTCGCCGCTGATCCTGTCAATGAGACTTTGAGCCTGTATCAAAAACTTGGTTTAAGCCACGGTCAATCTGTGTCAGAATATCTGAATGGTCACACCAAGGCCACAGCTAAGGATATGAAAGATGCGCACTCTACAAGGAGAAACACTACAGCGGTCCCAGAAATATGGAAGGCAAAGTTGCCTAAGCAGACCATTGCTTCAATACAGAAAGTATGCAACGATACTCTACAAAGGTTGGGTTACACGTTTTTGCAATAACCATCAGAAAACGGGAATACATGAATACAAAAAAAAACGAGCAAAAGAAAAGAAACAAAGATAAATACAAAACGGCAGAGTTCAACAATGCAAGATGGCAGAAAATTTGCCCCATTCCTGCGTTTTCTCCGGGATGTTTTTGAAGTGCCCTTACGAGTTCGGTACGTAAAATAATTTCAGTCTACTTACTTGGTTCACTGCAAATGTCGCAAAATTTTTCTGCTGTTCGCTATCGGTCGTGTTACTAATCTCCTCTCCTTCCGCTGCAATGGTGAAGATTCAATACAGAATTTTTCAATGCAATTCAAATTCCCGCCCTTTTACAACTCGCGCGTTATCGGTTGGGGCAACGTCATTTTTTTTAATTTTTATTTTGTTTTTACAGGCAAAAGACAAGCTCTGGTTGCTATTTCTGTGCGTGGTTTACGCTCGTCTTTCTACGTCATATATTGTAACTTTTGCAATAATAATAACTAACCTAACGTGTAATAAAAAATACCCGCGGGTTCTCTCCGTTGTGCATTTATATTTTGCTTCAAATGAGCCTTGGAAATCATTTGTGCCAAATAATGTTTACACCACTACACCAGCAATTAAAGCAGTTTCGAATGACCCTGTTTCTATGTACATCACGCAAAATATATTTTTTAGTTCGGCCTGCGGCCGAAACGACAGACAGACTGACAGACAGACAGAACAGAATTGTGCCGTTATGGTAGCGCAGGGAAGACTCGTCATTATTAGTAAGACGTATAATGTATGAACGATTTGTGAGCGCAGCTCTTAGCCTTTTGTTAGGCCATGGCCTTAACCTGGCGAATGATGCGATGGCACAGATAGGTTGAAAGAGAGCGGATGCTTAGTGCAGCTGAGATTGAAAGGCGGAAGCATGAAGAAATCGGAGTACGAAACAGCAGGTGAACGGAGAGCAGCGCACCGTTATTCAGGCACTAGCCTCCGATATCTCATTTACAGAAGTCGTTGAATGACCCCGAGGCTGTCACGAACGGTACAAAAACCCAACCGTTGTGAGACGCGGGCAAAGCATCCCACCCGTAAAAGCAAAAGATGAATGCTTAAGGTGTGAGGCCAAGTCAAAATCACAAAATGTTTTCGAAGAGTCAATTTCTTGTTTTCCTTTTTGTTTAATGTGGAACTTATTGATTATCATTTTGCCGAAAAAATTCTGTCCCTACGCAGTTTCTTTCAAACAATACATAAAAATATAAACCCAACAAGAGTCTACAAAACCGAAACTGAAACTGCCACTTTTGTGTGCAGCACAAAAATGCCCGGGTTTGGAGTTCCGAGCTTCTTATTTGACAATCGTGTCACGTACAAAAATTGATTAATGCGCTAATAGTGTTTTTCACACTTTATTTATCAATTAAGACCTCATCAGGCAGATGCGCGATGTTTCGCACGTGTCGTTTACGTTCTGGATCCCTTGTGCGCGCGTCAAAGGACTTTCTGATTGTTTGGTGGATGGGCTTACACCCTGTGGCTTACTTTTTCTTACTGACAGCCAAAGTACACGGACGTTTGGAATGCAAAGACTCACAAAACAAAAGACTAAATACCAAAAAGGAATACTAACAGCGAGCTAGAAAAAAAGACAAAGTGCCACACGACCAAATCAGGCACGAGCAACACCCAAAAAGGAAGTAGCTGGAAATGTGGAGAGTTTTGCCTCTCCTGATCATCTTATTAAGTAAGCGCAGCTCGTACCTGAAATCATTTTCGTTGATTTTCTCAGTACCTAATCTTTCTCGATTTTTCCACACACGAACAATTATAATGTTTTTTCCTATAAAAGTAGTTTTAGTGAAACTGCGCGCATTGGTTTCTCAGATTAATGGGTGTGCAAGGAACTTCAAGAAATGAAATCTCGCCACAACTTTTGATACCGCAAAGTTTTACACCAAGGAACGCCCAATTGGAACGTTCAGTTTATTGGTTATTTTATCACTATGCTTCGAGGATTCCTCTGATCTCATTACTTTTGGTCCATTGCACAGGCTAAAGCATCCCCTATACCAGCATCACAAATTGTGCACATGTGTTTTCATAGAGGTAAATCAGAGTTATGAGTGCTGGCGTGAGACCCACCTTTAATACAATTAAAAAATATATAAACAAAAATTAAGACATCATTTATATTGATCCCATGTGCATAAAAAAGCGTGCTTTATGATGTTGACCAAAAATGTGCATTGTTTATTTTTAAATTGCCCAGCACTTGGTCTCTTACGAAAACAAAGATATTTAAAGTGATTCGTGGTTGATAGTAGTCATCGATAAGAGAATTAAGCCGGAAATATGGTAGAGCTTCATTGATTAAGATAGAATAGGAACTAAGAAGGATTAAGGCAGAAATAAAATAAATGAGATTTGTGAATGGAGTACAATAGGCTAGGATATATCAACAATAAAAAATTAACGTGGCGGTTGTGTCGGAAGCTGGATGTGTCAATAAAAAGTGCGCCTCCCTATACAACGCCACGCCTTCGCAATCGACCATGTCAGCACACTTGAGTGCCCGCCCCCAAAAGTTTTAAACGCCATTGTGCTCCCGATATCGCTGACGTGACGCATTCACCGATGGCACACCTGCGGTTACGTGTAGAACGTAACTGCCTCTAAAAGCACAGCGATGGATTAGGAAAGTGCTGTCAACAGATGGCGCCAAAGCTGCGCGCAGCCGAACGTACGCCAGTGTCTGTCTATGGCAGCTGCTGTGGAAAGCGCCCACGCGTTACCAACAATTTCCGTTGCCCGTTGCCCGATTATCGAGGCAGTCGTGACACACACACGCTATTTTTATTATAGGCGTCACAACACACTGTCTGAGCCAGCCACGCTACTCGCAGCGCTGTCTTATTAATTATAAGGTAATTATTTGGCCTCATTGTTTGCAATGGGGTCCTTTGAAATGAACCAAACTTGCATTTTAACGTCATGCGCCTATAGGCAAGGCTGAGTGGAATCGTCATTGTGTCCAGCGTGTTCTTTCATTGCGGATATTTATACGTCCTTTTTAATGAGGTGTAATAAAGGCCTAATTTTCTGAGTGAACGTGTGATAGCTCCCATTAGTGAATAAAATGGTGAACATGCGAAAGCGCCAGAAAAAGGTTGTGTGGATTTAGGGAAAAGGGGCCTATTTTTGTCCCTTTTTCAACTTGGCCAATTATGATTAGGCCGAACTAATGGTCTGGCATGAGGGTTAAAGTTTGGGCGAGTTGGTTTAACACGACCGAGACTACAATGCCGAAAAAAAGCCCACGTCTTCACTTCTCCTTGCGTGTATTCTTCTGCGTTTTATTCTGAGACATATACTTTGTATTTTTTCTTGAGGCCTCCGTGATAGGCGAAATTCTACGGTTTCTCGGGCACCGGTTTTGCTCCTAGAATGCGGTAAATAAATGTGCATATTCCAGGATGAGTATCTATCTACGTGTTGGACAATGTTTTGTATAGCGATTTTTTATTGTGGTTTATCACAGTATTCCTCTGTATTCTAAGGTATATTCTCTACTCACATATATTCTCTACTCACGTAAATTGTTTTGTTTGCCGTTTCAGCGCACATTTAAAACCCCATGTAAATTTCGGAAGGGTAACATGCCTAATTTTTACAGAAGCTTTCTCTCTCTCTCTCTCTCTCTCTCTCTCTCTCTCTCTCTCTCTCTCTCTCTCTGTCTCTCTCTCTCTGGCTGGTAATAGATAGCGGCGATGATAATTAGGAGCAGTGGGAGTGGGTTCTATGGCTCAAAAAAATCTGCAAATAAAGCGGTAAATACATGGACCTAGTTGTGTGCTGGAAAGTAGCAAAACGTATTGGTGGATGTTGATGATTATCACAAGGAAAATAACAAGAAGTTGTTGAAAACACCACCTTGTAATGGTATAAATACATACCGCCCAATAAACACACTTCAGGATTGAGTCTATGCTTTAACAAAGCGGTGATGCTCGCATGTTTGAGAAAAAGCCACAGCGCAGCCTTTTTGTTTAATAAACACGCGTAGCGTCTTCTTTGGTTCATACGCTACTAAGTGTGCCGGATGAAGAAACATGTGATGTTTGTATAGTTCCTAAAATGTTGCATGGTTTCTGTATAGTAAGACGGGGAACATAATATTACACGAAGAACGAATAGTTGTCTACAACAAATCGTTGTCTGCTGATGCTGATAAGCATCAGCAGCGGCTAGCTGATGGGATCCGGTGGGAATATGAGAATAAGTTTATGTGCCCGAGACTCATAATCCACAGAAGGCTCCTCCACTGGTATATTTACTTGTTTTGACCAGTGCCTTCCCAGTTGCTGTTTCAGTGTGTGTAATTTGATGTTAGTTTGCTCAGTTGTTCTTGCCATTTGCATCCCATCTGCTGAATTTTAAATGGCATCAGATCTTTTAAAGGCAGCTAGTTTACTTCTACTGAGCTTTCCTGGTCAGCCATGCAGTTTTGAAATTTCTACCTCTATTATCCGAATGGCCGCAGTGTCCATATACCCACCGCGCAGTTACTTCTAATGCGTAGGCTCACTTAACCGGTCTGACAAAGTAATTGAAGGTAGTTTTAGCAACTAGCCACGATCCCGACGCAGTCCCTGCGAATAGTTAATGTGGAATAATTAGTGGATTGTGTATTGTTTTATGTTTCACCCACAGGTATGTACCAAACATTTCGCCATTAACGATGCTAACGATGCTCCTGTTATTGTTCACACTTCTGTCATATGGAAGTTTTATTATCAGCACATAACGCACAGAACTTGTTTTACTTGTTTCCTCGTAAACGTCTGACCACTGGATCTATTTTGAAGGGAAAATGCTGAATGGCCAAGGGTTGGTGAGTATAGTTCTTGTTCAAATGCCTGAAACATATATTACTTGTGACAAATGTATTTTCTAAGGTGAAAGCTGTGAATGCTGTTTGTTCGGCGTGCTTAAAATAGGTTCAAACATCTGCTGCTATTGTATTTAGTGATATCAACATAGAAAAAGTGTCTAATCGATGTTTAAAATAGGTCAAGGGTAATGCTTTATCGCTCTTGTACTCTGCCGTGTGAGGGGATGCTTCCTTGATGGTTTGTTGTAAATTTGTGTTAGCATGCTGGGGTTCACGGGGTATTATATGAGACTAATATAAAATATTTATTGAACCAGTGTGAAAAGCCACAGTAACTGTAGCTTTTACCCAGGCGTTGCTCGGAGTCGAACATTTTAAGCGCTCCTTTTAGAGGAGCGAACTTGGTAAACTGGGTTACCAAACTGGGCTAGCTTAATCAAAACATCGTCTAATCAGGCAATAAAAATATTTTGGAAGCAAGTGTTCTCTGTAGCTTACGACTGATAAGATGAAGTTGATTTAATTCTCTTTTTAACAGGCAACTTACACACAGTGCTGTGATGTTTGGAATGAAGGCAAAGTTGTTTAGTTTTTATTGAGATGAGATCTCCATCAAGTAAAACGCAGAGTTCAGGTCGAGCGTATTGTCTTCGAAATCAATAAACACACGTATAATTTTCACCAATAAACATTTTATTGGCTTTTTTGTGAGTCTCGTCATGCCAAACTGCATTTGTTTCTCGCAAAGTGGCAACAAGGAAAATTTAAAACTTATTTCAACTTCAATTACACAAAATAACTGAGTGTGCAAATAAAGCTTGTTTAAACTATTTATCCTAATAAAAAGCTTGCAACTCGGAATCTTTTAAGGGGTACGAAGATTTCTGGCGTGAATAGGGGAGATATAGCCACCGACACTGAGGCTGCCACATTGAAAAAGACGCTGGAAATTCGTACGAGGCAGTACAACTGCCCCATCAATGCGCTAGCTTCGGAGACGATCGCTACCGAGGCTATATTCTTTATTACATTGCTCGAGACAATCCGCGCAATTGTCAGGGAGGAGCTTCGGAAAATTTTTCCAACGACACCGCAACCTCAAGTCGCTTCCCTCACTGCCGTCTTCCGATAAGAGGCTCAACAGTTACTGGGGACATCTACGCCACCCGAAGCACCCTGCGAGCCACAAGCTATGACCTACTCCGCAGCTGTTCGTCGAACCTGCCCTGCTACAACTCGTCGTGAAGAGGCCCCGCCGTACCACCGTCCACTGTCGCCAGCCCGACCCCTGTAGCGCAATTCGAGACGCCGACGAAGACCAACGTGTGGACAACTCGCAATAATAATCTGCTTTGCTCTCATCGCGGGGAGGCCGACCGCATCTATTGTCGCTGCACATACAAGAGGCTCGGACTGCTCTGTTTCTCCGTCGATGCACCTCGCCCTCTCCCCGATCAGCGATCACGTGAGAGCGCCGAGTATCTATTTCAGACCAGCCGTGGCCCATCCCGTTTCAACCATTCGCCGTCGCTTTACCCATATTAGCCGCCGAATGCTCATTTCGCACGTGGAAGGTTCCCCAGCCTTCGCGGGGGAAACGAAAAGCAGCAACTTCTGGAGGTAAGCTTGCACAACGGCGGAAAACGAAAACCCTCCAATGACGCAAGGCACCGAACACCGTTATTCACGACACGCCCTCAGCCCGAAGACAGGATCGAACCCTGACGTGACTCCCGAACGCGACGACAGTTACACGGTGCGATGCATACCTGACATGATCGGGCCTGCTGGTGAGAAGGTTACGACAACAGTGACGCATAGTTACCGAGCGTCAACAGGGACAAGCGAGGTACGACGCCCTGACGCACCCGGAACTCAAGGAAGGCAGCGTCCGCCGTCCAGTTTTCCATCGACGGATTTGGTGTAGTCGCCCTCATAAACGCGGCTGGCGGCTACTCAATAATGAGCGGAGCATTTCCGTCTAAGCTGAAGAAAGTTACGACCGCATGGGACGGTCCGCACATACGCACAGCAGGAGGCCATCTCGTTACGCCAAGTGGAACGTGCACATCACGCGTCATCATAGATCGCACCGCGTACCCTGCCGCATTCTTGATTTTGCCTAACTGCTGCCGCAACGTAATTGGAATTGACTTCTTTAGGAGCAACAGCGCGATCATTGATCCACAGACCAAGTCGATAATTCGTTCTTCCACTCACTTAATGACGCTCGAACCGAACCACGAACACCGTGCTGCTGAAAGGATCACCAAGATCATGTCACCCTGCCAACCCGCGCAGGCTTGATGATTGCCATGTACTGTGAGGATGCTGCTCCTGATGTCGACGCTATGATAGAGAGTGACCATAGGTTGCTTCTCGGCAACGGTGTCTCTGTCGCAAGAGGCATTGCGTGCTTTAAGCAACGCCAATCACACATTTTGTCACTAATTTCACCGACGAGTACCAGCAGTTAAGCAAGGGCAGCGCAATTGCTTTCCTTGAAGGAACGCAAGAAGCAAGTGACGTGATTGCGGTCGCCACTTTGAACGCACACATGAGATCGCGGTCGCCACTTTGAACGCGCACACGAGGATGTCTTCAAGCATCCGCATTCCTTCGACGTGAATCCAGCGCTACCGCAAGGATAACGGAAGATAATATAGGAAGATAACTCAAAATTCCGTCAGATACCTCTAGCGAAGCACCGAATTATAGCCGAAGATAGAGCCTTCCTACCAGAGAGTGACTGTAGTCAGTGACCCGCCGCGGTGGCTCAGTGGCTAAGGCGTTGCGCTGCTGAGCACGAGGTCGCGGGTTCGATTCCCGGCCGCGGCGGCCGCTTTTCTGATGGAGGCGAAAAGCAAAAACGCCCGTGTGTACGAGATTTCGGCGCACTATAAAGATCCCAAGGTGGTCAAAATTAGTCCGGAGCCCTCCACTACGGCGCGCCTCATCGCCTGCGTTGCGTCGGCGCATTAAACCCCACAATCAATCAATCGACTGTACCCAGTGTCTTCACACGAGTGGGAAGCCCTCCGGACACAAGTGGAAGACATACTCAGCGTCTACATTATGCAGTCATTCAAAAGCACCTAGGCTGCGCCGGTCATACTCGAGAAGAAAAAAAGACGGCACATTAGGGCTTTGTGTTGACTACCAGCGACTGAACAAAATCATCACAAAAGGACGTGTACGCCCTGCCACGAATCGACTACGCGCTCGACCACCTCTTCAACGAGCAGTTCTTCTCATAGATGAATCTAAATACATGCTACTGGTAAATAGAAGGGGAATCATCATCATCATCTTCTTCTTTTTCTTCTTCTTCATGATCATCAACCTGTCTACGCCCATTGCAGGGCAAATGCCTCTCCCATTAATCTACAATTATCCCGGTGCTGTGCAAACTGGGACCAATTTACCCCGAAAACGTCTTTATCTGATCTGGAGAGTGAATTGCTGGGCTAGTTGGTTCATAATGTTCAGAAAAGGGGAAACCAGCGAGCAGAACGCAGGACAAGAGGAGGAGGCACACACACAACACCGCTGGACTAACAACTGGATTAACTGGATTAACTGGACTAACAAGTTGTTAGTCCAGCGGTGTTGTGTGTGTGCCTCCTCCTCTTGCTCGCTGGTTTCCCCTTTTCTGAACATTATCTGATCTGCCCATCTAACGTTCTACCACCCGCTGCTGCGCTTGCCTTCTCTAGGTATCCACCCTCTTAACCTCAATGAACTTGATGATGTGATGCCGTTCGGGCTGTGCACGGCACCAGCAACGCTTCAAAGAGTCATGAACACCGTGGTATCTGGCCTCAATTGCCACAACTGTCTCGTATACCTCGGCGACGTTGTAGTATTCGCCCGAACTTTAAACGAACACCTTGAAAGGTTGGAGTCTGTGCTCCAGGCTATTCGCTCGTCAGGGCTAACGATGAAGCCTGACAAGTTCCGCTTCGCGTACGAGGAGCTCAAAATCTTGGAACACGCCGTCAATGCCGCGGGAGTCCTTCTTGACAAGGCGAAAATTTTACCCATAGGGACCTTCACAAGGCCGAAAGACAAGAAGAGCGTGCGAAGATTTCTCGGACTGTGCGCATACACCGGCGCTTGGTCGCAAACTTCGCACGCATTGTAGAGCCACTCACGCGTTTGACGAAAGATAGCACGCCTTTAAGCTGGGAAAACGCCCAAGAAAAATCGTTCTGGGAGCTGCAACAACGCCTCCAAAACCCGCTCGTGCTGGCGCATTTCGACGAAAACGCCGAAACGGAAATGCACACCGACGCTAGTGATATATACCTGGGAACCGCCCTCGTCCAAAAGAAAAGCGTTTGTGAAACAATAATCGCCTTTTCCAGCTTTGGTCTGTCGAAGGAAAAGAAAAATTACTCAGCCTCTGATAAAGAGTGCCTCGCAATTATATGGGCCATTGCAAAATTTTACCCATACGTGTATGGCAGACCAGTCAATGTTGTGGCAGACCGCCATGCGCAGTTTTGGCTGGCCAACTCGAAGGACGACGAGCTTGCACCTGCAACAGTTCGACGTTACAATCATCTCTATATCCGGCAGGAAACACTCCGACGCCAACTGCCGACCTTTAATTTCATCCTGCACGTATCCTTGTGGCTTCATTTTGACCCAAACTATCACTCACTGTAATTATCTGATGACATTACCCGGACAGTATTTTAGATGCAGCGCATCTGATTCACTAGCCTTGTCCCTGCATCCGGCGTTGTCGTCGTCGGCGTCCGCCCCTCCCCCATTCTTCTCGCCGCTCAAGCTGCGCTCTCCGCCGCTCACCCCCTCTCCTCTCCGATAGCGAACACTATCTCGCGAGGGGCATTGGATTGGATTCGATTCAATTGGCTTGGCTTGGATTAGATTGGATTGGATTGGATTTGGATTTCATTGGATTAAAGTAGATTGTGTTGGATTGTGTTTCGTCATAGCCGCGGAAGACGCACTGGCGCCGGCGCGTCCCGTCACCGTTATGCGCGCTGTACAACGCGGTGCCTGCGCCGCTCCGCTCCATCGTTCCAGCGCCGTTCCTCCGCTGTCCAACGCTGCAATGTGAACCCCCTATGCGTCGCATCTACACAGGGGTTCCCGCGAGGGGAGGTGGGAGTTTTCTTATTTACTCGCTTGATTCTCTTGATCAGGACCTTTAATTTGGTAGTTTACGTGGCCTAGGCGTAGCAGTTTGAATTTTCACCCAATCTATAACTCACCATGACTATATCAAGATGCGGCCATTATTCGGTCTAACTGGGCGTCGCCAGGACGTTTGAGTTGCCAAGTCATTTGAAACCACGGAGGGCACTGCCGCCGCCGTTTCCCTGCCGGGCACTCACCTCTTCCTTTTCGACCCCTAGCGTATCAAACTGTTAGCAGAGGCGGCGGTCAATAAGCAAGTGCGCACGACTGTGTGCTTTCCCACCAACCTCTCCAACCTTCTTAAAGGATTCTTTAGGAGGAAATGGAAGATATTAATTTTTATTACCTCATCAGTCGACTGCAAGTCACACGCCTAGGCGCTAAAAGTGGTAAAGGGGAAGTGCTGATCGTCAAGAAAATTCTACATGAAACTTTTGAAGATCAGAACCCCCCCCCACAACCAGTAATGCGGCGTACATATGCGGCCGCACGTGCACGCAAACCGAATTCGAGCCCATAACAACGCATAAAACGTAACAGCTAACTACTATGGCTGCCTCTTAGTTGGGGCAAACACATGTGTAACAATCGCGAAGTGAAGCAATACCGGTAACTAACGGCGTACGAAATCAACATGCCCAGTCTTTGGGGAGGCAACCTCTGCTCAATCTCATTCTCCCTGTATATGCCAAATGGACTGCTTTAAAACAAATCACAGCGCCATCGCGCAATGCGCAATTCTCAACTGTATGAAAACATCTATCACTCGTATACCTCGGTGAAGATCGGCGAGCTCACCTCACTCACAAATTTATTTTTGGAGTATCTTCTTAGTCAAGCTCAAACAGGCACATTGCTTAACAACTCATCTAGGCTTCCCCAAAACACAAACTCACAACGACCGCAACACTCAAAACTCACTCGGGATCAGACCTCAATTCAAGCTCAGAACTCAAACGGATTCAGAACACATTTGGGCACAGAACTCAAAATGGACTGAGAACTCGCATGTGCTCAGGCGTTCTCAAGCTCACTCGGCCTCAAACTAAGGATACCACACTAACCTCATGATCACTTAAACTCAAACTCACGCGTGAGTTTGAGCCCAAATGAGTCTAAGTGAGCGGGCTCATTAGTGAGTCCGCCGACCTCTAGTCAATTATGTTTTCCTCCCACCATGTCATGGTAGCTCAGCGGTAGTAGTGGTTCCCGACTGTTGCTTGTCTTCCACTGTTTTGGGAAGTTTTCGCTTGGTAGAAACTTGCAAGTCTGATAGAACCGTTCGCAACTTCCTTCTCTGCAGAATATCTGCTGGTGACGCAGTTCCTTCCAGCGAGGTGGTCCTACAAACAACCAAAGCAATAAATAAATCATGATGAGTTTGGTCAGTTTTTTCTATTTCAGCTTTACCATATCAACCCTGTTTTTGGATAAGCCGTTCAATTGGTTTAGCGATGGCCTCGTGTCATGTGCAAAAAACCGCATTGTCGCGCAATAGTTTTTTGCTGTTCTTGAGAAGGGGGGTCTGTGCACTCCTGTATGAGTTTTCTGCACCTTGCGAATATGGCGTTAGTAGCTTCACGCATGGTGCTCGGCGATGTATCCTGAATTATTTCAACTTTCGGGAAGTCACAGAATGCATCATATCTAAATAAATAAGGCTTGCCATTGTAATAAAAGCGTCGAGGCCAACTCGGTGATACGTTTTATCTGGCGCTGTGTGCCTCTGCAGCGTCTCACGTGGCTTACTTAGTATGCGAAGTTTCTGCATCACCGCACATCGTAACAAATTTCTTCGAGGTCGCCCTATATTCCTGGCACGATAGCATTTTCGTCACCCTTGGCTGGCATTCCTTTATGGCCAAAGGCCACTGGCGCATTTTTTCTACCATTTCGCACTTTTTGCTGCCGTGAATTACAAAATTTTGCAGCCTTTTTACACTATGTCTTATAATATCAAAAGTTTCGCTTTAACTGTCTTCAGCCGGCTATTTACCCTTCCGCCTTTCGATACTGCTTTTAGGACCTTGTTGCGGCATTTATTCTTCGTTGTTTCTGTAGCCAACCGTACTAGAATTTTTTGAGTGATGCGAAAGAAAACCACACTCACGGCGTGATCTTCAAGGTATTCTTTAGACATGTTTTGTTTCGCGTAGCTGATGGAAGCTCGAAATAGCAAACCAGCCAGGCAAGGCGCTTCTATGGTACAAATTAAATTTGATTGCGAGCCAATCGCTATCAGAATTGTTTCAGCGTTTTCGCATTGTCTTCTATTGCTTTCAGGGAAATAGAAAGTAACGGTAGGTGGTTAGTCTGTTCGACGATTTTACGATCATATACGAAATGCTTGAAAGTGGTACATCGTTAGAAAATACAACTTCGTCCTTTTTGGTTTGCGAATATTTCTGTAGGCCGAGGTGACTGCTTTATTAGCGGACGCGATGGGTTTCGAAGTGTTACCGTGACACTGTAGTTACACCGCACCCAATCAATTTGTAAAGCATCACACGATATTTTGGTTTAGGATCGAAGAGTGATAGTACGGGCTAGATGGTCACGCTATCGGTATAGCTGCTTTCATTCTTTGCCATGGCACACCGCCCACTCAAATGTCAGTTTCTTCTTAAGTAGAGTTCGGAGTAACGGCGTCTCCTGCAATAAAGCTGGTGAAAACATGCTTAAACAGCTTACCACGCCAAGACTCTAACGCACTGCATGCTTGTCGTTTGGCTCTGGCAGTTGGTCATACATTGTACGAGTGAGTAGCTTAGCTCAAAACTTTCACTGCTGATGGCATCTCCTCAGAACTTAATCTTATAAATACCAATTTTGCTGTCTGCTTACTTCAAAGGTTAGCCCGGTGCGTCCTGCCACGTCTAGGGCGACCTCACTTCTTCATCATGTTCTTTTTTGAATCCGTCCTGTGTTAGAATATAACACTTTGGATGCCATCGGAAATATTAGAATATTTCGTTTAACATATTTTCAAACAACTCCGATGCCGATGAGGTGCCAAACTATAATAGAAAAAAACGGTACCGCTGACACGGCGGTGCAGACGTGCAAACTCTGGAAATTTTGTTGCCCAGGGGTATTCGACACTAGCCAGCATTCGTATGAAGGCATGTGGAAGCGTCTTTTGGATATTTTTGTCTCGATGTCTTCTCGCATGGCCATTTGGTTGTGCTCTTTTTTGGAAAATTCATTGAACTTCCTGGGATCTCGCATATGCTAAGCTTTCAAAACTCCTTCCGAACTTTCACACCACGACTCACACAAACGGTGTGATCTAACAGTTTCACTTTCAGCTTCTTCTGAAGTGGCCTCGGCAGGGTTTGAGCAACATGTCTGATGCTTTGGACAACCGGAACGGCTCATCCAGAAGAGCCAGGTGGTGAGAACCCGTACTGCAGAATACTTGCGAAATCAGTCCAAGACACATTTTAAAGAACCCTCAGCAATGCTCGGTACTCGCTGGGAAAAAGGCTGAACGCAGTTAACCGCTCATGAATTTTGTATCGCTTGTTTTTTCTAATAAAACAAGTTCAGGGTTAGCGCTGCGCCCTTTTACTGGGGCGAACTCTGCTGTCATGAGCTGAACTTTTCGGGTTGGCTTTCGCCGGTGACCACAACATTTCACGGCGGTGCGTTAGTAAAATTCTGGTTTCAGTTTGTTAAGAATACCAATGGGAAGAATCTTGGGTCGCGCTCCTGTGCGATTGTCCACCGTACCAACGAGTTTTACACCTTTGCGTGTTCAACCCAATTGCGCTCGCTAACCTTCCTCTTGAAAGATGCACTAAAAATATAATACTTTTATGCCCTCGGAGCTCGTTGACCTGATTGCAGCCAGTAAAGAAGACAGCAAATCGGTTCTTGCACTCACATTTGCCACACGCACACCAAAACCACGGACACTTTCGCGGTGCATGCATCCATGCAAATCTCAGTTGTACCTTTGATTTCCAGGTGAGAAAATGAGCTGGTGTTCTCAATTGGGTCCTTTTTATGGTAGTCTCGCTCCCATATTCTTCGTGTTGCGCTGTTACTACGGCTGCCTTACAAATTTTCTTCGGGTGTGAGAGAGTGAGTTTGTGGTTTTTTTAAGAACTGTTCTGTTATATTTTTATCATTTCTGAAAACACAATCTCATTTACAGGGTGATGTAAGTTTAGTCGACAGGCTCTTTTTTTTAAACCAGGTGCTTAGATGTACGTAAAACCCACCTCTACAGTAAGGTTATTGGCCTAGGGGGACCCACGATCAGGTGGTAATGCCGGTGGCCTAATTAACTAGAATTTATTACTTAACGTTTTCGTGTTTTCAATAAGCAGGTACTATTGTATTGAAAAGGTAAACAATATCGTGTTTCTACACAGTTTATTTAGGCAGCATCTCCGAGCACATTCATGATCCGAGATACCGAATTGCGAAGTTTGATTGCCGTTCACGATTACGCATGCAATACTATCAGGAACGGCGCGAAGCTCCTCCCTTTTGTGACGTGTCTGCTGTGTACGGTGTTTTAGTTTGACAACAGCGTGGGGGAATACGCAAAGGGCATAACTGGAACCTTTCTGTTTGGCTTGCATAATGAAAAACTGCAGTGTTCGTAACCTCTATGCAAACGCAGAACGAAGCGGGCTCTAATGATGGTAGCAACTGCAACAAGTCACAGAATGGAGGAGCTTCGCGCCGTTCTTCGGTGTCTCGCATGCGTAATCTTGGGAACGGCAATTAAACTTCTCAGTTCGATATATCAGAGTAGGTGCGCTAGAAGGGCCAAATGAAACTTTTAGAAATAGGGTCGCACCTAACTTTCTCAATACGAAGATCCTTTCTTACTGCAGCCACTAAAAATGTAATTATTCAAATTTAGTTATTAGGCAACCGACATTATTATTACCACCTCATTCTGTGTCTCTCGGGGCACATAACGTTACTTTAAAGGTGGCCTTGACACACAACTAAGCGAAAATTTAAAAAAAAAACCTATCGACTTTACTTGCTTCACCCTGCGTAATCATCAGGCCGAGAAACTCTCAGGGATACGTAGGCGTGCTTGTGTCTTCAGGTCGCGCAAGAGTGTACTCGAACCCTTCAACCTCTTCTTCCACATGCTTTCTAAATTACTATTATTCATATATTTAGCAACTTTAGGTTTCGCAAAACTGCTAGAGATTTTTTAAGCACCGTATCGTATTCGATGTTGATTTCCCCTGTGGCAGAAAGAAGGTCATAAATACCTCCATTGCTCCACAGCATGTGACCGTTAGTAGTACCACTCTCTGTTTACCCTGAGCGACATTTCGGGGCTGTCCCAGTGGCCGACAGAAACAGGTGTTGCTTGCGCTGACACAATTTTTTTAGGTCCTCCTTGAGGTGTGGTGCAGCCGGAGGCCGTAGGGAATTCACTCCGAGGTTGCTTTAGTTCCGTTTAGACTGTCCAACCTGCCGTCTTCAACGCGGAGCATTTCTGACACCACATATGCTATTATATACTCGCAGGAGGAGCGAAAATTAACAGCGTTCGTTATTTATGCAGATTGCGGTAAAGGGGAGGCGCTCTTCTGTTGAACATGCATATCAATAACCAGTACAAGGAACTTGACGCGCCTCTAGCGTACATTTCATAATGTAGCAATTCGTCATGCACACTTCGGAGAATTAAGGGAAAAATAGAAAACCGTTGCACACACTATTTTGTTTAGTTATTAAGGTTTTCGAACGCGTAGCGTTACTTCGACATATAGGAGACATTTTAATAAGTAATCTCTACACTTCAAATTTAGGCTTCACAAGCGATGACGTTCAAAGAAAACTCAAGACAGCCCGCCGCAATTTATGGTGGCTAAAGAAATCATCGTATGAGCGAACACTAAACAGAGACAAAGTTAAAAGAGGCGACGAAACACAAGCTTCGGCTGAGAAAAGACTCGGGCCACCTGTGCTCGTGTGGCTGCAGACATGGACGCGATAGATTGCGGCTGCGGGGTGTTGGTAAGTTTGAGGGTGAAGGGTCGGGTAAAGTGTTTGGGTGTTGCTCAGAATTAGAGAGAGAGAGAGAGCGTCATGACATGGGTGGGTCGTATTTAGGCGAGAGAGATCGAGAGAAGGATGAGAGATGAGAGAGATGAGAGGAGAAGGAAGACCTTTATTGAGTGAAGTATCCTGATAGTTTTGGCAGATGGGGCAAACTGACGGCAGGGAGCCCAAGGGTGGCACCAGACGTCTAGGGCCCTATTGGTGACATCATTTGACCTCTCATTCAGCTAGCTCTGATCTGAGGTTGTTTAGCTGGCCACTGATGCCTCTCACGTGCTTCATAGCAATGGAAATGTAAAGTTTACGTTGTTTTCTAGTGACCATATAATTTGATGCCGTTAAGTTACATTGAAGTGGTCGATGTTTTTCGGTATATACCGCAGTCGTAAGTTAATGTCGGACTCTTCCTACCAATCATTTTCTCTCATGTACATTTGTGGACGTAATTGTTATTCGTATTCTGTGCAGAATTTGGGATTTGTGTCAATGGGACAGCCGAATGGCGCGGAAATGAACGGAGTTTCAAGGCATAGAATGAGAAGATGTTCTTTATATTTTTCTCGGAGCAGAGTGTGGCAGTATTGGTCTGGCGGTACATGGTACGCGAGTGAATGTGCTTCTTTTTCGTTTGTGTCGTTTCTTTCGAGACTCTCTGGACAAGTTAGTAATATGACAAGTTAGTAAATGATGAGAACTTTTATTGGGGTAGATTTGCAGAATCTCTCAAGCATTCAAGTATTCTGTTTGAAAGAACTGGCTACAGCGCAATGGCCTTTTTAGTGTATTTATTTGTTAAAGCTTCCATTCCGTAGTTCATCTAGGGGGATTGAAAGCGGAAGACTCAAATTTCCTATTCTTCTGTTCTTTTGCGGATGTGGGTCATCAAGACAAAACGAATGCCTGGGTAGTCCACAATACCAACTGTTGCCGTCGTACTTTCGAACATTCCGCCCTCGGTGTACACTGTATTTATGGTTTTGGAAGTTTTGAAGTAATATGAGCCTAGCGTGTTCCCTGTGGTAATGTAGGTGTGGATCGATGCTTTCTCTGTAGGGAGAGGACTTTTTGGAAAGTTGTGGGAAAGGCGGAATATCCACCACTGTGCAGAGTCCTTTTCAACTGGTATGGTCCATTCCTATTTTGGCTTCCCTCTTCGACCAGCACACGTGTAGCAAACATTGGTGGAGGGAACGAGGAAGGCCGATATATAAATGTGTCCTGGGATGGGGACTCTTCTCACGTTGCGGGTACCCCTAACACAGCGCTTTGCAGTTTAGTAAGCATTTATTCCTCCTCCGAGGCACTCCATTCGTGCTAGGAGAGTGGCTGGTGATTTAATAAATGGTATCGGTGAAGACCCACCTTATGAACGTGTTTAGTCAACGTGAAAATTATTATGTGCTCATCATCATCATCAGCATCATCATCCTATCTACGCCCACTTCAGGACAAAGGCCCCTCCTATGAATCTCTATTGATCGCGCTGGCTGCGCTAACTCCGTCCACTTTATCACTGCAAACTTCTTGATCCCATCTCCTCCATCTAACTTTCTGCCTCCCCCTGCCACGCTTGCCTTTTCCACGGATACACTCTGTTACTCTTAGTGACCCAGTGTTTCCTTGCCTTCACATTACACGTCCTGCCCACACTCATTTCTTCTTAATTTCTACTAATATGTCCTTAAGATGCGTTTGTTCCCTGCCCCCACCGCTCTCTTCTTGTCCCTTATTGCTACACCTATCATCTTCCGTTCAATTGCTCGCTGAGTCCCCCGGAATTTAAGTTGAACCCTCTTAATGAGCCTCGAAGTTTCTGCCCCAGCATTCCTGATACGGGTGCTTATTTAGTTCCCTTCAGGGGGCGGGGGGTATGTTTGTACTAAGGCAGGCAGTATGATGTCTGGCTCATCATGACTTATTACATAAGCCTTGCGGTTCTTCTCTCATTTCTGCCGTTCACGTGGTTAGGCCTTGTATAAATTGGCCAAATGTTCAAAGTTTTTTTTTCCATTATGTCGAATATGAGATCTTCTGGGCCGCTTCTCTCAATGGCCATGCCAAAGATTCTTACGCGACCGTTCTCCGTGGGGACGTTCTTGACTTTTAGTGTGATTTTTAGCTTTTGCAGTTGCTAATATTCATGAATTACAGTGCAGAGCTTGTGGTGATGACAGGGCTAGGAAACATTTGAAAAATAATTTAAAAGGTTACTTTCTAGACGCCACGCTACTTTGTTGCATTTTTGTTTGAGGACGCCCTTTATGTTGTTTTTGGCCATAATTTCGGCCCTGCTTTGTTTCGAGGGCCTCACATTACCTTTTGGCACCCTTTCTAGCAGGTGACACAGAATTGGTGCCGCCATAAGACCATACAAGAAAGGTGCATTCGTGTGATGGGGTAAGTATCATGCACGACTAGCGGCCACATCTGTGATGCATGCGACTATCGACGACGCTTATAACGAACTTTACTGCGCAGGCACAGCGCTTGCTCAAGTATGCTCTGGGTTCTCCGAAGTAATATTATTGCCTTCCTTGCGACAGTTCAGTCTCCACGGCGTGATATTCCAAAATAAGGCAAGCCCGTGTATCTGGCTGCCTCAATTCTACTTCCTTGGTGGCAGCAGCGATGTGCAGACATGGAAAACTGAAACGAGAAGACAAAAGTTATGAATCAGAACCCGCAAAGTCAAACAAAAAAGATAGTAGTGATAAATTATTGGATCGTGAGAGGTATATTTGTAAAAGCACAATTTCAATCTTTGTTGCTGCCATAAAACCCCGTAACAACTTCACTTGCACGAAAAAAAAACTCGCTGTTTGTATGTGGTGGTTCATATTTTTGTGTTCGCATTTTATTTGTGTATAATGGTACTTCCCTGAACCTTTGGTAAGCATGGCTGATAGCGGCTGGCTGGTGGACACGGAAAGACTGGAAAATGATAATAACACTAGCACGTTAAAAGTGAAAATTGCTAAACTTACTGAGTTTCTAGCAAGCTATGCGTATTAAACTACTCGGCCAACGGATTTAAAACTTCAAGAGTGCGTCCAGAAATGGCATATGTTCTTAAAAGGATACTCTTTTGGGGGAAAAGTGCATGTAATAACTCTTACCCTCCACAGCTTTTTCTTAGCATCTTTCGTTTCAAAAGCAAAAAAGACAAGGTTGATCTGGAACATTAGGCGAAGTGCAGTAACTCAGAAAAAGAGCTTTTCTAGGCACAAGTTACCACTGACTTGGCTCCTAGAAGTATATGAGTGTAGTCAATCAGTCTTCAAAAGTGAAGAACAACGAGATTCTCGCCATACATAGGAATAAATAGAAGAAACAAATTAGCAGAAAAAGTCTCGAGGAATAGTTCAGCACTGATTACCAGTTGTGATTGCGAAAGCGCTACTCAATAAATTTACACCGCTTTTCCTGTGGGTATATTCATAGGAAGCTATAAGACATCGGTGACGCACTCTTAAGACTGTGACGGGAATACGCGTGGTCACAGGCCAAATTCCTCTGGCCGGGTACTGTGAGAATATTGTTTTGATGTGTTGACGTTGCAGCCAACGTACCATTGTTGCATCAGTACTAAGCTCTGACGGTTGTAGTACAGTTAATCATAAAACTATGATTGATTGTAGGCTTTAACGCGCCGACGCAACGTGGGTGATCAGGCGCGCCGTAGAGGAGGGCGCTACAATAATTTTGACCAACTGGGGATCTCTAACGTGCGCCGAAGTCTCGTACACACGGGCGTGTCTGCTTTCGCCTCCATCAGAAAAGCGGCTGCCGTGGCCTGGAATGGAACCCGCGTTCTTGTGCTCAGCAATTATAAAATATTCTTCGCTTGCATGTTTGCATTCCCGTAGTAACAGTAACTTGTGTTACCCTAATTTTTAGCCCAACGTTGCTAAAAGCAACTTGAGTTATTATTTGTCAGGCGGCGTGTAGTAGGTGGTAATCTTTTTTAGGCCGCAATGTGAACACAGGTTACAACTTAAGTCAGTTAAAGCTAGGTGCAGCAGTTGTGTTGAGTATGTGTGGTCTACTGGCCTTTCGGAAACCCTGGTATGAATCCTAATCACGTCCCAATCATTGTTATTAAAGTCGTTTATGGGTACTGTTCTGTGAATTTTTTGTGTGTCCTGAAAAGTGCGGATTCCAAGAAATGAAATTTCATTCACATGTCATGGAAGCAATGGGCCTTTCAGTGCCCGCCGAGTGTGTTTTTTTGAGCTTGTTTACGATTCCGTTGTCTCTTCCCTTGTACGTGTCTTTTATTTGTTTTTTGTTGCTTCGTTTCTTTTAGGTTTCATTCCTTCATTCGCTTGCTTGCTTGCTCTCTTGCTTTTCGGCGTAGCTGGTTCCTTAAAGAAATTGAAGTAAGCTCACACTAGCATGTAAAACCTGAAGGTAGCGAAGCTGTTTTAAACCTTCACGTCCATCAATAATGTTTAAGTCCCCGATTCCAGCCGATTTGCTTCTCCTTCGATGGCGCAGCAATCTTTATTTCATCATTGTTGCTATAGGTTTGGGATTATTTAAATTTTTTTAATGTAATATAACTGGGCATCAGCATGGAGGGGTGTACGGTATGACGGGCCTTTCTTTCTCCGGCCAATTGTTGCCACGATTACGGCGAACGCTAGAGTCTTTGTCGTTTCGAGGAAATGCTGCCACAATTTATTTTTATTTATTTATTATTTATTTATTTGGCCAACAGTACCTTCGCACGAGCGCGGACATCGCCGGTGGACGCAGGTTCAGGGTCGCTTAAGAAGTGCATTCGCACTTAAAAACGAACAAAAGTTGTACAAAAACTAGTTATATATACAGACATCAACAATCAAGTAAACAGTGCAAAAAGGAACTTCATCACATCATCATCACACCACCAAGAGAATTATAGAAGATATGAAACCATCATGTAAAACACAATGCGCAACTAAGAAAAAACTGATGCGGGCGGAATCTCAAAAATGGGTCTTCAAGATATGAGGAATTTACGACGAACATCCGAGTTTTTTTTTGCCAATCCTTGTCAAACTCTGTAGTGGTTATGCTTGATTTCATAAACATGGGCAGGGCACGTTTGGCAGTCGCCGCGATGCACGCACACACGAGCGATCGGCATTTTCTTAGTTGTTTAACTCTGATGCAGTCGCCGCAATCTCGGCCAATCTCCCTAAGTGGGTATGCATGGCTTGTCTAACGAGCGCAGGGGCCGCTTGACGGTCACTGCGAAGCACCAGCTCGGCTATTTCTTGGTGTTTTAATTGCCGGCACGAAAAATTACAATTTGCTTACGTGAGCCGATGATAGAACACCAGACAGACGCCGTTCTTTCTCTTCAATTTCACTTGTCGGTCGTCTTAACTGGGAGGCCACGTATAGACAGCACTCGGGGATACAGAAAATATTGACACAAATCATAAGCCATTCCACTCCATGAAGAGGTCCTTAGAGGTCAAGCTCAGGTGAGGGGACCCAGAATTTCAATTAAATGCACAAGCTCTCGACACACGTCGCGCTACGACTAGCACTTCCTCGAGGTCATCCAAGTTCGACAGCTGGTCAGGAATGGAGGGAGGGGTAGGTGTGGACGTGTCTATTCGAGGTGGTGAATCGGGTCATGGCAACTTTACGTACCAATCGCTTGGCGACCGGCCCACATTGGGTATTTTGACCCCGCCAAGAATCCGGTGTCCGGACTCGTGCTCTCGAACGCATTTATGCTTCATTTTTGCTCCGGCTGACCCCTGTTTCAGCAGCCGCGACTTTTAGAGCCGTGGAGCAGGAATGTCGCGCCGTCTCACGGGTTCCTCCCTTATTACATGGTATACTGTTAAGCAGGCACGGTAGCTTTGTGTTGTGCGCACAAAATGTATTGTTGCGAGATTAGCAAATACTTAGTTTATTTTCCCTAAAGAAACGAAGTTGCTCCTATTTGGACCATCACCAAGCCTTCATGACCAAAAACACCTGGATTCGCAGCGTGCATCGCATCGAAGACTTGGTTGTTTTCTTTTTTTGTTGCACTTTAGATTGCGACAAATGGGTATAACTTTTTTGAGACATTTCCGATTGAACGGAGCGGTCGCATGTGGAGGTGACAATAACATGCTCGCTGTTTTCGTTGGCAGTGAATCACCGACTGATGCAACATCTCCCTCATATGCACACCGATTTACAACCGACCTTCGATAAAATGTCTAGAGTAGTTGAAGACAGAAACTCCGGCTACAAAGTGCCATTTTGTTCTGTGTTTTCGTTTCGCCAGGTAATTATTTTTTTCGTGTCTTGCAATCTTGAGAGACATTCTGAACACTGGAAATAAGCCGGCATTTTGTGGCCGAAGACGAACATCAATGCACGCTTTTTTTTCTCGTGCAAGGGCCCATTATTGAGCCATTCCAGCCCTCTAGTCGTGTCTCTTGGCGGCTGACTAAATTTATAAGTATTGTAAGACCTGTGCGTTTATATAGCGTGTATTTGAATGGCGATTGCAAAATGCTACTTCTCCCGTTTTGTTTTTTGGTGTGTGTGGTCGTGACTGCGCTAAAGGAGCACCGGGAAGGGTTTCGTACCTGTCTTCTTTTGCGTTCATCCTTTTCTGCGTCTACCAAACATAAATTTGATGAACCTAGTTGCTGACCTGCAATGTTGACAGCTCGTTCCAAGGGGGTAGCCACTGAAAGTGTGACATGCAAAAGAAGAGCGTTCGATCACAGCCCTCGCAGCTATCTTGGCGTCTGTTGGTAGCATTTTTTTGGTTACGGGCAAGGCGCTAAGCATAAATGGAAACAGTGCTCTTGTTTACACACCTAAAGAAATACATGAAAAGCGAGGAAGAAGCTGTGGTTTCATTTGTAGTCCATCGTGCACGCGTCAAAAACAGCAGCACGGGAACGGTTACCTGCGCACGTAGTAAATTTCTTTCTTATTGAGCCTGGTTTTTCGCAACTGCAATATTTAAGCCAGTTAAACTAAGACACATGCGCGTGCTTTCCGTTTTTTTGAGTAAGCATATGTCGCTTGTAAGGAAAGTAACGGGGGTGGCAAAACAAAGCCGCGGGCATTGACGCTTCTATTCTGCCTAGTTTGAAATGTCAGAGGGTCTCTTTCTTGCAGTATTTGGGCTAGCCATTCCAAGTAGACAGCGCTTAACTTCACATACAACGGTTAAAAGGCTAAACAGAAGCGGCTAACGACTCCATGTTTACCTGGTTTCCGTTTTCTTGAGAGATGCAGCAGCCTAGGAAAGTTCTGTTCTTTGCGTCACTAAAACCTGTCGGAAATATGCTTGCTTTAGAAAAAAATGTGAATTTTTCGTCATTTGCGCAATAAAGCATTTCAGACCTGTCAATTCGGCAGAAGTAAACCCGGTTAATTACGCCGTTCGCCTTCGTAGACGCCGTCTGGTTAGTGAACGGCTCCGGCGTACTTCTCTTGCCACGGGACGATAATGAGGCCTGTGGTAGCGCTGCCCCAGGCGGAGCATGGCGCCTTCAATAGGTGTCGCACGCTGTCTAAATGCAAACAAGCGGGCAAACAAGCGAACAAACAGAGGCACAGCCACGCCGTGCGCTAATAAACACCTCACGCTTCAAGGATACCCGCAGAAATGAGGCTTTGCTGAACGGCCTTTCTTTTTTAGGATACTGAACAAAAATGCTTAGAGACATGACATTAAGAGTTCCGCTGCAAATCTTGCAGTGTGTGGGACCTTGAAAGACTGTGCTCAACGAACCCATACATCTTCTACTCCCCGATTCTAGACCACTTACAGAGATTGAATGACGTGTCGACGAAACGCTCGCTGCAGCACGACTTCCGTCATCAGGTCGTCCCTTTTATCAGAATGGGCGCCACCCCAGAGCCGCTTGTCGGGAACGTTGATACCTTCACCGAGCAGAATGTTTTTTTTTTAATTCACATAATTTACTTCCCATTCTGCTCTGCAGGCGGTGACTGTGGGTTTCGTGCCTTATATTCAATAAACAATTTCAGGACAAGAATAGATCTTGCAGCGGCGGCTAGCCGGCCCAGCTGAGTGGCTCTCAAAATAGAGAGGCTCGGAGCTTGTTAGCTTTATTGTGCAGATTTGGAAACGATTTCTTAAATTTGAAAGAGAAATTTACTTTGACTACGAAAGTATACTGCAATATTGCGCACCGAACGGTGTTGTTCCTTCCAAGGCTTTGTTTGAAGGTTGTGGCGAGGCGCCTAGGCAGAAATGTCTGCAAAGTGTCTCTTTCTCCCCTAAGTGTCTCTTTCTCCCCAAATTACTTGACTGATTCTGGCCGCTTGCTGTAGAGTAGCTAAAAAAAATGTTGGTGTTGTATTTACGTAGGGCAAAGAGTAATAAGTGGAAGTCATGTTTTGTAGAGAAAACATTATGTATGGCTTCTGTTCTTTCTTGACTCTTTAGCGGTAAGAAACGACGAGTGCCAAAAGCCAAGTGGCTTGCTTTATATACATAAATATTTTCAAGAGAGTTTCAAAGCTGTCTGGGCACAGCCGGTGTCTGTTGGCTATCTCAGTAACAGTATTTGTTTATGCTACAGCAAGCTTTCTGGAATGTTGGCTCGCAGTTTGCAGCTTTACATATTTCACTATATGTGAGGCGAACGGAAAGACCCCCCGATCGGCACATAGCAGAAACAGGCTGAACCGCCTTAAAACACGTTCAGTGTTATGGCAGTCAGTAGCTAGAGGCCTGTGTGTTCCAGTAACACCAAAGGGAAGGGATACAGGTGGCTCGTGTGGGTATCTGATTCGGGTACACCGGATGTAGTTCTGACTTCACGATTCCCGTGCCGACAAAACGTTCAGCTTTCCCCTATACCAAAGCCGCAGATGATACGCATGCAGCTATATATCTCAGTAAACTACGTTCACGAAGCGCCTGCTTCCGCAGCAAATTTGTGCCACTCGCGAAGCATCCGCCTGAAGGTTTTCTGTCAGCAAGCGGACTTTCAGTGCAATAATCTAGAACAAAGTATATCTGTGTCATCTCTTCCCCATGTGTTTACGCTGAAGAGAAAATTTCGTTGTTTGTTTTCATTTATTTTGTCCTTTAGGCATAAAGCATACCGGACAGAATAACTTTAATGTAATCAAGAAATTTATTGAAACTCTCTTGCGCTTTCAGACAAAATACAGAGTAAGAAATAGGGTTCGTAGTAGTCGTAAAAGTAAACAGCAGAGGATGTCTGAATTACACACATGTGTGGAGCCCGCGGAAGGATGTAAAGTAATGTTTATATTGTGCTCTAAAATTAAATCATGCATTTCATGAACTCTGACACGTCCCTTTATGCGATTCGAACTGAAGACTAAATTCGTCATGCATGGACACAACATTTACTACGTTATGGCGAGGTGTGGGAACGTCTATATTCTACAAAAAATAAGATATTAACTCAATAACATCAAGCCTTTTTTGGGAGGCCTAGGAGAATCAATTATTCTTGCTGTGTGATGCGAGAAGTTGGGAATGAACAGCGTTTTTTGGCAACCACGACCGAAGTATTGCGATAGAAAGATAGAATGAACGCATGTGTTGTTTATTATAGTGGTTTGCAGACATTACAAAGAGCCTTTCAATTTCTTGATTATTTTCAAAGCTTCATGATGTTACCTTGGTAGAGTGTGACAGGATGTATTGTGCAGCGCTCAGTAAGCTATCCTATAAGAATTCAGCGTAACAAAACGTAAAACCACCACCTCTTTAGCAAACTAGAAAACAATAACAAATAAAGTAATTAGTGATTCACGGAGATAAAACGTGGTATTTTGAATCATTCCTCCACTCGTGCCTGCAGTGCCGGATGTCGTTGATATCGATTTTCCCATGCATAAGCATGGCCGAATCCTTTCCTTAGACGAATGGAGGTAGAAAATTGAGTGGCGGAGGGACTGAGAATATGGCCCTAAAAGCCGTACACCAATAAAAAAAACAAATGTTTTGGTACGAAATCGTACAATTTACCTTAAGTGTCTGAAGTTCCATGGCATCGAATAACTGCGGCTGCTTACAAAAAATGTGACCACCTAAATGAATTACTAATATCTCAACACGAAGTAAACTTGGAGTTACTGTCGCCACTCTGTATGTCACCTAAACTGCTTTTGTCGAGTATTAAAATTTTGAATGTCACACAGCATTAGTCTTCAATCCAGTGGAAGTCATAAGAAATATGTGCACGTGTATCCAAAAGGACAAATTATAAATTCTTATCTCTATGAAGCGATATGAATTTACTATTTTAGCCGATTTTATAATCCTACCTCTGATAAGAAGTGTTATTTCTTTGAAATTGACCGGCTGCTGGAAATCTCTGAGATATCCTGTTTGTAATAGACGACCCATTTACAGGGTTATAACATGTATAACAGTTTTTTGTTGCCTGATGGTTGAAGTGGAAAAAAACAACTTCAGAGTTCTTTTTACCGGTATTATTAAGAGATACTGAACGTGCACATCGACAGGAGTGACGGCAGCGCCGTATTATTAGTGTTTTGCAGATATTGGATGTTGTTTGGGAAACTGCTGATGGAAGGAATTTTAACCTGTTGGGCTGGTGAGTCCCTTGAGTCGCCCAAAAGCGGCGAACTTTTTGTTATACGGACAAGAAAAGGCGCTTCACCTGACTTCTGATGTACTTCCTTGCCACCTCTACTAATATGGTTGTACTCTTTGTTCAGTCGTATTGTACGGCGATAGCTCTAGACATCGGTAATAGGCAGATTGGTATCAAAGTGTCTTCCGGTGTGTTTGTTTCGTCGAACATACCCGCATAATGTTACCTTGTTTTGTTTCGCAGATATTTGCGTATTGTGTTAGAGACGACCGTTTTTTCGGGCATTTAAACCACAAAATTTTAACTACATGCACATCCTGTGCTCTTACACCACATTATCTTCAAGTTGTGTTGTAATTTATGGGGTATTTTATACGCGTAAGAAATGGCAGGTTGTATAGGCTCAAGGCTCATCAGGCGAATTTCTGGCTGCCGAACTTCACGATGAAGTCTCTTCGGAACAGGCTGTCGCTGTTCGTAGAGAAACTTTCCTCCTCCACACTGCACACTTACCTTCAAAATTGCCTAGCACAAGTTTGTAAATACCCGCTAAAGGAGGCTGCCAGAGGGTCCATTCAATGCCAGATTTCATTTTTGCAACTTGCCACTCGATTACCTGTGCTGAAAGTGCTCGGTATCTGATACATTAGCGACAATGCATTCATGGATGCTCTGCGTGGTAAATATTGGCTGTGGTTAGTGTGAAAGATTTATTATTTTTCCCCCAAATAAGCAGATTTTTGCCAACCACTTGCGTTTCAAAAGGTGGTGGAAGAAAAATCTTTACACTGAGGTGCCTTTTTGGTGGTTTTTATTACAAGGCAAATAGAAGTAATATCATCAAATGCTGCAAACATCAGTCAGCGGGCTTATTTTAACTACTCGCGATAATTCAAACTCGGATTATTCAAACTTCTGGTATTTTAAAGAAGTTTGAAAAGTTTGTTTGGCCTGTTATCATTTGAATACAGTTTAAAACCACTAAACGCAAACTACTTCATTCCGTAACTTTAGCAAATTCGTACTTCTTCCTTGTCCTTGGAAGAAAATATCTCTTTGCATCCTTATGTCACTAACAGCCACAAATAAACTCATTACCTGCATACACCTACAAAGCGTAAGTGCACACGCCAAGAACCACGCCTGAATTGAGAAAGAAGAAAGAAAAGAAAGAAGAAAGGAAGAAAAGAAAGAAAGAAAGGCAGAAAGGAAGAAAGAAAGAAAAAAGGGAAGAAAGAAAGAAGGGAAGAAAGAAAGAAAGGAAGAAAGAAAAAAAGAAAGGAAAACACGACGGCCGGTGTTGTCAGCACAGTGACATTCAAGAGCCACAGTTACAGATGATTGAAGAACCCCCCAAAACAGCTGCACACGGCTTTGAGCAGAATGCTAAGACACAGATTTCTTTACTAATGCAGAAAACTCTCCCTTGTGACCTGGCTGCCCTTGCTGGCATCGCAAACTTTGTTTAGAACTCTAATGCAAAGTGAAAGCGGTCATGGATTTTGCTTTTTTTTGTCAATGTATGAACAGTATTTGAGTATTGTGTACCAATGTTTCCTTATTAAACATATTTGAAGGCTTCAGTACAAATGAAGTTGTTATGTTGCCCTTGGTAAAATGTATGGGAACTTTTGGTAATTCAAACTTGTGAGGAATATAAGAATTACTGGGGTCCCTTCGAGTTCGACTTATCAACAGCCTACTGTGCATCTGTCGTCATATCGAACTCCACGCGCCAAGATTTAGCACCTAGAATCCCGTTTGACATCGTCAACGAATTCGTAACCACTAATGCAGTATGACGTCATGCGTGGTTTGCTTGCCAGGTGTCGTTTTCCCGAAACATTAGGCCGATAGTTATACATTCGCCACGAAGAAAGGGTGCGAAATTTTCAGACTTATATTTATGCGTCCCCCATTGTTGGAAAAAGGTCCTTTCCTAAGACATACTGCCTGCGGAGATAACGGCTAATCGTTTGAACTATTTTATACATTTTCCCCTACACTGGTGGTAAAAAACAATATGTGTTGCTTTGTGATGGAGCATGAAGTTAAAAGCCTTTCCATTTAGCCTTTTCGGCAAACAGCGTTCTTTAGAGAAAGCAAGAAAAAGAGCGAAAGAACCGTTTAACATGGCTAGATGACTCTAAAACGTTTATCGGCTGTAGGGGGCAGAGGTTTCTGTTTTTATAAATAAAATAATAGATATAAGCATGTGCATATTTTGCTAGGGATAGGAACACTAGACTGGACATTACTTTGGCTAATATAGAGGAATTTTGTTTTTTCGTTCTACATACTCACGAGGAGGGTAGTTGGTGCACATTAACTTGTTGTTCGCTTTATCGGGCTTCTTCTTTGTTTGCTATCAAAAAAGTTGTTGAGTTTTTTTTATTCAACAGATGAAAGCGTGGATGAAGCGGCAGCTGGATATTTCGCACCGCGTTCGAGTTGTGCACCTGGTGCGAGACTCTCCAGCTATATATGCTTCGGGGTGACGCATGGCTTGGCCCATTAATAACAAAGCGTGTGGGAACCCCAAGTCCATCTGTGGTCAGCTAAGTGCCGATCTCGACGCTTTTGAAGGCATGGCAGCTTGCGTTGGAGAGAATTCCGCCGTTCGACTACGTTTTGAAGATGTAGCGGCTATTTACATAAACCAGACCTTGCGGCTATTTTCAAAACTGGGATTGCGATACAGCCCCTCAGTGTTGAAATACATTGACCGTCAGGGCAATGCTAGTTTTAGAGGTCTGAAGGACCCATATTCGAAGAAAAGAAAAGCCCCTATCATTTCGGATGCGTGGATGCGGAAGCTGTTCTCAACAAAATCAGACCAATACAGCGGACGTGCCACGACACGTAGCTAAGACTTGGATATGTGATCGCAAAGACATCCGCCAGGCGTTTGGTGCAATAATGACTGCAAAATTTTGCCCAATACACCTATGCAGCTTTGTAACGCTGTTTCGATAGTCATTAATCGTTACCAACAGGTTGAGGTGTAATAATAGTTTTTCCAATCTCGCCGAGGAAACAGCGGGAAGGAAATCGATGGAAGGTCAAGTGTCGCGATCATAGTTATCAACCAACTAGCCATGCTTAGCACCTTTGTATACTTTTGAAGAGAAAGCAATAAATTTACCTAAGCAAACATACGGTGTCCAACGCGACTTTAAATGACCAAATATGGTTTGCGGCGCCGCCAGAATAAAAGCAAGAAAAATGAAATAACTTGGTGGTATTCTACAGAGCTGGGTTAAATGGAATGCAAGTCCAACACAAAATCCCCGCATCATCATTGATGATTTGTACCTAGTGAATGAGCATTGACCTATTTAGAAACATTGTTTACAGATGTGTATAGAGATATGTATTGAGAGGAGCATTTGCAGCATACTAATACAGAGGTAGCAGAGGATGTTCTCGCTAGTAGAGAGTACGAGTCATTTGAACAGCATACATAATACAGAGGTAGCAGAGGATGTTCTCGCTAGTAGAGAATACGTACGTCTTAAACAAGTCATGGAGGATGCGATAGAAAATGAACAAATCCCCCTTCCCGTGCGGCTTCCCGAACTTGTACACTTTAAGGACAACAAAGAGCAGCCTCAGAAGAGTGTTTGTTTCCTCCCCAGTCCATCCCGTTTGTTCCGCTGCCCCTTAGTGACAAAAAAATAATAAACCCAACCGAAAGAAAAAAAGGATCTAAACCCAGCTCCACCCAGTGCGAAATCTACTGAAACATGGAAGCTGGTGGTTTTCTTGTGTCGGCTTGAACGTGAACGGACGCTCGCACGACAACGACAGCGCCATGAGCGCGCAAATTCTACGGTTCGAAAAACGGAGCCATCAGCTAAACGCCAGTGGCAGGAGACTTCCTCTCTTTTTCCTTCCCTTACCGGGAGGAAGCGGAGTCCGCTCCTGTGCGACCCATGAGTTCTCTGTTGGTGGATCTGGAAGTACGCTTCTGAGAGGCCGCCAATTCCGATGATGATGCTTACCGGTTTCCACTTCATAACGGGATGGCGTCGCCCAGCGGTATTAGTCGTAATGCCACTGTAGAATAGCCTCACCATCAAAAAAACACTTTTATTGAATTTTTGTGCTAGCCTAACTTTCCTGTTACTTGCCAGCTTGGAACGTCGGCTACTTGCCAGCTGTGAACGCGGACGCAGGATAATATTACTTGTCCAGCTTAAAGGGCTTTCAAGTGGACGTTCAGATCGTTTCTTTTCCTTCTAAGTACGCGCACATAACCAGTTGCCGGCGTTAAAGGGTTGGGGGAGGGGATTGGCGTGAACGCGAAGATACAGGCTTCATAACTTTACTGATGACATGTCTGTTGTGCAAGCGGGAGGTTTATCCGTGGACATCAAACAACCCAACGCGACCTATCCGGTGTCCTCTCAGTGGTTGAGCGGATTCTGTTGGTGTGTTATACAAACAGTAAGATGCCTACGACAGGGGACGGAAAAAGACAGCTAAGTGTTTTTCCGCGAGACTTAACCTCGGGTCATTCCAAGTGTCATTCAGCTCGAAGTATGCTCAAATCGCAAATTTTAAATAAACATGTTTTGTGTCGTGCACTCCGTGGACTTCGTTCAACTTCGCAGGTCATCCTTCCTCACGAAGTTGAAGGGCACTACATTTTTAGGGACGAAGCTCCTCTTGCTCGGGCCCTGTGAGAGAGAGAGAGAGTAAACTTTATTTGAAAATAGGAAGACGGGAATGTGGAAAGAGTTATGGGTGAAGTCCTAATTCCAGGACTCCAGTCCCGTCCCTCGTTGCTGCTGTATTAATGATGATTGTGTCTGCTGCTGTAATAATGATGATCACATTAATGATGATTGTGTCAGGATCCCCCTAGGGGATTGGCCAACCAAAGATTGGCCGAACAGGACAAAACGTTCAACGCGTTCGTTTTAGCCAACAAGGAAGAAGAAGAGGGTGTCGTTCGCCGCCTGCGAGCTGAAGACACGTACCGGGGGTAAACGACACAAGACGCTCTGCAGAAGGCGACAGCCAAGGTGGCTAAAACGTCACACACCGTATTCGCCAACTTACCCATGGAGATTTTCATCGTCCAAAACAACCCCTACATAAACATCACAAAAATCGACGTCGTAGACGGGCTTGTCAACGGATGGGTGGAAAGCTTGACGTGTCGAGACTTTATATGATGTGCGGGCGAATGTTTCGCGGCTTTAACGATAAGCATTTTTGCTTCACCCCTCTCATCATGATTCACTTCGTGGAGATGGCAGGTCATCCCTCCTCACGATGTTGAGGGGCACTAAATTTTTTACCCGTCTGCGCCTGCTTTTCGATTGCCGGGTAGATGATTCCTTATTCTTGGGTCCTTAAAAGACCACGTCTACTTCATATCATATATGAACGTGTCATTTTTCAGCTCACGTTAGATCTAGTGCATGTACGGCATAATGGCTGGTCTTTTTCTCCTCGGTTTCTTGCCGATTCCATCGTCAATTTCACATATCTTTACTCGTGGTTGGGCTTTTTCACATGCCCAGGACATGACATGCTCAGGGTAGGCAGCCGCTCCCCGTCTCTACATTTCTCATACAAGCTGTCTTGAATGGCGTGGTGACACGACTTGGGCACAACGGCATTATTACCCGACACAGCAATTCCGTCTTTTATCAATCTAGAGTGCCCTGTGGAATAGCTCAGCAAAGGCTCCTCTGACCTCGGTTTTTGCCGCCAACACACATGGTCCAGCATTATTGTCAACCGAAGATCTAAAAACTAGAAATATTCCCCTTCAGGAGCTTCCAGGGTGAAGCTTAGTCGGCAGACCTCCTTTTGATAATGTTTAACGCGTCATCTATGCGCTTCTCATTGTTCCCGCCTGCGACAAAAACAGGAAAATCATCCACGTATCGGCACGTATTTCTGGCTAAGCCTTCCATGCTTGTTTCTACTTCAGTGCCCACCATGGCTAAAAATATTTCTCAAGGCAGGGGAAACTGGCGAACTAATACACACCCCATTATTTTCAACAAGATATGACCCTTTCCACCCAATAGGAGTGGAGTTCAGGTAGAAGGACACAATTTCTAAAAAACTCTCTCCTGATACTCTGCATCTGCCCCTACAGCTCTCCTCGTCGTTCTGTGGTGCATTAGGCCGTTGTGTCCAACTGATGTAACCATACCATTCAAGACAGCTTGTCTGACGAAATGCGCATACTAAAAGCTGCTACCTACCCTGAGCATGTCGGGTGCAGGGGACACGAAAACGTTTCGTGCAAAGTAAAAATATTTGAACAAGACGACGCAACCTGTTACAAATCGCGGCAAAAATGGCCGGCCGTTATACGGTACATGCACCGTTTGTCACAAGCTGCAAAATGTAGCAGGAAGAGATGAAGTGGACATGGTCTGCTCTTGGCCTAAGAATTTAGGTAATGTCTGCCCGGCAATCGAAAAGGAGGGCCAAATGGGTAAAAAAGCGAATGAACGTGGCTAGAAAGACGCCGCCCCTCTTGTTTCGCGTGCAAGAGGTGTCGTCGGTAACCTGCCCATTTTGTGTGGCCGTCAGTCAGAGGCCACACGCGCTGATGCTTGAAAGTGAGGTGAAAAGAACCCGAGCGGGCGCAGGAAAGGTATGTGGGGTCGCACCTGTCACTGCATTGCAGAGAATGCGGGTGTACGCTGAAGTTTAAAACCACAGGAATCGCAAGACACAGACACCAGCTTGCGAAAGAAACAATTGTGGCGTTTTACATAGCAAGAAATTACGATCACTGCGTAAGGCTCCCGTCAATTTCATTCTGCGAGAAGACGTGATTTATCTTTATGCTTTTGGTGTGTGATAAGGAATCAAAGGTATCCATTCTGTGGGGTGATTTGTTGTGCGCGAAGAGGGCAAGTTGAGTCCTCATTTTGATTGCAGTTTTTTGGCATTTGTGTTGAGTTACTCATGTGTAGCCTCGCACTACTCGAATTATATTATGTGTATGTCTTTCCAATAAACGTTAGTCGATAGTCAACGTTTGGGGTGTCAATCTCTGACTCGGGTTCCGTCCTCTTTACGCTGTGCAAGATCAGCGTATTCAGACTCACCCAAATTTCCGCCTGGATTCGGATAATGCGCTCGGTCGAATTTCTGCGCTCTCACGTCTGATGATATTTCATTTCACTGCAGTCTCGCATCGCTGACGCAAGCGTTCAAAGAAGTCTTCTCTGGTTTCTTTCAAAAGTTTTCTATCAGAGACTGCGCTCGGCTAAGGGTTTAGGGTGTGGTGCGCTGAGAATGAAACATTAGCCTCCCACACATTCGTGGCACCCAGTTACTCTTATTGGACTTTAGTGTACACTTCTCTCAGTGTACTCAAGAAGGCCAATTTTAGCCTTGCAGTTTATACTGTCAACAGATACATGAATTGCGGCCATGAATAAAACTAACCTATTGGTGAGCGTTGTTTAAGTTTGTAGATGGCGAATAACAAGCAGTTTAGATAATTTGACGGTGAGTTCAAAATCACGTTTTGAAAGATCTTCGAAGCACCGGTGAGAACTATTTCAGTGGCCGACCATTAGGCAGGGTAGAACCATTATATACTTTTTAAAACCAAACTTTAAGTACTCGGTCTCCTGAGTCCTTTCTTATACTCACTAAAAGTAGACGGACCTTGGTAGACGGACAGGGAGCCAATCAGCCAGAGCATGACCGACGCTTTGACGGCTACTTTTCGCAGCTAATTATTTTTACCCAAAAAACCTTCCGATAAGTGACCACAACATAAGTGGGGGGGCGGGGGGGGGGGGGGGCTCAGCATTATTAGTGTGACCACTTGCAGTCAATAGGATATCCTTAGGTGCCATTGCAAGAATTTTCGCATAGACACCGGCAAACACAAACAGCTGTCACAGAAGACTTGCTGTTCACTGGTAAAAGACTGTTGAACTTTGGGAGGCCTCTATAGCAACCAAACATTACTTTTAGAAGAATACATAAATTGAATCATTGCGATACATGGATCGTGTTTAAAGAGACCATTGACATTTTTAACCATGTAGGACTACCTTTTTAGTCCAAAAATATAAATGCAATAAAACAAAAAGTTAAACGGGAAACGCCACCGTTCCAGCTACCTCCGGCTGACCACTCAAATACCGAAACTCCTTCCAATTCACAGAGCGCCCAAGACACGACTGATGATGCGATTTCACCTGCGACAAAGCTGGTGGGCACGCTGGTCCCAAACCAGTCCCTTACACGCTCTGGTGAAGAAACCTCGCCACCTTCAGCAACATTCCGTGAAGCGATCCATGCTCACCAGGGCTTCTCGTCGAAGGCTAAACTCTCGCCGTACAAGGTCGCGATCAAAGCTCTGGAGCACTTCAACAAACTGCCACTCCCAACCCAGATAGTACCTCTTGATAATACTATCTCGGAAGAAGATACCACCTTTGGATCATATCATCATCATGAAAATATTTTATTTTCTTTAACAGCCGCTAAGGGGTATTACATAAGGGGATGTTGGTACAGCAGATAATGAACAGGGAAACAGGTCATCGCTGGCAAAGATGACTGGTTGCACTTTCAAGGTACATTTATGTGCAGTTGATTTCTACAATGGCACTGGGAACGTGTCACGGGTTTCGCTCCACCGGAAATGAATGAGCAAAGGATCGTTCTCACGTGTGGAAGAGAGTTTATATTATCAAAATATTCCCACTATTACTAAAGGAAATCCAATGAGATAATCCCTATAAGACATAAGAATAGCAGAAACAAATAATAGAAAAAATAGCACAGACACAAAAAAAATTCCTTCGTGGTGTCCTTTAATCTTCTGTCATCAAGTGGTCTGACTAAATATCTTTCCTATCTCTTAGAAAAAGAAGTAGTTGAAACACATAGTCATACCGTTCTAATGTGTCTGTATATTGCCTTGAAGTTTTTGATGCAAACAGGTGGTCGCTGACGTAACGCTATTGTTGAGGCACAAAGCCCCTACCCCCCTCGCCGATGTTCAGCTGCCACCCTCATACCCCTCGTGATTCAAGTGCCGGTTTTCTAGGTGGCCTCCCAATTACCTCCGTGGTGACCACTCCAATGCCCCGATCCTTGCCCCACGGTAGCGAAGGCCCACTCGTGTCAGGACGCGTACCGTCCCCGTAGGTTTTCGTCGCACGACGTGCTGACCGTCCAATGCCGCCCAGACGTCCGAGCCCACGTGCCGGTCCGTTACCGGGTGGAACTCATTCATTCATTGTAGGGTTTAACGCGCCGACGCAACGCAGGCGATGAGGCGCACCGTAGTAGAGGGTTCGGGATTAATTTTGACCACCTGGGGAACTTTAACGTGCGCCGAAATCTCGTATACACACGGGCGTTTTTGCTTTTCGACTCCATCAGAAAAGCGCCGGCCGCGTCCAGGAATCGAACCAGCGACCTGCCGGGTGGAACTCGCACTGGGTCTGCCGACGCCTCCGGACGCCTCAACCTAACCACTTGATCGTCTCCCTTCTCTGCGTCTCCGTGGCTCCTCCTTGGCTGTACCACCAGTCACCTCCCTCTCAGTCATACAACAGCCGTGCAACCCGCTTATTCATCGTCCTTCACTTGTTCTTATGCCGATGACCTTTATTTTCTGGCAAACACTCATCCGTCTCTTCTTGTTCTTCTTTTCCACTTCAAGCCTCTTATTATTGAGGCACACCGCTCCAGGCTCTTCTTATTATTTTCCTTCTACCCCATGAACGAAGGTCGTTCTAGCTCTTTGGCGCACGGGGCAACATAAATGCCTTAAAGGTAGCGACTCTAGTGAAATAACGGAAAGCTTAAAGGGGATGATGGTGCGGTTTAGCACCGCACCATCACCAGGGGAATCATGTATGGTGCATAATCGAGGTACGAATGAAACAACTGGTGGAACAGAAAAATGGGGTCTATGCGGCGTCAAAAGAAACGTGGTGGTAATACAGATTAATCTGTTGGGGAATAAACGCTGTGTTAATAATATAACGAGTGCAGAAACCAGGCAGAGCGATTTTTAATTGACAGAAGGCCGTTACAGTGAAGGCGAAGCAGTTTTAGAATTAAAATAAAAGTTGACTAGCAGCAAGTACATATTGAATGGTTCCCGTGTAGGAAATATTTTTGCAATACATGCAACAGAAGCGGCGCAATACTCAAACAAAAGTGGTCCGATGCCCGCCCCCATCACGGCGCGCGATGTTAGAAGACCGAAGAGCGGGTGCGAAAAGCGGCCGGGAAACGTCATACCTCGACTTCCGGCCGGATCGGCCGCCTCTGCCAAGTACTTTTCGCCGTGTTTCCTGTAGAGGCTCGCCACACAAAAAATGATACTTGTTGTTTTTGTTGTTGTTGATAGCACTCATTTTTACAATTTTCGTGTTCAAAAAGTATGCAACAACGCCAAACGACGCATACGTTACTATGTCGTAATCCTAATCAGGATAATACCACGTGGGGATGTCTTATAACATACGGAAGCGACTGCGCAGGTGGCTGTGCTTGATGACAGAGAATATACTAAACTACGTTAGATACTTTGTGAAACGCTCCAATGCGTATTTCCTTTTTTTGATGCGACGGGCATGAATGTTCACATTATATTTCTGGAAAAACTAAACTAAGGTGTCAATCCTCATAGAAGTTCGCTCCTGTCTAATAGGTAAACAGTATTCCTAGACAGTAAAAGAACGAGACCACCACATTTTTTTTAATTTCGCAAGTATACATGCCACGGGAAGGGAATATTTGTCTGGAAATCAAAAACACCGCTCCAATCACCACAGTACCACAATTTGTGAGTGACTGCGGGGCCTAATTCTTTTCCCAAGATTCCGTGTCGTGTTCCTGCGTATTATAACCTGGCAAACACTTGTTTCCGCTGAACCTCATGTGTTCTCCAGCGATAGTCGTTGATATATCTAACGATATGACTAAAAAAACTAGGAGCGAAGAGTAAATAAACGGCCTTTGTCCGACTAGCCCGGTAAATGCTTAATCTAGAAATGCAGAAACAGGCCAACGATTCATTATCACAACTGTTTGGTGATTATTATTTAAAGTAACGTAACTACAACGTAACTGCCTTCTATGACCGGTGTGTTAATTATAACAAGGTTGCCGTAATATTGTAGCAGAATGCGGAACGCTCACGCGAATATCAAGCCCTAGTAGAGCTGATAATGCTGCGGAGGCACCAGTATGCTACAATGTTTTCAGAATAAATGCAAGTCAAGCAGTAAGACGCCACTCAGCGAAGTGCTGCTAGCGATCGCGCAAGCGTCTTAGCGCCGTGGCCCAAATGGCAGACACGCGCGCGCGTGTGTGTGTGTGGGTGTGTGAATGGGGATGAGTACGGGGGTGTAGTGATCGACAAAGAACAAAGGAAATTGGAAGCAGAGTAGTCCGCTTGTTGGCTTATGCGTGTAAGGGCAACATATGTCTCACATATATGTTTACAGCACATGAACGCTATAGTTTCGCGCAGTTCACGTACGTTCTTTTTGCTGATACATTGTTTATTAAACCCCGCTTTATCTTGGGCATGGATGGTTTTGTATATAGTAACAGACACTTCCGGCCGTACCTAATATTAACATAAGGAATAGTAACCCCCTATGCTGGTTGCCCAGTTCAGAAATATTCTCACGGAACCCTCAAGCCGACTCCACAGTCACTGCTTTGGGGTTCTCGGGCGTGTAACGCAAATTTAAGTTCCAAGATGCTTGAACCAACAGCACGGGAAGTTGGAAAATAAACTTACAGTCATGTGCGAACAATAAACTGCAAGCTAAATTGTCGAAAAAGCAACCGCCGCTTCCGTGCGATCGTTTCCGATGCTTCAGACAATTCCGGATTAAGCGCGCTATATAAACGTGCCGAAAGGGTTTCCCCTTTAATGAAAAAGTTTCGCGCATCCTCGTTGCAGAGGGGACGTCATGACGTGTTTTGGTAGGGAACGCAGATGGCGCAATTTTGTTCCGCGATCAAATCAGTATCACAAGTAGCGTCAAAAACCTGACAAGATATATAAAATTCGGTAGCTTCTAGCGTTTGCGATATGTCGGTGAGTGAATGAAACAAGTATAAAAACGAAAGTCACTTGAACGATTCGCATGATGCATGTTTTGTCCTCATTGGTTACTGATGGATAGATTTCGCCATCGCCAGCGAACATGCGCAGTTTGCAAGACATGGTTAGGGGTAATTCCTGTAGAGGACCGATAAAATTCAGATGAGAGTATTAGTTGATTCGGATTAAGAAATCAATTTTAAGCATTATGATCGAAGGTGGCCTTATTACTTGATTCAAGGAAAAAAAATATCAAGGAAAAAAACAGTAAAAAATGGCGCCTGTATGCAAGTTTGCATCAAGACTCGCTTTATGTGGTGAAGAAAGAGTAGCAATTGTGTTTCACGGAAAAGACCCTTGCTGAAGCCATGCTGCCGATGGTGAGCAAAATTATTGGAACCTTGAAGTTGATAACATCAGTGTATCTGTGGTGTGTCATAACTTTTCACAGCGCGATTGCTAATGAAACGGGTCGATAATTTAGTGGCGGGTTTTAATCACCTGATTTGTAGACTGGAACAATATTGCGAGTTTTCCCGTCATCTGGAAGGTCATCATTGGTTATTGTCTGGGAAAATATGAGGTACAAATAGGATACATTGGTACGGCTGACGTGCTTTAACTCTTAGAAATATTTTGTGAATGCCACAGTGCGAGCAAGCTGAATGTTTTGTAATAAAGAGGAAATGCCCTATGGTAAAAGGCTATCTCGGGCATTTTCGACGGCATCAAATCGTTGGGGGAACTGAAGAAATACTTTGCTCATTTCTGATTACCGAGAAGATTCGGAATGAAAAATGTAAACACATTTGGCATCTGTGATTACTGCACCTCATTTGTTAGTCAGGATTACAGTGCGTGGTGCTTTTGGATTGACTACCTGCCATTATTTTTTATGTTATCACTTAGCTTGTTCGGTAGGTCCGGGTTAAAAAAGCGCATTTCGCGATGCGGATCTCGGCAAGACAGCCATTTTCAGCGACGTAGTATTTATTTCATGCGCATGGAGTTTCTTTTACTTTTGCCCCACGGAAGAGGCATTTTTTTCTTGTTGCCCAGTGATTTTAACTTTCTAATAAACCAGGGCTTTTGCTGCGCGGTATATGGTGTAGTCGTTGGCATAAATATTTTTATCTAAATCGTTCTTTACAAATCACCTTGTTGTCATTAACGCATCAGCTATAAAAGTTCGCTTGTAAATTAGGTAAGAAGTTTCTGAACTCGTTGGTAGTTAGTTGTAGCGACCCCATCGTCATCGCATTCATCAGGGCCATCATCATCATCAGCCGTGCCAGGAGGGGCAGCGTCAGCATTGCCACGCAACTCACGGAGATGGATCGCGACTGAGCAGCTGGGCGGTCACTCCACTTCGCCGCTCCTCGAAGTTCCAGCAGGGGCCCGCTCTTCAAATAATATGCAGGAAGACACATCCACTTGCTCCACACCAACCCAATCTGCTTCCTACAAATTCATAGCTGCCTTACTTTATAAACTATTCGCTTTGTTTATTATTTCACGTAGTTCTAGGGCAAAGGAACAATCTGCATGGATAACTGTGTGGTCGCTTATTTCTTCAGAATAGGTAATCGACGATAAGCTGGAAAGTTAAGCTATATAATTAAACCAGGGCTGTTTGCGAAATTGCCGGCAAAGCCATACTGGCTCTGATACAAATTCTGCAAAAAAAAAGTTAAAAGAAGCATGTGTAAATTCTCTCTATACTTTGCGGTTTTCTTGTGTGGTTGTTCCTGTTTGACAGCTAATATTGCCCAGCTGCGCTGCCGCAATTTCTTCTACACATTATCTGTATGGGTGTCGTCTCAAAGGTTATCTAGAGCTATGCTTCTTGCACGATATTCGTCTAAGAGCTGAAAGGCAGCTTTCTGTACAAGCGTACCTATTGTCGGAAAGTGACATGCGGCGATATGTCGTCTCCAGTGTAGACCCCCGGAGAAACCCCCGAAGTCATCCGCTCCAGCTTACCGCGGCCCCGCACTATGTGCATCTTGTCCGCTGCGTGCGCTCTGCCCGTACGTCGCTTGTTACTGTGCGTCGTGCACTAAAGCCACCGAACCAAATTGGTAGCAATGGTAGCATGATTCGGCAGCGTCTACACAAGGCTGGAGTGGTGCACTATTACAGACGCTTTCGAGAGGGACACATCAGCGCTTTGTACCCGTTGTCTGCATCAGATCCACGGGCCACGACTAGATCGGAACTACTGGCTGCCACGGTGTTCGCATTACCACAGGTCAAGTTTGGATGTAGTGCTTATTGTTCGAATTACCCTAAAATCAGCGACATAAAATTTCCCACCAAATTTAAGGCTGCCGGCTCTAAACGACGCCGGCCTTAACCCAGCGGCATTGCCGCGTCTGAGCACTTCAACTGTTTGGCGGAGGACAACGAGGACGTGGTGAAGGAGGACCTATTAAAAACCGGTGCGTGCCCAGCCGTACGAAAATTCCAACCGTGTGACTCCCACTTACTAGACGTGTGTTTCATCACTCGACGGCCCATGTTGGTCAGAAAGTTACTACTATTGCCACTGGGGAATTTTCCGCCCAATTGAGGTACCTTTTCAAGCCCCACATCCCCTGTACTGCAGGTGCCTGTAGCAATTTTACTAGTTGGTGCTTAGTGGTCCGGACCTATGGACCAAATTGTTGAACTTTTGTTAAAAGCCGACGTGACGTGGTGGAACTGTTTCTAGTATTCTCTATGCCCTGTAGGGGAGGTGCCTTTACCCAACTTTTATTCTGGTGGGTAGTCATCGGCACCATAGCCTGACTGAAGCGGTTTGGGCAACCTACTACGTGTGCCGCACGAATAGAGGGTGTCCAAGCCCTCATTACAGTGCCAATACGGAGGGCGCTTGAGCCATTTTGACTGGTGTGTCCCCAGCGATGCCACCACCCCGCCAGAAGTGTTTCGAGACACCTCCCACATGACCCCAGGGGTGCGCGTGGGGGAGCTCCAAGCGGTTATCTCCACATCATCGTGACGTGAACTCCACGGATGCTTGTACCCTTTCAAGAAATATGTGGGCGTCCGCGGAGCATGATTCAAAACTGGCACCTTCCCGCTTAGTATAGGGGCTTTATAACCACACAGCTGTTGTAGCTGGCTATAGTGTGTGGCCCCTAGCGCGATAAAAATACCAAGAAAATGCAGCGCGGTCATGAGCGCGTGCCTCGCGGAAACCTCCAAGCATCCCCGGCACACGCACTGGCTTTACCAAAAAAAAACTGGCAAGGACACCGAGGGGCGAGAAAATGCCGAGTGCTCGTGAACGCGTGCCTCGCGGCGACTGCCGAACGTCCCCTGCTCGCAGAGTGGCTTGAGCAAAAAAGAAAGCTTGTGAAAACCTCGAGGAGCACCTCACGTTGTACAGCAATCAACAGCGCCACAGCTGGCGCAACACCTCTTCCGCGAAACCTCGGCGCGACTGCAGGAACGCCACGCATGCGTCGTGCACATGCGCCCCGCCGCTTTTCCCTAGCCGTCGTTAAGAGCTACCGCGCATGTAATGCTTGGCATGAGTAGTGCGAGGAAATCGATGCATATGACGATGAATACGACTATCTTAGTACAAAGCCACTACGGAGCACGTAAATAAACAATTTCAAACTTGTACAATTGCGTGGTGGTACGTTTTCAGCGATCGCGTAGAAAGACATCCTGCACATTTTCTACCGCTCGATAATTGTTTGTGGTTGTCGCACGAACTTAGAAGTTTTTTTGGTCGGAGATGTCGCACGAAGCTTAGGTGACAAAGAATCTTGGAAAAGCGTAGAAAGTGTCGACAGAAGGCATGCGGTGAGTATCCTTTCCTTGAGGTAATTCATTTTCGGTGCGCGGTTTGGAATCCAGGGGGAAGAGGGGGTGGGGTGTAAACGGATACGTTCGTTGCGGAGAATCGCAAATGGCACGTTTGTAGACTGAGGGTTTTAACTGCGCGCAAATTAAAAAATTTGGGCTTTAAAAATTACTTTTTGCCGAAAGACGTTTTTTGAGTACACATAACAAAAACAGAAGAAAACAGCCATTAAACGCATTGCTGCAAATTTTTTATTCTGTGAGATGTTTAAACGCTCTGCTCAAAGATGCCTTGCCCGAACCTACATCAAGAACGGACACGTCTCACAGCCTGTTTCGTACAACCTACCGGATTGAATGACGTGTGAAGGAACAGGTGTTTGCAGTACGGCTTCCGTCGGAACCTTGTGCCTTCGTTGAGGTGTCTGTGTCACCTAATCTTCACTCGCCATGTACTTTCTCAGACTACAATGGCTCTGGCTTTTCTTTTTAGGGCAATTAGTTTACTTTAACTTCAGTTGCGTCGTCGGCCATCTTATGAACTTTCGTGATGTTCTGACACCTACGGTGGCCGTTGGGCTGAAGGATTAATATACGATTTCGCATCAATAGCAATCTTTGAGCCGGGGCTGTCCCTGCCTTACTGGCTTTCAAGAAAAGTTTGTGTCGGGCCCATTGCCACTTCATCAACGTTTTTGAGGAGGAATGTTTGGATATCCCTGTTTGAGTAAAAGAGGGCACTTGCCCACACTGCCAGTGCGCCATCGGGGGTGACCACTACAGTCTCGACGAGCTGCGCTACTTCTGAGTAGAGCTCTGTGGCGCTTCCCATTTTGTTGAGAAGTCCCAGAGAATGCCATATGCGTGTCAAATAATCTCCACTCGCCATCCACCTCATCAGATTACAATGGCTCTGGGTTTTTTTAGATCAATTAGTTTAGTTTTATTGCGTCGTCAGCCATCTTACCAGCTTTCGTGATGCTACTGACGCCTACGGTGGGTGTTGTGCTGAACGATGAATATACGATTTCGCGTCAGTAAAAAATACAGGTCGTAGTGGCAGTGCCCACATATCAGCACAACAAGCTGGAGCAAAGTACACCTCTGGCAGCTCTTTTTTCCACATGTTCCATACGACGAGCAAGCTGCGGAGTATTCTTTTGCCTTTATGTTGCCGTTGAGAATAATTCTAATGGAAAGAATGAGAACCATTGTACATGCAGGGTATATTTATTCTCTCATGTGCTGGCAGAAAAAAATCGGGTTGAAAATAGGTAAAGTCACCACAAAATTCAGTAACAAAAGATTGTATGAAAGTATGCCGGTGCATGGAGCCAACAGAAGAACGTTAAATAACGTTATATATAGGTCAATAGTTTATGCTGCATTTGATGGCTTCCCACCCGTCCAGGCAAGTGGTTCCACTCGAAGCATGTGTTCGGAATGAATGAATGCAATATCGCCGCGAGGTATTTTTAAACGCCAAAGAACAAAAACAGAAGAAAACAGCTAATGAAATCATTGCTATAAAATGTTTAGTCTGGGGTACCTAACTTCAAACCCAAACATATAGTGCGATACCGCACACCGCGAGCGAAATATATGTAAATGTTTTTAACTGATGGTTATTGCGTGAATGAGTCCGAAATGTCTCCTCCTGATTTATGTTACTTCAGTCCTATAACAGTCAACTTCGGCTTTTGTGTTTTCCTATTAGAGAGTTTATTCTCCCTATTAGCCACAGAGTAACAAAAGTCAGATATTTCGGGGGTTAATTGTCTGTATTCTGTCCTGTTGTTTACTTTTGTGAAATACTACATAAAATATCGGCAAGAAAAGGTTGGTCCGATTCCGCATGCTTGGGAAGACCAATAGACAAGTTTGTTGAGAGCTACAATACACATGCTAATTTATGCGAGCACATACAAATGGAGCAAATACACATAAGGATAAATGTACAGACACATTTACGTGCACATTCATTACAAAATACATAAAGTACGCAATACATACATAGGGATACGTTTGCCCAAGCGCATACGTTATCCCACACGGATATATATTCGTGCACGTAGGCACGCACGCACGTGCGCGCACACACACACACACACACACACACACACACACACACACACACACACACACACACACACACACACACACACACACACACAGCGCGCGCACACACACACACACACACACACACACACACACACGCACGCACACACACACACGCACACGCAAACAAACACACACACGTACACGCATGTTCTCTGTATGAGCGCACAGATTGCATACTGATTACATAGACGCAAAAGAACTGCACAAACTTACAGATGGTACACTACGTGAAAGTGCAATTCTTGGCGTTCGATATTGCAGATACGCATTAAATGGGAACCAAGCAAACATGAAAGTATACATAGGAGAAACCTTTTTTACAGGTACACAAAATTACTAGATACTTTGTTTCCCAGTTGAGCCGTATTCCCTAATTTCTGTCTATAGTACTATATAAGTGTGTGGCCATGGTTACTGCTCGTGATTGCTACGTTTATTGGCGTGTATTTCTACCGAAGATAGTAAGCAGATCACCTCACATTGGGAAGGTATAGTGAATTCCATTATTATTATGATTGTAACTTTCATTTCAGCTGCGAGCGCAACGAAAATATTCTTGAGGTCGCGATAAAACTGTTCGCTCAGTGCGTACCAGGGTGAAGAAGTTACAGTGCGTGAAGCGTGCTCTGACAATCGAACCATAGTTTGATATGTGTTCTAAACGTAAATGCTCATTACTTTTAAATGTCCATGTAGTATTTACGTAGAGCAAGAAATAATCATTAAAAATTATCTTGGTTATACAGAGCAATATATAGTTCTGCTGTTTTTTTTGTTTGACTTTATTTACGCAGCGAACCAATGAGCACCAAACAAAAACAATTACACGGCTATTATGCACGCGAGTATTTTAAAAAAGTATAACCTCGGAGTACCGGTTTTTGCTAGTAATTACTACATCAGTCTTCTCGCTATAGGCAGTGCGGCTGCCACTGTACTGGCATCTGGGAAGCAGCTGAACAGCTGAACCAGGATTAGGTGGATGAAGGCCTATGTGCCTGAAAATTTCTGGAGAGAAATGGCAAATGTCGCCCGTGTGTGTGCCTGATACGAGAGGACCGGATGTTTTTCCGCGTTCGTGATTCCAGTACCGACAAAACGTTCATTTCTCCCCACTACCAAAGCCACAGCTGCTGGGCATACAGCTATATGTCTCTGTCAACAACCTACTGTAAGCATCCGCTTCCGGAGCAAATCTGTGGCAGACGCAATGGACCTGCCCCCAGGTCGTATTGGCAGTGAGCGGACATCCCGCACAGCAAGCTTTATGAATTTACAGCGCTGCCAGCTCTCCCCTAGCAAACGGAGGTGTAATCTTTCACCTTGATGTTGCCGTCGAAGCATAATTCATATGGAAAGGAAGAGAACCATTGCGGAGGCAGGATTTATTTGAACTCTCTTGAGCTGGCTGAGTGAAAATAGGATTGAAAATAAATAACGCAGTCCCCAAAAAGTCAGCGGCAAAGGATGTATGAAAGTATACCTGTGCATGGAGCGAACAAAAGGATGTGAAATACCGCTCTATATAGGTCTCTATATTTGAACGATGCATGTGATGGCTTCCGACTCGTCCAGGCAAGTGGTTCCACTCGAAGCGTGTGTTCGGAATCAAAGGATGCAATATTTACTCCATTATGGTGACGTGTGTATAATCGTAGCTTTGATAGTGTGGAAGAAATGTGGAAGAAAACGAAAGAGTAACACCGGCTTCATTCAGCTTCATTTACTGGAAATGGGACAGCCGATATATGAATACGGTAGCAAGGATACCATGTACGCATACGCATTTCTTGGGTCCCGGTAATTAGCAATATTTCATGGCTGGTATTTCAAAATAAGTCTAGCTGGTTGTAGACACTAGAAACAACTTATAACAATTAAGTTTAGATGTTATCATAATTTATGTTATAAATAATAAGATTTTACGTGCACTGATTCGTAACCTATCGCGTGAGAATAAACTGTACCAGATAGTAAAACGTCAAATCGTCAGCAAAGTTTTACGGAAGAGAGCATTGAAAGTTGTGAATAATTAACGAGCATTATTATTTCCATACCAAAATAAAAACTTATTTATGTATGGGCTAACTAAGCTCATGTGCCCCCTTGCGTGTTCAGAGTTCGATAGCATTGCCTTCCTGCCTTTGCTGACATAACAAAAAACATGCAATCACACGGAACAGTAGTTTCTCAGCACCAACTCCACTTTGATTTACTATCAGCCTTATGTATTTTACATGAAATGTTTTTGTGATGTATTACAATTTTAAATCCACCATACCACTAGTAAGCGATACGTGAAAGTCCTAGGAGGTAAACAGGAACCGGCATGTCTACTTAGAAAGCAGAAATTATAAAATGCTTACTGAGGCGAACGATAGAGGAGTTATGGACTTGACAGTTTACGGTAGAGATGCTGAAAATCTCTGAGATATCCTGTTAATAATGACCCGCAGATACATAGGTTTATAATTATAGCACTTGTGTTGCCCCCTAATTGCTGGAGGAAGGGACAAACTATCTTTCCGATTGTGCGATTTTTTCAAAACAGTATCATTATTAAGAGATAGTAATTATGCACTTGTGTGTGAGAGTATTGTACAGTAATTTTATGCTTTCCAAACATTCCCTGCTATCTGCAAAACCCTGCTCAATCATTTAATCTCCAGCCGTAGGGCTGATTACCCCCTTGAATTTCTAAAAAGCGGTCGACTTTCATCCACAAGGACAAAAAAAAACGTTCCATCTTGTTTCGGGATGTTTTTTGGTGTCACACCTGCCAACATGCGTGTGCTCTTTAGCAAACCGTGTTTTATGGCGCTACGGTGACCCATTTGAACTGGCACTTTTAGATCGCAGCATATGGTTGCGAGCTTTTTTTCGTCGAACACGAATGAACGTCTTTGTATCTTGTTTTGCTTGTGCTTGAATATTTGCGTATTCCATGCGACGCGGTATATGAAGTTCAAACCGTTGCAGGGTACTCTCATTTTTGGTGGTTTTACCACCTAAACAGTGAATTATGATATGAGAGAAACTTTCCAAGTATTTACAATTATTTAGTAGTGGCTGCCCTTCGAAAGGCGCCTGCTACAGCGCTGTCACTCCGGGGTAGAACATTTATTAGCTCCAAGCATATCGCAATTTCGAAGGAATTCCCTTTCACCCGAACACACAGAGAGGTTCAGAGAAACTGCACGAGACCCGAAAATTGAATCACGTAGGGCGTGTGTACCTCGAAATAGTGTATCCTTGCTAGCTCAACGGATACGACTTAAACAACGCCTGTGTCTTCGTATAGCTTACCTCACACTTTTGAGATACCCTGCAATATGGTGCGTAGCGTGTATGAGTTATGTTATCGTTGGCTCAAAAGTAACCCTGAAGCGAGTTCAAAAGCGAAGAAAGTTATGTAATTTTTTTACCAGAAAAGACTCTTGAATATCTAAGCCTTATTTCGAGCTCTTCGCCGAGTTCGACACTATTTGAAGTACCTAATAGTAACAGTAATGGGGTTCCTTCCGCACTATCATAAAGGCGATTAGCTGAAGTCGGCCACTGCAACACACTGGCATGCGTTTGATGTCCGTGTCTTGCATCCTGTTTATTTCAATATTAAATTCGGTGCTGACATGCATCGTGTGAAAATGTAATGTAAGTGATCCTTAAAATTCATGAGAAGCACACTTGTAGGTGCGTGACATCGTCCATCGCTTCATGGAGCGGCCGAAACGTACTTTTACCTCCATCAATTAAATGAGAAACAACGGCCCTAGACCTGTAAAAGCAAAAAAAAAAACAATTGTATAAATTAAGAGCAAAACACCGTGAAGAGTTCAACTTCCTGAAATATTCTTGCGTGGGCCTTTGGTTCAAAATATGTCCTGGCAGTGTTTACAATCAATACTCACATAATAGTATTTTTCCGATAAAAATCTGAAAACACCATGTAGACCACTGTGCGTTTGGCGTTTTTTGGGTAATGAACTCACATATTAGACTACAGTTATATTCTGTTGTGCACAAAGAATGAAAAGGATAAACCTTGGTTTTTTGGTCTTGATTTATGCATCCGTTGGTTATCGCAATTATCTGAATTTATCCTTTGGAATAAAAAAAAAGAAAATTTATTCCCGAATACTGGCTAATTTACTTACACTTCCAAAATACGTACCTCTACCCGAAAGCGACAGTGTCGTAACCAACGAATAGGCGGTGGTATTTTGCGTTTTTTCGGAGATAACGACCAAGTAGCTTCGGCGAATGGCTGTGAGTTCAAAAGCCAACCTTCGATAGCTTGCAAACTGCAGTAAACCTGATAAAGGGTTGACAGCGCCTAAACACGACGACACAAGGAAGAGAAGACAGGACAAGCGCTGATCCTGTCTTCTCAGCGCTTGTCCTGTCTTCTCTTCCTTGTGTCGTCGTGTTTATGCGCTGTCAACCTTTTATGATGCTACACCAACTAGCCCATCAAGCCATCCTCGTGAGTAAACCTGATTTGTGGTTTTAACATGGATAATTAGTGATAAATCAATCAACAGGCAAAGATGGTATACGGTTTACTTACAACGGTTGTTAACATAACGTTGCTTTTTATAATTGCGTATGCGTAGCCGCGGATAAAATCTGCCCTGAGGTAGCTTCGGACTATCCAAGTTGCAGCCCCGACCCCAACGATGAATGGTCCCCGGTTTGTGAAGTGGGCTAGAGAAATACGTTTAACATACCAATTTCATTTATGTTACCCCGACGAGGTGAGTCGCGCTGTCATCTACTAAACAAAAACCCGCGAAAAAGTGATGATACAGAGGTTTTCTATCAACTTCTACATCTTCGAAGAGATTTGCACTAAAAAACGAGTGCCACTGTTCCGAGGTGTGCGCGAATTGATTCGCCTTAAATAATATTACAAACATCGAATTCGACAATTTTTTGTAATAATGAAAGTTAGCTCTATTTTATAAAGAATTTACTTACAAATAACAGAGAAACGTAAAATATTTACTAGAAACATTAGGTTACTCCAAACCAGTTCTAACTTGTAAAAACATGCACAGCTGGGGACAGAGGGCTAACTTCAATCGATCAGAATTATAACCGTCGCGGTAGTGCAGTGGCTAAGGCGCTGTGCTGGTTAGCACAAGAACATGGGTTAAATCCCGACCGCGGTGCCTCCCTTGTAGAAGGACACTAAAAGCGAAAACGCCCGTGTCGAAGTTTTGGCGAACGTTTAAAGTCCTGAAATGGTAAAATTATTTCTGAAACATCAACTACGGTGCGCGTCTCAGCCTATATGTAGCTTCGGCGCGTTACACCAATAATGGTTTTTAATCAAATTTGTAGCAGCTACGCCGATAAGCTCATAACGAATGCGTGTCAGCTAATGCTAGCATATGCTCAGCTTGTACTTATCATGCGTGGATGCCCCGACAAAAACGATAATTCTTGATGTCGATTACATTGTGCGTCTCAATTGTCGGTTTGTCTGAAAGAAGATTGGATATAAATAAATTTTACATGAGCGTTTTGGCGGGTAAGTCTTTGTCCCTAAAGAAACAAAATTAAAATAAAGCAGTGAACGCTGACCATGAAACCTGTCAAGTGTCAAGAAGGGATTCGCTGGAGAAAGAGGCTGTGTCACCCTCTCTGGAGTAGTTTCAGTATCAACCAGGCGTTGATACCGCAAGTTGTCTCGAGAGGGCACCGAAGTCACGAAAAAAGCTTTAGAAACACACAGAATATTGATTTAAATATTTTCGAGAAATTGATGCGTTAATTCACAATTTTTCTGTATTTTATACTATCATGCAAATATTTCGAACATGACCCGGGCAAGGTATAACACACGAACCAGGTCTGGCGAGAAAAGCTTAGCTGTACTACCAGAGGAGCTCTCGGAGATGAAGTCGGACAAAATGAGGTTAAGCGAAGTTAGGAGGACAGCATACGACTTCATGGAGCTCACTTCCAGGCATAATATGTTCTACAGTGGACTTCAAGAGAAGAGAAAACACGGGATGGCAGTTTTAATCCATAGAAAGATAGCAGTAAACGTAGAGGAATTCTAGAGCATTACCGAGACAGTCGCGGCTGTTGTAATCAAGTTAAGCAAGTGATAGAGGTCGAAGATAGTGCAGGCCTATGCGCCAACAACCAGGTATGATGATGAAGCCAGAGACACCTTCTACAAGAATGTCGAATCAGAAGCGAAGAAGGCAACCACACAGCTGACTATGGTGATCGAAAACGTTAACTCAACAGCCGGTAAGGAGAAAATGAGAGAACGGTCAGTCGGGAACGTAGGTATATGACAATCGCACAGTCTAGGAGATAAATTGCCTGGATTTGCAGAGAGAAATAAGCTGAAGTTGAGGAATAGCTTCTTTTAGAAACGAAATCAAACAGAAATGAACTAGATAAAGGCCCGATGGTAGAAAAAAAAACGAGATTGACTTTATTTTAAGTGGCAACCTAGGTATTGTGTAAGACGTAGTAGTGTTAAGTACGATTCGGAGTAGCAGTCGTAAGATGGTTAGATGCAAGCGAAAGATGAATCTCCAAAATACAAAGGAATAAACTTGTCAAAAATAAGTAACCTCGCATGGAATCAGTCAGGTTCAGATCGCAGGAGTTTAAAATACCTCTTTGAAACAGATTCACGCATCTAGACGAGCAGTACGAAGTCATTGTAGACAGGGTAAATAGCAGCCTAACATGGGCAGTCAGTCAATCAGCACCAGGGTTGGGAGAAGCAACATATAGCAAGCGAACTAAAGAACTCACAAGGAGAACGAAGGAACGTATTGGCAAACGTAAAAACATAGAACTGTCAAGTATGGCAGGTCAGATTCGATTAGCGGCGCTGTCGAAACTGATTTACAGAAGTAAAATGTGCGACTGCCTTGCATATCACATGGCAGTAATTGAGTGAGGAAACGCTACGAACGGGCGGAAGTTCGATGGAACTATGCGAAACCTAGCAATCGGCAAACACAGGATGTAATCACTTAGAGACGAGCAGAGTAACATTTCGCGAAGCTTGGACAAAATATTAAGGGTACCACAACAATTTACATCAGGCTGTATGCCAGCGATGTGAACCCAGGAGAAAGTACTGAGTGTACAAGCTCAACTTGCGGTATTCCACAAGTAGCTAAAAAGGAGGTAGAAAAACTCTGAAAGGAATGAAAGAGGCAATGCTGCAAATGACGACGGCATAATCGTGAATTTTTTGAAGGAGGGAGGAGACACTATTAAAAGGCTTCGTGTACTATTTTCGGAATGCTTGAAGACTCAAGAAGTGCCTGTAGCCTGGAAAACGCCAATATGATACTCATTGATACGACTAGAGATACGAAGGACCTGAAGAATTACTGACACGTCATCACACTTTCTGTTGTCTACAAGCTCTTACCAAGCTATAGTCAGCAGCATTGGTGACAGCCTAGATTCCCAACAAGTGCGACAGCAGGCTCGGGTTTGGACAGGGTACTCAACCTTGGAACACATCCATGTTGTCAATTAATTGACAGAAACATCCGCAGAATGTGCTAAACCATTTTAAATGACATTCATGGACAATGAGAAAGCGTTCGATTATGTACTCACCGCAGCCGCCATGCTAGAAGCACCGAAAGACGAAGGAATAGAGGAGACCTACATAGGACTTTTAAAAACCATATATAAGGAATACATGGGGAGGTTAACTCTCCAAAGCAAAGCAAAAAAAATGCCGATCCAAAAAGGAGTAAGACAGGGAGTTACGCTTTCGCCAAAACTCTTCACTTTCTGTCTGGAGAGGGTATTTAGAAATCTTGATTGGGAAAACATAGGATTAGGGACAGTAGGGGGAATACTTGAGCCTTTTGCGGTGAGCGAATAACAAATTCTTGATGAGTGTGTCTGCTGAACACCTGAAAACAACGCTTGAGGAAATACAATCAGAAAGCACTGCCATGAAGCTAAAAATAAATGTGAATAATTGTAAGGTAACGAGAAATAGGCCTGCGAAAAACATCCTATTCAGCTTCAGAAACCAAATGCTAGAAGAACTACAAGGATATAAGTACCTTGGACAGGTGGGTAATGCAGACCCCAAACACGAGAGAGGCAAATCTGGCGTATAATAGGTATGCGCTGGCCAGCCTTAGTCAATGGGCATTGGAACGAATATTGTTAGGAGTAACGCTCAGGGACAAAAAATAAGGGGCCTGGATAAAATAACGGAGTCGAGTGGAAGATATCATAGTTTTCATGAAGAAAAAGAAATGTGCTTACGCTGGCCATGTAGTTGACTACCGACAACAGGTGGAGAATTCGGGTAATAGAGTGGGTACCAAGAGATGGGTCTAGAAGAAGGGGAAGGTCATTAAAGGGACCCTGCAACACTTCCGATAAGCGCTTTCACACTTTCCTCCGCGTGTGGAACTTTGCGGGAGCTACAGTTATCTTAAGCACGAAACCTCACGGTTCACTAGATAGCCTTCCATTTCTGCTTTGTTCTTGTGGCTTTTTAAGTTGCTATCGAAAAGCGTTCATTGCTGCAACTGAAGAACACCGGCCAACAGCCGCTACATGGCTTTACTAACGTCATTCGAGCCGTCGAAGAATGTCAAGACCGGGAAAGAGATAAAAATCTTTTGAGCGAGTTTACAAATTATCTGATGGGCATAAATCTTGGCTGGGGTACTTTGCGACCAGATATTCTAAGTACTGAATGTGTTGGATGACTACATTTGCAGAAATTTAGGATTTCAAAAAAGTTCAAAAAAGTGTTGCGGGTCCCTGTAGTTTGATGGAGGAATGAAATAAAAAATTCGGGATAAGCTGTTGAATCGAACAGCGCAGGACAAGAGTGGCTGGCGTTCCATGGGAGAGGCCTTCGCAGTGCGGTGGACTTGAGTAACCTGATAATGATGATGCGGATGGTGATGTATTTACTTGCGGCCAAGCAACGTCACTGCCCGCGCAACGGTTAAGCGCAACCATCGCTCCCAACCTTTGAATTTATGAGGAACATGTGCCTCTGTGGCTCAAGTGGGTTGATGTTGGTTTCGTAACGCATTTCTGATGGGGGCGAAAAGCAAAAACGCCCGTGTACGAGATTTCGGCGCACGTTACAGATGCCCAGGTGGTCAAAATTAATCCGGAGCCCTACACTACGGCACGCATCATCGCCTGCGTTGCGTAGGTGCGTTAAACCGTGCAATCAATCAATCTTCGTAACGCGAGAGACTCAGGTGTGATCCCGACCAAGGGAAGCGGTGATCTCTTTGAAGCTTCTGTTTCGGTGTGTGATGCCGTCATACGCGTTACTGCGGTAGCTAGATACGGTTACCGCGGGCGAGATACAAAAGCAAGCGAGGCACCTATATGGCTTCACCCTTTAAAAGTATGTGCGAACACTAGTGTTGTTGACAAGCATGATCTCGACCACTGGCAACGCTGCTGAAATAGGCGGAAAGAATTTTGAATGTACGAACCCCATAAAGCACTTTGTTAACAGACGCAGGAAGGAAATTGCATGAAAATGCATAAGTAATTTTAATTGAGCGCCCAATTTTCAGGCTCTTAAGGCGGAATTACGTAAACGGTGCTACGTCTAAAATCGTAAAGCACGATTTTCGATCTATCATGAACAACAAGGACTTCAAGAAAACGCAGAAAGCGGACAATAAGGACCGGATAGTGGTCAGCGTTGCTAAGTTTTTGGGGGAGAGTATGTTTTTACACAAAAAGTAGCTTGTTTTTGAATCGATGCAGAAATACCACAAATTGTAGAGTGTCGCCTTGGCAACTACCTGACCATCGTAATAGGGTGCGGATTTCACACCCATTTCGTATTGATCGCTGAGTTTTGAAGAAGCGTTAAACACATGAGACTTTTCGAGATATCTGTCGCACTGGGCAAATATTTTGGCATGCGAATTTAGGATGTGGTCACTGGAGGGCAAAGTCCAACAATGTTGCTGAGCAACACTCACGCGGGCGGTTTGCGTGGCTATGAATTAACCACATTTCTCATAATTGAAAGACGAGCGTGGGTATTTGAAATATCTAACACGAACGTTTTATTTTTTGTATGGCTTGGTATAGCCAAAACATTTTTCGTCAGTGCCACAATCATTACGGAATACGAAAGCCTAATGCATTCTTAGCGTTTATCTGTGATTAACTTGCATGAGTTGTAAATGCCAGACTATATGTTAATCTACTTTGACTAGATTATGTAAGAACTAATGAAAGTATATGCGTGACAGTTTCATAGTTCAGTCGGCGATTGAACCTGCGGTCTGACCCTGCCTCTCTTTGCATTGCAGAATGAAACATACTCGAATATCAGTATCAGTTGCAGCAACGCTTATTTTATTTGTAACGAGCAGCCTATTTCTTTACAAAAACTATACAACAAGTTGCTGTCACAGCCATGTTCCAAAAGGAGGACACATAAGACAAGGTGAGACAATTTTTTTATGGCAAGAATGGTTTCCAACATTTCGCACCAGCCTCCTGATTAGTTGGTTTAAATCATGGTCTCGCTTTGTTCTGAGCGCTGATGAATTGTTACCTTAACTAGTTCTAATCTATTTCATCTACAGATGTTCCAAACTTCACATCCACTGACTACGCACTTGAAGAAACTCTGCCCCGGGCATTTAGGAGTGCCCTCGATACCAACGCCGTCGTACCCCCCCAAGAAGTGAAAATTGTTTTTCTAGTAGCATACTTCAGATCAGGCTCGACATTTGTCGGAGAGCTCCTCTCATCGGCACCAAAGACATTTTTTCACTTTGAACCGTTCATCCTGTTCACTGTGAGTGGCCGTGTCAGTTCGACATGGCAGCGTTACGCCTTCAGTTTGCTCGACGACCTGGCACTGTGCCGCATGTGGAACGTTCCGCTCTACATGTTGTCGAATAGGAACCGTGCTGAAAGCCTTATTCGCAACCGTTTCCTTGCTGACGTCTGCGGACGAAGTGACTCTTGCTACTGGCCAAGAAGTGTCGCCGCATTGTGCAGCCGTGCCAACATGCAAGTTTTCAAGTTCACACGTCTTTCCGTGAAACAGGTTAGAGATTTTACTTTATAAATAGTCGATATCACCCCATCCAGGTCATAAAAAGCTACAAGGCCCCATGTGCAACGTGCGCTAATTTTTAGGCAAAAGTTTATCTACAGCCCACTAATCCCACAGCAAACATGTTTCCAATACAAGATGAGAAAAGCTCTCCTTGAAACGGAGACCCCCTAAAGGCATTTTTTTTGCAGCGCAGAGCAGCAGATACTATGCGTAGTTTCGACAATTTCATATTTGATCTTCGTAGACGTTCTTTGCTGCTTTAGCCAATATATGATTATGGTTACGAAGTTGAAAGAATAATTGAATGGCCAAATTATTGCTGTGAAACAGGCATAAAAATCACATTTACAGCCGAAACCAACAAAAAGTATGAGTGTGCATGAGTATGGCTCTACAAAGAACCCGTATATAAGCTTTCGTGCAGTCGTACACGGAAATTATTTTAGAGAGAATATAAGTTAATCGCGACTTTGTACTTCTGTTTTAAGTACAGCTGTAATTCCAAAATGTGCGGTAGTACAGGGTGAGAAATCTGGTTATCAACATCTACAGAAAATGATTAGATTGTATTAAAATTAAAATAAGCCAACCATTGACTGAAAATGTGCGCGCAGGCATCGGCATTGGCATTCGGCACAGAAAAAGCAGTTCTTTGGGACGGTTCCATGGCTCGAAGCGTTCTAAACCATGAGGCGTTCCATCGAGGACGGCTTAAACTCAGCAATAAATAGAGCTGCCCGTCGAAGCCTGTAGACCACAAATGAAGGAAGCGGACAGACGCAGCCATACGAGTGAACAAGGAGTGAAATTCAAAGTCGTCCAATTTTCCGTTACACTGCGCCAGACACGAGGAATGGCAAAACGCGTAGGAGATTAAAGCGTTAGGGGGCATAGCAAAACAAGGCGTCTCATGCGGCGAGCCTAAAAATACACTGAATGAGCGTGTGCGAAACAGTGCGGTTTACAGGTTCAGCTGGACATTTATGCCCTCGCAATTGAGGCCAATATAGCGTGTCTTTGTTTTCTGGCGATCTTTTGACGTGATGACAGAGCTTGAGCAGGACAACGCAAATGAGCCCATGAAACGGAGGCATCATTATTACCGCAGAAAATGACCGAAAAACGCTACAAGCCAATGATGAGAAGACCTACAAACGTGATCACAGATCATACGTACATTACTAAACGGCGTCGTGGCGCACAAAGAGAACACTTCGCTGCACTGGAGGAAGAGTGAGAGCTTGCTTGTGCATGTGTCGCCAATAGGGAGAACATTGTACGTCTGATGAATGAAAAGTGCATGAGACCACGCGTGTTATGTACGTTTTATTTTTCGTTCTGAGTGGGTAGTGAAGATAGTCATGGCTATGGATCCGGGATGATTGAGTGCAGAGCAGCACCATGGGTGGATGGCTCCTTGTAGAGGACCTCCACGGGATACTTCTTTTTAGGCTTGAATCGGATGCACCGAGTTTGCGACAGCCCTCAGGGGTTTTCCCCTACGGAGGGGTTTCACCTACGGAAACGTTATCATCGACACACACACCAGTTAATCTCAACTAGTAGCACCCACTAGATAAGCAAACCTAAAGGGCTCATGGGCACCCAGTGAACCCACAGAGTTTCATAATTTATACGCGAGAGAAATCTGTCACTGCAATCGCGTGCCGTCGTGGGCGCCGTCATAGCAGCCAGCAGCATCACTCTCCTAAGTGGCTAGGCTGGCCACATTGCTTCTACATCCCTCTTTAAGCGAGAATGAAGAAGCGAGGTTATTATTTCTTTCTTACTGATCTTCTTGAAGCCAGTAAATAGAATAGGCCCGAGATAGGTCGCTCCCTAGTTTTCAGCTGCTCCAGTTAACAAAGTAGTGATAGTAGAGCACCCGATAAACCTCGAGCGACACCGGAGGAACTCTGCGGAGCGTGCTTGGCATTATCAGCGCCCCCAGTTGAGGTCGCTCACGCTTAGAAAGCGAGGCTTTTGCGAACACCTGTTAGAATCGCCGTCTAGAATCGAGTTGCGATATGCACTTCGTTGCGTAAAGTAGGTGAATCCGCTATTTATTTTAAAACTCCGGCATGGCCTCAGCCTTCTTTCAAAGCTACACCCTCTAAAAGCGGCGCTGTTCGGCTCCGATTTTCTTGGTGTTCGGTTCGTCCACCGAACTGCGTTTGCTACGTGGCTTGAGGGTGGCTCCAGTGCAGCTCAGTGTAAGCACAAACCAAGTTAGCGAAGGAGCTCACTGTAGCGAAACGAATGCGCCCTTCTCCCGAGTCACTCAAACGTGGCCGGCTTTGTTTACGAGCGTGCGGCGGGCGTAGTACCTGAAATCGCCCCAATTCAGCGCGTCATGAGGGTGTTTGAACATTGACGAGTGCGTTTTAGATGTTGATATCGTGACATCAGTTGTCGATTGTGTTTTTACTGTGTACGAAGACGGCTGCCGTAGGAAAATCTTGTCGTCTTGGCCGCTGCTATTATTCGGACTACAGCGAACTCTTCGTTTTGACCGAACTCCCCCGCGACTGTGGCAGCATTTGACTCTTGAGGTTGGCCTAAGGACTTTGTTCGTTCACTGTTTGTCCCTAGGCTTCGTTACTGGAGCAACACATGCAAGTGACCTCATGGCTTAGACGCTATCGCACCGGTGAATTGGACGCCATGATTGGGTGGGGCATAGGTAACTACGCCGCGCACACGAATAGGCTGGATGTGTTTGACTGACAAGAGAACTTGGTGGAAACTCAGGAGTGATATTTCACGACCTTGTTGAAATCGTGAGATGGCGGCTGCCACGGTATGGTTCATTGTTCACGGTCACCGTAGGAGGGATATATCTATCCCGATAAATCGTTTTCTTTAGCGGAGGAGCAATTTCAAGGTCGATTTCGTCCAAAGAAAGCAATGTGCATTGGCTGTGCAGTCAACAGGCGACCAAGCTCCTTTGCGACAACTTCTGAGGGGGCTTTCGTTCTATGACAGCCGAGGATCAAGTGTTGCATGCGTTTGCCGTTCTTCCAAAGCTTCCACGGAAGCTTTGGTAGCGAAAGCAAGAGGGAGCGGCACCCATTGATAGTCTTCCGATATATCCTAAATAAGTTACTGCAGACATCTTTTTCTCCTTTTTTGGTGGCTCGCCAGACGAGGCTTTCGCAGGTTCTACGATGCATCTATCAGCCTGCTGCCGGAAAGTACGCTTCTGTTATCGTCTGCTCAGAAGATTGTTTTGAACGAGGGGTTACACTACCGAGCGTTTGATGTATCGTCAGCGCAGCAGGCAGTTTCGCTTGAGGCACTGCGTGTCACATGTGCACCATTTTTGCGAACACGTTGCTTGCAGGATAGTGTACAATCAAAAAGCGTGTATCTATTATCGGACTCCATCTACATATTTCAACCGGTTTTGTCCAGCGTCTCCATCGTCTGGCAGGAAAATACCAACGGCTGCAAGAGCTTCCTCAAATAAAAGAAGGGAAGATCAAAGCAAAATATAGAAAACAAATTTTAAAAAGTGTGGTTGTTGCTATTCTTTTCTTCGGAGCATATGCCCAATTGGGCAATTTGCCCGCATTTGGGAGCTTCAAAGCTATGTAAAATGTAAATGTAGAATACTGCGCTTCACGTGGCACGGGAACGTGATGTCACGTGAGAAGGACATGCACACAAGCCGTGCAGAACACCGATTATTGGGCGGCAGTGGTATATTGCTCACATAGTTCCCAAATAAATAAAAGAAAGCACGAGGACGCGGATTGGATTGAACGCCCTGAAAATTGCGCCATGCCCTAGTAGTGCCTTCTTCGTGCGTGCTGCCCTAGACCGGTTACATCATCTCAATAATGAGCAAATAGGATGAATCTAATTTTGAAGGCACTTGAACAACCGTCAAATACCATCATCATGTTACGTGGGCGTCGCTAGAGCTCGTGACTCCCGAGTTTCCCTGAATCTCGGACGTTCTTGAATACCACTCCTGGTGTGGCTTTGGTATAAAAATTTATTAACATTGCAAATACACGGTGCTGTGACATGATATAAGTCTGGCTTTGGAGACAGAAAGTGTTTGGTGGATTCCACCAAAAACTTCCTGTTCCCAAACAAACCAAAACAACAAAAAAACAGTTTGGTAGGGAAAAAACACTGAAAAAAGTCGTGCTTGAATTGTTGGGCAATCTTTCCTTTATCGTTGAAAATTGCGCGTAGTAAATCATGCAGTTTCAAGATTGTTTCATTTCGCTTAGAAATCTCGAACATTTGTCAGGAGCATTTGCGATAAATCTTGAAAGAGTATGCTGAAAACACCGTAGTTTAGCAGCACCCCAAACAAGATTTAAGGCCCACTGAGTTACCAGAATTCCCTTACTCCAGCGCGTGCTCCCTTTCCAGGTTAGATTTTTTTTTTCAGGTTCAAAAATTCTCGTTCAGGCATGGGAATTTAGCTCCCAAGGTTTATTTTGTTCTGTTTGTAAGGAAATGGCATAGGCAATACTTGCATACCTTTCAGATTTTATACTACAGTTCACAAGTGTCGGGTCCAGTAAAGTTGTCAAGACAAAGTTCGAGATAGTCTAGAATGCTTTAATCCCTTGCGCGGAAGAAATCGTTACCACACAGAGCTTAATAAACTATGAGCGGATTGGTAACTTCAGTCAAGCAAGAAAACAAACCAGTTTGCGATTACACAATTCATGAGCAACTGTAGCAAGAAATGTTTCTTAAGATCGGCTTACAAACACAAGATCAAGTACAGATGACGATGAGCCTTGAGAACGCGAGGGCTGATTAACCACCTGTTGCAAATAGAAGCTGAACATATAAATAAAACGTTTGCATGTGCACCAGACACACGTTTGGGACTGCAGCCATCCAAATCAGCACGGGGTATGTTATAATCACCGATAGGAAATATTCTATCATTCCTAAATGTAACCCGCCGCGGTGGCTCAGTGGCTAAGGCGTTGCGCTGCTGAGCACGAGGTCGTGGGTTCGATTCCCGGCCGCGGCGGCCGCTTTTCTAATGGAGGCGAAAAGCGAAAACGCCCGTGTGTACGAGATTTCGGCGCACGTTAAAGATCCCCAGGTGGTCAAAATTAATCCGGAGCCCTCCACTACTGCGCGCCTCATCGCCTGCGTTGCGTTGGCGCGTTAAACCCTACAATCAATCATTCCTAAAGGTACTCATGCGTTAGGACAGGGCATACATAAATGGGGTACCGGATCTGGAGGGCGATAAACACGAAAACACAATGAATCGGCCTGGATGATTATGCTTGAGCGAAAAATTCTCATGATCATTAATTTGCGAGATAGAAGGGCGTAAATATTATGTTCAACTGAAAAAGCAAATCCGCCTCCTCTGCTCTCGCGAGGCGAAAGACCTGACATTCAGTAGGAAAAACAACTATCATCAATCTCGCCATGCAGCCAGGTTTCAGTAGTAACTAACACATGTAGATGCTGACCCAAAATAACAGCTTTCAAATGTCCGCTTTTGTTGAGAACACGGTGGGCATTATTGTTTAAAGTCTAAATTCTCTTAAACTGAAGAGGTAAAGGGACGCTGAAGGCAAAAATGAAGTTGTTCTAAATAAATGGATTGCCATCCGAACGTACGAACGTACCATTTTCTGGATCAGTACCTTGAAAATATTCGAGTAATTTAAAAATGAGGCTTCGCTGAGTAGTTTAACGCTGAGGCTTCGAAAATCACGCGGTTAAAATATTCATAACTGCTCGAACCTCGTCAACCGCTGGCACTTGTCATACATCTCCCCGCTGGTTAGTGCAAAGAAACGAGCAGGTACAATTCAGGCAAAATCTGTGTATATAACCGGCAGCCCCCGCGTTCATTTAGTTAGGAACGCTCGTTGGTTGGGTTGATTCTCACGATAGTAAACGAAAAAATTCGGCCCCGCAAGAAAAACAAATGCCGAACTGACGCATAGACACGCCAGAAAAAAGTGGCGCGTTCTAAATGACGCAGAAAGACTCCAGCCGCACAAGAAAAAAATAAGCGTTCGGAATGACGCAATACAGCTCTAGCACAAGAAATTAAAACAAGCACAAAAAGAACAATATTCCCGCTGGAGCAGTTTTATGCAGAGGGCGCGCGAGCTCTTCCAAGGCAGGATATTTGAAATGCATTGGGTGGCAGCAGTAAGCGGATAACGGGCGCTATAGCCCATTATGGCAAATCACTGCTCTTCCCTTCCGACAGCCTTCAGATTAAGTGGAACAGATTTAATTTTTAAAAACCTTCTCGACTTCTGCCGGGGTGAGGGGACCTCTTTGCCCCCGCAAAGCGCTAAATTCAAGTGCTGCCCTGGTGACGAATGGGAGGCAATGGATCGACTGTTGATTTCGCGCTTAGGCGTCAAAGAGCATGGCGTGACGATGTGTTTAGTCGAAACCATTTCTCCTCGTTAAATTTAATAAAATGCGTGCGTCCAAGCGGGTTCTGTTATTCAAGGCGTTCTGTGCTGCTATGCTTTCACTACGGTGTTTACCTAAGTAAAATGATGTGTGTATCATGTTATGCACATTTTTCATTCGATACTCGTGTCAAGGTGTATGCTAGTTGCGGAATCATGCAAGAGGAGGCGATTGTAGTGGTTTAGCCACTCGCAAAAGCTCTAGGCACACTTCTGCCAGATCAGCTTATAGGCAACTCGCTCCACAAAACATTCAATAGATGGCGTAATGACGCGTTACCATACAGCGAAGGAAAAAAATTACACTGCACGTGGTTACAAGTTAAACGAACAGATGGCCTCACGTTGTTAAACCAAGTGCATCGAAGTGATTAAAACCCAATTATTCTAACGAGCATGCAAATCCAAAGAGCACCCAGTGTTTCTTCTCGCTGGTGCTGCGCTGTCCACTAGACATTTCTATGTAAAGTAAAAGGCCACGCGGCACATTAACATTATTTAACCCCCACCTCACTTCCAGTACGGCACCCAGATCGGCGTATAGAGAGTGGAAGCTTAACCCCTGCGTTGCCGCAATTGTCCCACATGTACCGGTCATTGTGAATACCAATCAGATCGTTTATTAGTGTTGCTTGCTCAACTTGCCATTTTTGCACTGTCCCAGATAATTTTCTTTCCTAATGGGTGATTTCGGAGGAGTCGTTTTGCATAGAAAGTTTATTTCCATCAAGTTTCTACTTATTATGAAGACCGTATTGTTGTTGATTGTAGTGAAATAAATACAACTGGCACAATCTTTTCACTCGTGATTTCGGAGGAAAGATCGTTTTGCATATTCGAAAGTTTATTTCCGTCAAGTTTCTATTCTCATTATGAAAAAAGACCGTATTGTTCGTTGATTGACAAGCACACGTATTCGGTGAAAAAAAAAATAAATACTGCAACTGATATGTATCTTTACAGTCCCTCGTCCGTATCTTTTCACTCGCACTTGCATTGCCAATTTGCTACGTTCACGTGGCGGCCGCAACGTTCTATGGAGGGAACACTTTAAAGTCAACAAGATGGCGAACGAATCTTGATTTTTTCTCGACTTATATTTTCGTATATATATATATATATATATATATATATATATATATATATATATATATATATATATATATATATATATATATATACATATACACCAGCAGTTCTATTTTTCGTCCTAGAACAATCACAAGAAGGTGGGTAGCTATGAATTATTCTTGTGCCCAATGCTTTTCACCTGTGTTTTGTAGTACTTAAGCGTAATTCGCTATCACATTTTGGTGTCACAGAATTTGTTTACCTTTTTCTTTTCTCCTACAGGTAATCGCATGGATGGAGCGGCAACCGGATATTTCAGAGCGCGTTCGAGTAGTTCACCTGGTGCGAGACCCTCGAGCTATATATGCGTCGAGGCGAAGTTTGGTTTGGTGCAATAAGAACAGGGCCTGTGGAAGTCCCGAATCCATCTGCGGTCAGCTACGTACCGATCTCGATGATTTTGAGGAACTGGCAGCCCGAATTGGAGATACGTCTGCCCTTCGAATCCGATTTGAAGACCTTGCCGCTAATGCAGTCAATGAAACAGTGCAGCTATTCGCCAAATTGGAATTACAATATACCCCCTCAGTGCTTAAATACATCGAAGGTCATGCCAATGCTTCCGTGAAGGATATGAAGGACCCATATTCGACGAGAAGAAAAACTTCCATCGTTGCGAATGCGTGGATGCGGAAGTTGTCAGTCGAAACAATTAGGTCAATACAGCGAACGTGCAACGATACTTTGCTAAGGCTGGGATACGACCTTCTGTAGGCTCACAAAGTCTGCCGCTTTTCCGGATGTGGCAACAATGAGTAATCTCGGGTAACTTATTATGTGTTATGTACAGCGAAGAAGGAGGAAAGAAAACAGAATGTCAAGGTCGAATAAAGAACCTCACAGCAGCAGCCGGTTCTGCTAATGAAAATAGAGTTTCAGTGTTTTCTTTCGCGTGTTTTGGACCCGTTGTTGGTGATTTCGAGAAGCGGGAAAAATAGCAGGAGTAAACTTTTACTTTCTGTTTTGAGAACGACTCCTCTGCACGCTTCTCGCCTTCCGTTGGGTGTTTGAGGTGTAACTGGAGCGCTGCAGTAGGAGGGAGAGAACTGGTATTGTGGATATGAATTCCAAACAATGTATATGCTATGGAAAGATCTTTTACGCGATTTTGTCTTGGGAAATGCGAAAAGACGCGCGCGCACCACATAGCCTTTGTCCAAGGACAGTTACAGCGGAGTTGTAAGAAAAAATCCTGAAGCTTTCAGGCATCACTTGGGAATGCAATCGTTACTGCAAATTTGAGCAATGAGCCTGAAATAAAATACCATGCTATTATAACAGACAAAATTGGGATTTGATAATCGGCCGAACCATACACTGCGTTTTCAAATATTTCCTCTGTAAATATTTTAGTTCATAATTTCATGAAAAAGATGTTAATAAACATCCAAATCGAAATGCCTATTTTCGTCCTTTTAAATGTTTCGTTAATGAGTACTAAAGTTTATAATTTGTAAAGAACGTGTTACTGAGAAACATCTACAAGATGGCCACGCAGCGGGAACTGCTTCCGCAAGTCCAGTTCAAAAAAACCATCCGCGTATACACATTTCCGAACACGGCAGGAGTTTTACCGCTTTGAACAGAAGCCGCCGTTTGTTTCTAGCTAACTTAACCTGTGGCCCGCCACTTCGCATGACGGCCCCCAAGCAAGATGAACAATTCTACCTATCGCGGTCGTTTATTTGAACTTACTAAAGATGCACCACAGCTTCAGCATCATCTGCTTATCCATGTTCCCTGCACGCGTTTCCAGAGGTATACGCCTCGAGCTTCGCGATCGCTGCGCCGCCTGCCGCCGCTTCTCCGCGGCGTTGACGGGATTTGCGCTGCGTGACTGATAGGGGCTCGAGCAGTGTTTTGGTTCTATTTCACTTCTTTTCGCCTTTCCGCGCCCTAAAAAAACTTGTTATGGTGATGAATATAGGCAAAGAGTACGTTTAGATCACTTAAAAAGCAGCTGCGTCTTCGTAGAGTACGCGATCGCCTGCAAGAGCTACCCGGGGACGCGGTTCTGCGCGCTTCGTCGCCGCTCTTCCGGGCGTCGGCGACGGCAGCAACATATCACCCATGTCACCTCCAAAACATCAGGCACAAATGAATTGTACTGACGCCTCGTTTAGAACTGATACTGGCACAATGAGATGTTGGCTTCATTGTGCAGCGTGGACAACAAATGCGGCTTTGTTTCGCATATATACGCCGCAGAAAAATATGTTTCGGGGATGTGATTACCCAATCCCGGACAATAACTTATGCCTTTTATAAGAATATAAACCATGCGAAATTGTAAAGTATATTCCAAGCCTGTGCGTCGTTCAATATGTGCCCACACACGCCATATAGCAAGAACCAAGGAAATGAAACCACAGAAAAATAATGCTGTGCCAATGCGGAATTTAGAACATAATAGCTCTAACGGAAATGAAAAAGAAAACAGTGCAGCTTCTGGCATGCTAAAGACGTTCGTCTAAACTTAAGACAGGTAGGTTTTACTAGAGCAACTATACGCGAAATGCACTGCTATTTCGCGAGAAATCGGCGGGGGGGGGGGGGGGGCAGGGAGGGGGACGCCGTGTACAAAATTGCGGAGCGGAATCAAGCAATGAACGTTTTAGTAATCCCACACATAATCTCGCCGTTCACTTTCCTTTTGTTTTTTCTACTTCAACGAAGAGCTGATCGTACGGCGGACGCATTTTTGGAAGTATACAGGGTAGGCTGTTCAACAAGCGATTGAAATGTGTCGTTGGAAGAGTGTGGTATGTGATAACGCCCTCTAATTTCAGTTTCTGGTTTACTCTGCCGGCTCCTTGTGCCATATGACGATATTTCGAAGAAGCATTTAGTCTCGGACGCAGATTATATTGTAAGCCCGTCTCCGCGCTGCTCGCAGTGGATATATGTAGCAAAGGCAGGTCTGCGGGCTGCGGGCTCGCACGTCACGACAAGACGACTCTATCGTGTGCTGATCCCCGAGTATAATTGTGCATTGTCCATCGTACGTTTGTTGAATATTACCGAAATTAACACAGACTGGCTTGTAAATGGTGGTGATCATATCTGAGGTATAATATTGGCAAACATAACTGATGTGCTGTCGGGTATGAGTCCTCCGCTGATTATGTAAGCGCACAAAACCGACTTAAATCGTAGTGTATAGCCGTAGCATGAAGATCTGAGGAACCGGTGGTTACGGAGACACGGCTAGTAAATTCAGGTCACTATAGCTACAATCGGCTCCGTCATACGCCGGTTCCGCGACGCTGGCCTGTGACACACACCTGGCGCTTATACAGACCGAAAATACCACACTAAGATCGCGTCGGAAACATTTACACTCTCGTAAACACGCCCAATTTGCAAACAGAGTGACTGCTCCACACAAACATGAATTTCAAACGCCCACAAACGGTAAATCTCAGTCGTGAACGTGCCGCAAAAGCAGCGGCGGCACTGGGGAGCGGGGCGCGGACTCCCGCGCCTGCTTTCAAAACGGGCCGCTAGGGGGATTTCAGTGGCGCCCCTACAGGCCGCGCTCGAGGCGTATAGGATCCATGCTAATACTGCGTGAGAAGGGCCAATCCTGTAGCGAGAAAATGCTATCTGTGTTCCAGGAAACGTCCCTTGTCTTGTTGCACCTATCTTGTGTAGCCTGCTCTGGTATATGATGATGTTATGAACGTACAGCAAACCGGGCAGTCAGGCGTGGGCGTTACTTCTCATTCAATATAAAAGCATTTCTCGAAAAACGGTCAAGAATGTGTTATAGTGCAGCACTAAACGTGTAGCTCATTCAATGAATCCTAGCAAACATAGCTTGGGACTTTGAATGCTTGTAACCATTTTCTAGAGAACGCCGGTTTTCTCCACAAGCTTCACTTGCAGGGTAGCCTACAAAATTTTTGCATTTTCGCTGAAGCAGACGTTGGATTTAAAACGAGTGGCATACGCCTTGAAATGTCGCCCTCGGTCAGTTTGTGCTATTTTCAGTTTTAGAAGTATTTCTAGGTCCACCAACCACGAACGACTTTGAGAAACTCAACAGGGGCACATGCATGCGTCGCTTTGAAGCATGATGAACCAAGACTGCTTGCGTACATCCAACGTTTATGCACTTGGCAATTTTGAAAAAAAAAAATTACTCCCACCTGCCCTCGCGGGAACCCCTGTGTAGATGAGACGCATACGGGGTTCCGTTGTTGTTTCCGTTAGGTTGATTCTCCCATCGCGTGAAACGTGCCTTGAACCCACTGCCGCGGCTATGACGCAACGTGACGCGGCTATGACGCAACACAATCCAACACAATCCACTTTAATCCAATCGAAATCCAATCCAAGCCAAGCCAAGCCAAGCCAAGCCAATCAAATGACCCTCGCCAGAGAGTGTTCGCTATCGGAGAGGAGAGGTGAGCGGCGGAGAGCGCAGCTCGCGCGGCGAGAAGAATGGTGGAGGGGTGTGGACGGACAACAACGCCGTATGGAGGGACAAGGCGAGTGAAGGAGATGCAGTCGCATCTAAAAGTAATGCTTTCCTAAGGGGAAGGTACAGTTACACACGTTTACAAGGTGAAAAACGTATCCACCATATTTCAAAGCGTTTTTGAGTCATGATGGACGGAAACTGTTGGAAGCCAGTTATGTCAATTTCTCTAGCGCTCGCTAGGAACCGGAGATTAAGAAACACACCCTTCTGAACGGCGACTGTATTTTTGCGTTTTTGTTCCTGTATCCTTATCTCGGGATGGAAGAAGTATGGGTAACAAACCAGCACAGGCGTTGGTTTGATGACCGCAGCACGCCGTGTACAAATGCGTATATTTTCAGCGTTTTTCGCCTGATAAAGTCTATTCCCTATCTCCCTTTCAACGCATCGCTCGTATATCACGCTGGCCTGAAATTTATTACAAGCTTGAATCATTGACGGTTAAAGGTTCGCTCATATTTTGTCCTGCGAAGAGGTCGAGATATTGCACTAGCAAAACTTCCAACGCCTAGACACGGTAAGGTACAATTTCCCGCCGCCCTACGGATCCACCGCAATGTCACAGCACTACTTGAAAGCTGTATGAATTTATGAGGCGACATTTATGCCACACGTTTAATTCAGATGAATGAAACTTCCTTGGTGTGCGAAATCATCAACGCCGTGAAACTATTCAGCGGGGGCCCATTCACGAAACTGAGTACTGGTTTTCAGAGCATGAGCACGGCAAATTACTGGGGGCACCCGCCGTGGTAGCCCATTCAGAGACGTTGTGCTGCTCACCCCTAGGACGCGGGTTTGATCCCGGCCGCAACGGCTACTTTTCTAACGGGGGCGAAAGTGGCGAACATACGTGTGCTGAGATTTCGACGCACAGTAACGGGACCCGGAACGCTTTTTACAACATTTTCGATATCCTAAATGTTTGCCGTAATGGCAAAAGTGCTTACACGAAGCTGCGCAAAGTTTCGAAAGGCCGTCCAGAAATCTGCAATGTAAGTTCCAAACTTTTTTCATTCATCTTTCATTACATTTTAGAGCACCTTTATACCAAATGTGAACATTCTAGACCCTGGAATTTTGACAGATATAAGCGTTTCCTTTTTTTCCGGCGTGGGGTGGCCGCGTCGAGTCAGTGGGAAGACAAGTAAAACAAACCTAGCTAACTTCTGCGACAGGGCGGCCCCCCAAAGGCCATAGTCGCGTAATCGCGGGACGTGTTTGGATAGTTTGACAAGTAAGTAAGCTCGCTAGGCGCATTTATGGTAAAGTGCAGCCAAAAGCCCAAATGTAACAATCAAAATCACCGTAGCCCTAATCGGGCGAGGCCACCAGTGAAAATCACAGATAAGCAAGTACACAATTCACCCGGTGGGGCTTTTAAACACTTGTAATAGGTTTAAAAAGCGCTTCCGCTGCGTCGCACAGTTACTTAGAAATAACGAAATACCAAATAAAGAAGGCCCTAATCGAAACGCGATATTATAAACCTGCAGTAGCCATATGCTTAACCAACCAAGCAGGCGGGGTTTATTTTGAAATAAAAAAAGAAATTATTCCCTAGGCAAGGTTAAAGGTGTTAAGAAAACAAAAGAAGACCTTCCCGCAGCATCGGACACTAAGTAACCACGGTGAAAAACTTACGTTCAGGACTACGTCAGAAACACCGTGTGGACAGCCTGGCTTGTAATACGGTGCTTGGTATGAACATGGTCGTCTGGCTTTCTGAGCCCAATCTTCGCATGTAGAAATGTAGTGCTGTCTGCTTCGGAAGGAATACTCGTCCCGGATACCTAAGAGGCTACACTAGGAGGGTCAAAACTATGCTAAGAATGCTCTTAGGACACAAACAGCGCTCCCTCACTACAAGAGAAGGTACTGGCCAGCCTGGTGTAGTTGTTGGCTGCCACCCAGCATGACTAACCAACTCAACTCTTGACCCTGAGTTCCCTAGCAGCTGTAGCGCACTTGTCCATGGCGGCGGTCAAAACAGCGGTGCAGCAGTGGATGCTAAATATTTCTGGGTCCGGTCAGGCCGCCATCGGAACTTGACCCTAGCTATGTTCAACGCATGCACCCTGTATAACCGATGGAAGATTAGTGTACTTGTAGAAGAGCTTTCCGACATAAAGTGGGATATAGGGTCAAGCGAAGTGAGAACGACAGGAGAAGCCTTCATGTAGCTCACTAGCGGTTATTCTGTGCCCCACAGGACCCCGGAGAAAAGATTACATGGGGTGGTATTTTGAATCCACAGAGAAACTGAAAGAAGCGTGGAGTTTTTAGGTGTTCGCAAGAGAGTCGCGGCTGTTGTGATCTAGTTAAACAAGCGATACAGGTTGAAGATAGTACAGGCTTTTGGGGTAACAACCAGTTATGATGATGAAGCCGTAGACACCTTCTACGAGGACGTTGAATCAGCAACCAAGAAGGCAACACAGTTCACGATTGTGATGGAACACTTTAAACACAAAGGTCAGTAGAGCAAAAAAGAGAAGGTCAGTGGGAAACGTCCGTATAGACAATCGCAAAAGTTGAGGACTAGATATGTGGAATTTGCATCTTGGAATACCCTGACGTTGATAAACAGCTTCTTTTACAAACAAAAAATAGGAAATAGAAATGGAAAAGTCCCGTTGGAATAACAAAAAACGAAATTGGCTTCATTTTAGGTAACAACCCAAGGATTCTGAAATGCGTGGAGGTGTTAAGTAAGATTCGAGGCAGTGATCATTGGATGGTTAGATACACGTAACGGCTGAATCTCAAAGCAGAAAGGGGAAACTCAGAAAACAAATAAAGTCCGCATGGAGTCAGTCGAGGCCAGAACGCAGGGGTTCAAAATAGCTGTGCAAAACCAATTCGCGCTTCTAAACCAGCAAAAAGTTCAGTGTAGAAAGGTTGAATGACAACAAAACATCAAAACATCAGCAATCAGTGACTGAGCAGCAGCTGGGGCAGAAGCAACATGTATGGAACAGAACTGAAAAACGTACTAAGAAAACTATAAACTATTAAAATTGCCATACGTTAAAACATGTAAGTGTTAAGTACGTTAGATCAGAGTGAATGATCCGAGTGTCAAAACTGATTAACAGAAGCAAAACGAACGACATTCGTGCATATAACACGGCAGTGATCGAGGAAACGCTGCAAATAGGCGGAAATCTTGAAAGCAACTCACAGAAAGCTAGCGATCGGCAAAGACAGAATATATGCACTCAGGGACGAGCGAAGGGTACCATTATCTACACTTGGAAAAAATAATAAACGTAGAAGAACGATTATACACAAGCCTTTGTTCCAGCGATGTTAGACCAGCGGAAACTACTGAGCTGAACTTGTGCTGCCTCACTAGTAACTATACACGAGGTAGAAAAACATCTCAAAGGAATGACAAGAGGAAAAGCTGCAGGTGACGATGGCATAACCTTTACTGGGAAAGCTTCCTATAATATTTTCGGAATGCTTGAAGACTCAGGAAGTGCTGATAGCCTGCAAAAACACCACCATTGTTCTGATTAATCAGACAGGACTGTGGACTCCAGCAGCGCAGGACAGGAGCGGTCGTAGGTCAATGGCAGAGGCCGCCTTCTGCAGTGGACCTGAGTACAACGTTGATGATGATCATGGTGATGGTGGAATGCATGCTGAACGCTATCAACCCGAACATCCAGTCCCTAGAAATGGCGGTCCGAGAAGCACCACCGCCAAAAAGTTCGGCTGTTTGGCCATCAGGTAACTTATAATCTTACCCAAATGATTTTCCTATTTTTCACGATCCTGGCGTTATCTAACCGCCAAAATTACGTTATTAAAGCGGCTTCGTTCCAATTGGTCGGCTTTCATTAGGTTGCAGCAATGAACGCATTTGATAGCCACTTTTAGAGAAAGCAACCAAAGTATAATAGAAAACAAAGTCGTATCTACTGTGACGAGCAAATCACGCAGAGTAGCTCCGTGCTGGTGATAACTATTGCATTCGAATTTCTTCCAGCCGCGAGAAAAAAGTAAAATTCGATGCAACACAAAGCCTTAAGGCCCATTGGTTGTGTTTCTAAAACGTTATAACAAGGGTGTTTAGTTTCGCATGGCCAAGGCAAGACGCACTGCTAATTTCTGAAATGGCCCTTGTAAAATGCCTCATTTTTTTGGCGCGTTGCAAATTAGGCTGCTGCCGAAGCAGCGCAAAGCTTCAGCAGAGCAAGGTTTTTCACAAAATCTTTTCAAAATAAGCCAGTGTTTTTGGTAAGCCTGAGTTTGCTATTAGGTGCAGCTGTGTGTCAAGCAGCATTAGTATTTGTGGAAAACCTACCATACCAATAGGCATATTTAGGCCTATACACTTAGGAAATAGCAGGCTCAGCAGTTCCAAGTGTTCGCTATATTATAGACTTGTCGACAGCTTTAATCTCAGTTTGGTGCCTACAAACGAAGCTGCCAGCAGTCTTCTGGGGAAGAATCTCGCAGTGGTGCTTCCATGGGCTCTACATTTTTTCCTCACCTATTGTGGTAATTTTATCGTCCAGTGTTATTATTGTCATCAACTAGTGTTATCATGAGGGTATCAAGTTGTGAGGATCATTTTGACACCACGGTTGACCCTGTGAGTGCAGTGTTACCATAGTTAAGGCTGCTATTATTGATGGCCGCGTCATCGCCATGTCAGGCCAACCCTCTACCCCGGAGAGCTGGGCGCGGCCCCTGTGCCTGTCATGCAATGTCTGAGCAGCTGACTCCAGTCTTCCCCTGGATACCGACATGGACTCAGAAGTACCAGAAGATGGCCACGCAGAGTCCAACGCAGGAATTATCCACGGCTTCATTGAGGCCGTGTCTAAAGCGCAACGCCGATGCCAACGTGGCTTAGCTGCAAAAAGAATTGCGCAGCCAGCTCAAACCTCAAGCAAATGCCCCTAGAGCCTCTACGTTAACACGTAGGGCATCCATTCGTCCTCAACCGCTACCCCGTGACGACTTCAAGCTCGGCTTACGACCTCAAGGCGGCCTTCGTGTCGGGGATGTTCAAAACGCAGAAATCTCTATCGTTTTACTCAATGCCATCCGTACACACTTGGCGACAGGCGAACCTCAAGCTAGGTTTCGACACAACCCAGAATACGGCTACAGTAAGCACACCTTCTGGGGGGGCTGCTCGTGCTCTAAGCCAAGTTAAACAAATCCCTATCGGGGCTGCCATCCACTAAGTCTCGCCCTACGGTTTAGCACCAGACGACTCATTCAAATGCATTATCCGCGGGGTACCCCTTCGTTTCACAAAGCGGGAAATCTTGAACAACCTGGACGAAACCCCCCACGAGATCTACGCAGTGCGCAGATTGGGCCAAAATACTACGGTCATCCTTACTTTCGCGGGACCAAAGTTACCTTATTATGTACGACTCTGTGGGGCCGAATGCCCTTGCTGCATATACAAAAATTACGCCCATATACCCACGAAGGGAACCCTGATGTGATGCGACTCATCGGGGGGGTTCAACTGGTGTTTCCATTGGGTTGATTCTCTAAATCGCGTGAAACGTGTTGTGAACGCGTAGGATGCATTCCATCACATGCGAGTGTTCTCATACGCGGTAAAGATGGGCGTAATTTTCATTCTTTTTCTGAGAGAGAGAGACCGGTTGCCATTTTCAGCGGTTGCACTTTACTTTGAGCACGACGGCTTTGTGGTTGCTGAAGTACACGGTCAAGGGATCGCGAGCGCTTACTGAACCGCCACTTGGCGCTACCCCCTTTATATTCACAGCGCCGGAAGGAGAGGAGACAGCGCAGGAGAGTCGCGCATGCGCGCACTTGCGCGCCGGAGCAGACACGAGCGGAGCGAAGCTCGGGTGCAGCTGTTGTTATTATGTTAATAAGACGGAGTGAGAGTGTTGCGCACAGCTGTTGGAGAGAAGAACGGAGGAGAGTTGCGCATGCGCAGGTGGTGTGCGGACGCCACTGCCGCCAGAGGGACATACCCCCGAGCAAGAGATGCGTCGCATCTAAAAAACAATGCCCGTGTGTTCTACATGTCGTGCGATTGGACACTGTTTCACAGCCTGCCCTCAACAGACAGCTCAAGTTTGCCATCACTGCCGAATTCGGGACCCTGTTCCAGACCACCTGTGGTCTCTGCGGTGGCCTTCATCTTTCCGGCTCCCCTGACTGCACCAAGCGGTACGCGCAACCGTATATTCTGCGTCAACGACGGCTTCGACAAGCCAGAGCGGAAAGCCGGGAGCCAGCGCGAGACCCCTCTTTGGCACGAGGGTGACGCCGGCAGCGCTCTGCCACACCGAGTTCGAGACTGCGTAGCAAATTCAGAGAAGTTCGGCACAACTAGCTCAAACGTGGACGCAAAACAAGTAAGCTGGGCACAACGGGTGTCTCCCACAGCTCTGACCTGAACCCCTCCTTCCAACTTAAATCATAAGTCTGCCCCACCATGTCAGGGTTGCGCACAAAAATCAGTAATGTCCGCTCTTCAATCGCCTCTTGACGCATTAAAACTCACAAAGGGTACCGTGCCAGAAAAACGCAAGAAACCCAGCCCACAGCCCCAACGTTGACTTCCGCGCCCCTTACCACACCACAGCCTCCTCACTTGACCTCCGCGTCCCCTCCTACACCACAAGTAACCCAGCCCAACGAGGCCGGACCCCAATCCGACAAGCCCTTGTGGTTCGAGTTTATTCTAACCAAGCGTGATGCCCAACTTGGCTCCTAAATCCAGAAATTCAGAACCCCAGGCAAAACAACAACCTCAATAAACAAGACATTAACTCGCTACAAAACGAGCACCTAAATTTCCACGAAGAGGAAATGTCTCTTCCTGGCCTGTCCGGTCATTTAGTGACTCGACCTCATGCCTTGTCCGGCCAGCTAGAGACCCGACTTGATGCCGTCCCCATCCGTCAAGTAGACCTGAAAGAACGAGCTTTCGCTCCCACCACCCACTCCCTTTATAACGGATCCGTCGGACCCAAAACCTCCCACTCATCCCTCGATTACCAGGAAACCGCTTTACAAGCGCACCACTGCACTCCTGCACTGGAACTGTCGAGGCTTCAAGAACAAATCAGGCATTTTACAACAATATATAAACCCTCTCGATCCCCCACCTAATACCATCGCGGTCCAAGAAACGAACGGCCTCACCAACCTTCCTGGCTATATCACCTATGAAGACCCGTCTAAACGAGCCACAGCCACACTCATCGGAAATTCAATAGCCTCTGTACAGCACAACACGCCACAAAAAGTGTGCGAGCACACACTCCCATAAATGTTATCACCATCGACCAAACTTTAATGCAATATGTTGATCTTCAACATCTTTTGCCGGCCCTACACCAAGAAACCTGACGTTTAATCTACGATACAGGATGCTATCGCCCTAGCTGGCTCCCGTCCGGTACTTATCTAGGAGACTTTAATGCCCACCATTACTTTGGGGCTACACGTTCAGCACGAAAACATGTCGGCAAATTACTTCGACCATTGAGCAGCTTAATCTCGCCATCCTGAACGACCCAAACACACCGACCCGAACTGACACCAGTACTTGCAGGGACACCACCCCAGACTTGTCTTTGTTGGCGGGTCAGCTCGATGTCACGTGGTCATCCACCCACACTAGCTTAGGCTCAGACCACTACATCATTCACATCCTGATGTGTAACCGGGACTAGAACGCGCGATTAGGAAAAGCTGGGATTGCGAATTAGGATAATTTTTTGGAAGGCGCTGTGCCGCCAATCGCCAAACCCCTATCAGTCCTAGACTGCATGGATAGACGACCTTCTTCATACAGTTCATGCTCATACTCGAGCTGTAATCACGACTTACCGGACCCCTTGCTTGGATGCGACGTTGCTGCACCTGTGGGAAGCACGCCATAGTCTTACCCGTAGATGGAAACGCCAGCGCCACAATCGGAAGCACAGTAGGAGGATATCTCTTCTTGCTCAACAGGCGGCGGAGTATGCACATTCGTTAGGCAAAGAAAATTGGCTGCAGCTTTGCAACAGCCTCCAGGGCACTCTGACCTCCTGCAAAACTTGGAACCTACTTGGGTACCTTATTGACCTCTAAACAGCAAGGGGGAATCAAATCGAAACATGACCCGAACTCTTCACGCTCACCCCGGCACTCCAGAGCAACTCATTCAAGACTTAATCGCTAAACACCTCCAAACAGGGATCCTATCTCCTCCACCACCGTAGTCTGGTACCCCCAACGCAGACTCATTCAAGATATCCAACTTTTTGCTAAACACCTCCAAACTGAAATCCTAGCCCTGGCTGAATCCACCACCAAGAAAAGAGGTTCCCTCGGTTGGTACCCCCAACGCAACTTGGTAACCTATAAGCTCCTGGCCAATTTAGGTGACGATGAACTTGCCCTGAAACCAGCCCTGGCTGAATGCAAGAAAAGAGGTTCCCTCGGTTCTGACCAAGTAACCTATAAGCTCCTGGCCACTTTAGGTGACGATGAACTTGCCCTCCTGCTTAAACACCTCAATGAATTTTGGACATCTGGCCGCCTACTTATTCAATGAAAAACCGTCGAAGTCCGCTTCATTCCTAAAGCGGGCAAATCCCCCACATAGACAATCTCCGGGCTATTTCTCTTACCTCTTGCGTAGGGAAACTACTAGAACGCATTATACTCAAAAGGCTGCAAGGAAGAAGTAACCCCTACCTTGAAGAAACCAATCAAATTCCCAAAACAATGTTCGGCTTTTGACAACATTTAAGCCCCCAGGATTATATGTTGCAACTCAAGGAAGAAGTAATTGCACCAGTAATTGCACCTTCAGTAATTAAGTAACTACCCTCGAGTCATGTTGGCCCTGGACCTAAAAGTAGCCTTCAACAACGTTGCGCACGCAGCGATTCTCTCCCGCCTTAATACTACTGGCTGTGGCAACCGAATCTATTCTTACATTTCGGACTTCCTCACAGGCCGCCACGCTGTACTAAAAATTGGAGATATAAAACCCAAATCAATCTCTACTGGCAGTGGTGGTACACCGAAAGGCTTGGTACTGTCTCCACTCCTGCTCAATATCGCTTTTCTCGGTCTACCAGAACAGCTACACACATGGGCTTCACCGAACCTTCAGCGTGCACGCTGAAGAAGTCTGTATACGCCCACGACGTATCACCCTCTGGACTGACACAGACTCTCTCGATGGGCTTCAGGACAAATTGCAGCGTGCAGCTGAAGAAGTCAATAATTACGCCCAGGCGTATGGCTTACATTGTTCTACGCAAAATTCGGAACTTGTCATCATCCGGAAACACGCTCCACGTCCCCACGTCGAGGCCATCAAAATACCTCTTGACGGACGGCCATTCGATCAAACCTAGCCACTCGCTCAAGATATTAGGCCTTACCATAAGAGCCAATGCCCGAAAGGACTTTGCCGTGTCAAAACTACGTAATATGTCTGATCAAGCCGTGCATATGATTCGGCGGGTCACTAACCGGCACCGAGGAATCAAAGAAAAGGACACAATGAGACTAATTCAAGGTTTCATTTCTCGCCTCCCCAATGTGGCCCCATACATGGCTCTAACCAATTCCTACATAGAAGCACTACACAGGATAATTCGGAAGATATTTAAACAAGCTCTAGGGCTCACCATGAGTACATCGACAACCAAGCTTCTTCAAATGGGTCTTCACAACACAATTGAGGAACTCATTGAATGTCATCTCGCAAGCCAGCGCCTCTTTCTGACACACACACACACGCACGCCGCTTTGTTCTGCACTGCATTAACTGGCCCTGTGCAGAACAAAACCACCTGGCTCTTTTGTCAGGCGAGTGGCGTAAACATATTTACACCCCGACCGCAGGACCGCCCGCAGCCAACCCACGAACGCTGTACGACCCCTACCAAAGAATATGAACCCCCGACCTACACCCCGACCGCAGGACCGCCCGCAGTCAACCCACGAACGCTTATATGGCAATCGCTCTGATATGTCCTACAACGACTCCGTGAGCTACACTGACCAACTAACCATGGTTGCAGTGACGACATTCACAAACAGTTTATTTTCATGCCCATATCCGTACGTCATCTCTTTGAGACACCGAAGAACTTGCCATTGCCTTATCCCTCATCCAATCCTCCAGTAGTCATCATCACTGACTCTCAAACAGCCTTCCCCAGTTTCCTTTCAGGGAGGGTGGCAGCCATGACCCTACAGGTACTTCAGCGATACCCTCCCTCTCACCGAGTGGCGATCGTTTGGACACCTGTCCATGCATCTGTAACGGGCAACAACTTCACCCACCAACCGGCACGCGAACTGGCCCACCGAGCCCCATAGGTCACCGCAGCTCCGACGTCACTTCTCACCCATCAGGAAATTAGTCAATTTTACCGTACCACCAGACAAACTTTAAATTCCCGTGCCCTTACCCATCCCTCAGCAAAACCCAGGAAATAGCACTCCGACAATTACAAGCAGGGGCGTACGTTCATCCGGTTTGAATGAACTTATTGTTTCCCACACAGTACACCAATCTATGCAAATTTTGTCCACAGCTAGGTACCCTAAAGCATATAATTGTGGAATGCGCTCACAACCCAGCCCTATCACCCTTTTCTACGTGTTCCCTTTATGAGCTGTGGAAGACACTGTTGACCTGCTGTCAACCGGATACCAGATTCTCCTGGTGACACGGGCAAGACGGCGAGGGCAACGCATGGATTCCTGCACTAGGGTTGTGCACTCACATTTGAGCTCATTAAATGTTTTCTTTCTCTCTCTTCTGGGGAAACGCTCGGCGTGCTGAATGTGACCAATTATTTTTAACACACACTTCGCTCTACATTTTTTATGTTTGTAAACGGGTTGCAAATGAATCAACAATTACGCAAATATATTATCACCTCAATATGCGCGTCCACCAGGGAGGTGAAACTAAATACGGGCTTTGAATCCCAGCCTGCAATAGCCTAAGAGCTTTTCTAATTCCATGGGACTATAATCTTGGGGGAAGTGAAAAATCCTTAAATTACACGGGTGCTTATTCACATTTTTATGGAAACTTCTACTGGTGTGGTTCTTACGTAAGCCACGGATACAGTACTACGGAAACAAGATCTCGCTTTGTGGTGAGAGCAGTGTAGTTTTAAATTGTCGGAAACGGACGAGAGCTCTCTGCGTGCACTTGTAAATGGTATCTCGATATCCAAAATAATGTACGGCATCAACTATATTTACATCACAAAGAAAAACTGGCAGAAGCGTCAAATCCTGCGTCCTGAAGCTCTGCGCGTCGTTACAGGAGCACCAAAATTTACAGCCACGTACGTTCTATACGCACAAGCGGAAGCTCATAGACTTGACAACATTGCCAAAGACTGACAAATTCGACAATTTTAGCATCTTGACTGCACAAACGCAGGCAGAGCACTTCTTCTCAGGGCTGCTTTGGAGCTTCCCCATATAAATCCGCACGAACTGCTGGTTCCGCCTTGGGAGGACAATCGTGTGAAAAAGAACAAGCAAATACCAAATAATATCGGTCATGACAACCCAAGAAGAAAGTAAAATTCCCCGCATTTCCCCGAGGGGAAGAATGTGAAAGTGCGAATGCACGAGTTGAATTTGCGCGGTTCGGTAATGTTCGCGAAAGAGAGATCACACACACACACACACACAACTAAACAGAAAGAAAGATGCATTTATTCACAGACACCTATTTGTGTTGTCGTTGTACTTGATTGCTAGAGCGGATCTCAGCTTTGAAATTTCGTGTCAGTACTCCTTTAAGCGGGTGCATTAGCCCTTCTCACGCCCGATTCCTGGCCAATCCCCCACGTGGGTATGTGCCATGTCAGCGGCCAGGCAGCGCGCGCCCATCTCCCCCCGTTGCCAAGGAAGACGAGGAGATTCCTGGCCAATCCCCCACGTGGGTATGTGATGCGGACATCGCCGGTGGACGCAGGTTCAGGGTCGCTTAAGAAGTGCATTGCACTTAAAAAGTTTAAAGAGCACCTCCTGGAACTACCCAGCGCAACAAGAGTTACTCCAGCATGTCATACCCTGCATGTCTACACAGACCCGGCAGTTGAACATGACCACGTCTTCTTCTTCTGGCGCAGCCTTAAAAACCTAAGCGCAAATACACATTTGCGCTTTGTCAAAATATCCAACCGAGAAGCCCAGCTAAAGGCCATCCTGCTTGCCTCGACTGAACATCCAGGAAACATCCATGGACCTTTGGCTCCCGAACACATAACAATTACACAGACTCAATGGACGCAATTGGAGCCCTTGGTTCACGCACACCTACTAGCCGCACTGTCCGCACAATCAAAAAAGTCATTGCTGAATGCGAATAGAGCGGCCTTACAATACACAATCCGATGAGTCCCTGGACATGAAGAGATTGAAGGCAATAGAGAGGCCCACAAAATCGTTAATCCACTTAGTGCCCACTTCAGAGGAGGCACCTGCTGGACACGCTGCTGATTTTCATCATAAAAGCTGGAATTGAGTACTGATTCTAGGTGTCTTTCTTGTCCTGCTCTCCCCACTCCTTACTTCCCATCCTATTTTCGACTCTTCACCAAGGCCTCCGGTCACGTCAAGGGTATTTCTGTCCGTCTTTTTTCTCTTTAAATAAACGCGTGGTCACTGATTCATCTATTATGTTAATAATTAATACTTTATTACTAGAACTCGTGTAGATTCAATAAATGCATCTTTAAAACGCCGTATTGGTTTTCATAGTTTTTCTGCTCACTGTTCCAGTGAGCATTGTGCATTGTGTTAGAAGTGAATTAATGTTTACAAGAGCCAGTTTTGCAGCCAGTTTTGCAATATATTCGACCAGGAGCAATTGAAGGCTAAGATTCATAATCTTATACCCGAAACGTTTCCTGCTTTGCACTGCTTTAAATGTAATTCCTGCAACAGGAAACGAATCGAGCGATAAAGCCATCAGGGGCAGAGGGTTATGGCCACTATGTCACTGTCACTAAGCCACTAAGTCACTAAGTTGCATGCCTGAGATGTAAAGTGGTCGGTGAATAAAGCAGGCGGTGCCTTCGAAGATCATTCAAAGTGCAGAGTGAACACGATGAACCAGACCACGTGGAACTGCTGCGAAATATATTATAGCGAATTCCGCTTAGCATATACAAAGCAAGGAAAAAAACGGCCCGGTCCCTCGGCCCAAAACTGTTCGGTTCCTGAAAAGGGGCCGCACCGAAGTATCCTTCCCTTCTTTGCCTTCTTTCTCTCTTCCAAACCCCGATAATTTCTCGCGCTTTTTGATAATGGAATCCCTGGAAATATCAAAACCCATCACCCCCCAGTCTGTCTTTCGGATTTCCACGTTTTTGAAAGCCTTATCGGAACGTCGTACAGGGCTAACAAAACCACAACGGGAGAAGTTTTGATTGAAGTAAAAACAAACAACCATCCTCTAACCTAAACAAGCAAACGCGCATGGTCGATGTTGACATCAAGATAACGCCCCATCGAAGCCTCAATAGCTGCCAGGGCGTGATCTCTGATCGGGATCTAATAAATTAGGCTGAAGCAGATCTGCTCGAGATCAGGGCGTGACAGCAGTGAGCGATTCACCATACGCCGAAATGAACAAATATTCCAACCAAGCACATAATCTTGACGTTTGACCGCTCAACACTTCCTTAGTCGGTCAACGCAGGTTTCTTGAGATGTCGGATCCCACCCTACCTGCCGAACCCACGCCGCTGCTTCAAGCGTCAGCGGTTTGGGCAAGGCACAACCTCTTGCTGTGGTAAACTGACATTCGCAAAATGTGCAGCACATGATCACATACCCGACAATTGCGCATCCGAGAGCTTCACCTGGGCGAGCCTCCAGGGACCGCACGCTGCCTATTCTAGGAGCTGTGAAAAGTTCAAACTAAAAAAAGAGATCATTGCCTTGCAAGCGAACCAGAACATTACCTTCCCAGAGGCGCGACAGAGGTTTGCCTCTTTCCCCCTGGGGAGGTCCGCCGACGCAGTTCGCCGGGGGGGGGGGGGGGGGGCGAGCGGGGAAGGTAGGCGGAAGAGTGGCGTCTGGTTTCGGTGGGGACCCAGTACCGAGAATCGCACCTGGTCCAGCTTCCCCACCCCACCCCCTGGGTTGCCTCTGGCAGCCCAACGCGCCTCCGCACCGCTCGCTGAGGTAGCACCAGCTGTGGTGGCAGCCACGTCCGTTGGGGATGCCGCTGCACCCACTGTGTCCTCTCCACCGGCCCGAAGCACACACGAGGGCCCGGAGCAGATGGAGACAGAGGAATTCGGGACAGTTCGCGTACCCGCCGCACCGCCTGTGCCACCCGGGGTGCTCCTGATGCCCTCGGCGGTTGCGGCTGGAACCAAGGGTATCGGAAATGGGGCCAAGTCCGAGGGGTTCGATCCGCCGGTACCCCTTTGAAATCTGGTGATGACATAGACATGGGACCTTTATCGTCTGCTTCGCAGCGGAAGGAGCGGGTCCATCCATCTAAACCTCCCATGAAGGTTAGAAAACCCCTCCCAAGAGTGCAAGCCCCAAAGGACCTTGCATAAATACTCACAGTCCAGTAGCTCCAAACACTTCATATTGGGAAGAGAAAACATAATACAATAAAATTGCAGAGGCCTTCTTAAAAATCTTGACGATGTATACAAAATACTGCATGCTGATCAGCCAAGTGTAACGTGTGTTCCGGAAACACATTTGAATTCTAAAAGCACAAATTTTTTGAATAGTTACCTGGTATACAGAAAGGACAGGGATGGCTGCACACACTCTTCTGGGGGTGTGGCCATTATCGCCCGGAAATCCTTAGCATGCCACCCTATCACCTTGAACACTGTCCTTGAGGCTGTAGCAATTCCCACAATAATATTCAATAGGTTGATAACGGTATGCTCCATATACATTCCTCCTGATCTTGTACTTTCGAGCTCTGACTTCGAGGCGCTGCTCGACCAGCTGCCTGAACCATACATACTAACAGGCGACCTTAATGCACATAATTATCTTTGTGGGCTGTTCTCGCACGGATGCCTGAGATCGCCTGATAGAGAAATTAGTAGATCTTCAGGATCATGCCTCGTCAACAAAAATGAGCCCACATACGTTAATATAGGACACAACACCCATTCATATCTTGGATTCGCTATTGGCTCTGCAGTTCTCTTTCCTCTTCTCGAGTGGGGTGTGGTCACTGACCCATATGACAGTGACGACTTCCCTACCTCACTAACATATATAGGTAAAGGCTTACACAGTCCATCTTCCCAGAACCGGTTCAATGAAGTAAGGGCTAACTGGAATACATTTATAGAGACATCGAAACTACACTACACAACCATAAGACACTTACACATTGAAGAAGATAACCACCTCCTCCCGGCGCACATACTCGACGCCGCCGAAAGTCCATTCCCCACGCCTCTGGTGCCCCGCGCAAGCAGAGGAGGCCGTGGTGGAATGGGAACTGTAGGCGAGCGTGAGAGGCCCAGAACCACGTGTAGGGTATCCTTCGTCGGTACCCACGTCGGGTAACCTCTAATTGTTCAAAGGGGCCAAGGCGATGGGAAAACGTGTGCGCCATGAGGCAAAACGAGATAGTTGGCGCTCCTTCATAACATCAATAAAGTCTTACACCGACACACGAAAAGTATGGACAAAAACACGCCAACTCAAGGGACAACAAACACACAACCTGCCTCTGGTCAGCACAACAGGGGACACACTTAAGGGACACTGAAGTGAATTTGTCAAGCTCCCGTTTTTGCTTGCACTGTGTAGACTGGCTCAAATTAACACACTATTCATCGTTTATCCGGTTGACAAATCGGTAATTATTTTACAAAGCGCGAAAGAAAAACTACTATGCGCGGTTTGCGGCGGCCGCACCAACTAAAGGCTGTGACGTCAGGAGGGGGGGGGGCACCGTGATTGGATGATGCCCAAGGTTAGCAATCAAAAGTTTCGGTTTCGGTTTCGGTTCTGTAAAACAACATGCTGACATCTGATGGCGTTGTTGGATGGCATTCCGATTTCTCAATTATCGCCGTACCGCTCTTCTGCCATGTTGTCGGCTGTCAAAGTCTAAGATAACCTCCCAGGGCGGCTTGGAATCGTAGAAATCACTAGACGAGGCCTACGCAGTGGATTGAACGCCCTCCGCGTCACCGCAGACTCTCAATGCCATGCGCTTCTCCCGCATATTCGGAGCTTGCCTTACTCATGTCTGTTCGTAAAAGCTAGTTTGCACCAGGCCAAGGGTGTGCTGATTCAGGCCTGGGCCACTGCCCGCAAGCAGTCGGTGCTTGTGGCAACAGCACGCAACGAGAACTCGCTGGCGCGTCATTGTCAGTATGCGCGCGTTCTGCGATCTCGCTCGTGGAGCAGTGAACGTTACGGCCCAAAAACGGTGAACTCAGTTCAGAAAACATCGGCCGAATACGAAAAAATCAACTTACAAAAAGAAAATACATGTACCCTCGGGGATTCGAACTTGCGACTTGCAAAACAAATTCCAGCGCCTCAGACGCTAGGCCACGAGCCGGCGCTGGCCGGTTTGGATATATAAGTTTATAATGTATGACCAGTTTACACTTTTATTTATTTCAAGCATTTTAAGTACTTTATGTGACATTGTTGTATATCACTCCTGCAGTAAGTGTCCCCCCAAAATTCCACAATATCTCATGTCTAGCAATTGCGTTTCTTTGACGGAAAAGCGTTCGCAGATGTGAGGTCGTGCTGCCGACCGCTGTGCTTGTTTACCCAGCGCAAAAAGTGCTTCCTGCTCCCTAGTTTTGCGCTGTACGGTAAAAGTTTCAGGTGATTTTATTTTCTTAGTACCTATATTGACTTCGCTGACTCTTCTCCTGCCTTCAATTGGTCTTAGATTTTCCTACTAGGGTAAAGTCAGCGAAGCGTCGCATGTGCACTTGTGTGGAGCGCCCCGGACTCTGAGTTTGACACAGTGTACAAACTAACAAAGTAAGGAAAGGCACATTCTTTCATTCACAAAGGTGTTGTGGCTTAGTTTCAATTGAGCGAGCGAATAGCGACGACCCGTCGGCGGCCGGCGGACGAAACGCTGGGCCGACTGACTCGATCGGTAGGTCGGCTGGTAGGCGAACCGTGCAGTAGCGCAGCCATTTTCCAGCTCATCTCCTGCTGACGTCACACGAAAACGCCACAGAAAATGGGCGAGCTTAAAGAGATGAGGACAGCATTTTCGAATTGATTTTTCTACTAAATAAATTCGCGTAAACGCGGCCAGAGTGGTCGAAACAATGCCTACGGACTCCGAACTACAATTTGCGCTAGTAATCCCGCAATGTTTACAAATCACTTCAGTGTCCCTTTAAAGACCAGGCTGACACACTTGCACAACACTTCCAACAGGTGTCCAATTCAGCACACTACACTAAAACTTTCATTAAACACAAACAATTGGCGGAAACGTCGTTATTTGATAACGACAAGTCAGCCTCCCCCTATAATTCCGAGTGTTCACTTCATGAGCTGAGGGCCGCTTTGAGCACTTGTAAACCCTTAGTTCCCGGCCCAGACAACATCACATATACAATGATACAGCACCTACACTCAGACACTCTTCTAACACTCCTCCGTCAATATAAGAAGATATGGCTTTTGGGTCACATTCCATACTCTGGGAGGGAGGCTATAGTTGTAGCTTTCCTGAAAGAGCGGAAGGACCCTTCCTCTCCCGCTGGCTATCGACCCATTGCCCTGACCAGCTGCCTGTGCAAGCTTCTCGAAAAGATTATCTACGGGAGACTCATGTACGTCTTAGAGTACAATGGTCTTCTTGATAGCTGCCAAGCTGGGTTCAGGGCGGAAAGATCCACCAACGATCAACTGGTTGCGTTGGAATCATAAATAAAGGATGCGTTCGTTCACAAACAGTCCTGTGTTACGGTGTTTTTCGACATTCAGAAGGCCTATGGCACCACTTGGCGTTACGGTATACTTAGTGACCTCAAGTAATTCGTTGTTTCGGGTAACATGCTAAACACTCTTATTAGTTACTTGTCGAAGCGAACGTTTCGAGTGAGAGTTAGACAACAAACTGCATCTAAAAAAACTACAATTGGGGCGCTGAAGTCGCTCTGGCTAGGCTGTGGTTAGTCCACACACAATACGCACTCCCACTGCTCACAAGAACTTTGGGACCCACGTGTAGCAGGTGTGGAAAGGGCCTATCGGTAGTCCACATACTAATCATATGCAAAGCACTTGACACTACATGACACATTTTCCTCAATCATACAGACGACACATTCCACTGCACCAATCATACTTTTTAGCCAATGAACCAATGTTTTCTAGTCTGCGCACTTTTAAGTTTTTAGCTTAGGTAAAATTTCTGGAGCTCTTGTCATATCACGTGTAATAATCCTGGCCCTATACGCCATCCATCTCCGTTGTTTTTTGTTTCGCGCCACTTTTACTTCTACTCACAGTTTTAGTATTTACAGTCTCATCCACCATTGAAAAACTTCTCTGGCGCTCTTTGCCCTTAGTCGGCCTTGGGCCATTATACACCAACAATCATCATCATCTTCTGCACGTATATTCGTACATATACTTCCTCTTTTGTCCACCTCATACAACGGTTCTGTTCTGTTATCTTGTGTGGGTTTCAGTTTAAAGCTGATGAGAAGTATAAGATGAGGTTCTCCAACAGAAACGTGCAATCCACGAGATTTGCTTTTTTCGTAGCGAACAATTAGACGGGGAGCAAGAGTCCAATATATGTATTAAGAATAAAAAATAAAAACCGTTATTGACCGCGATATGAAAATCATTTTTTTCTAAATCTGCAGATCATACGGTAGGTCCAATGTCGTGGCGCGAGGAGCGCAATGAATGTTTGTAGAGATATATTGCGGCACCTAAGAGCTGCTTTGGGTAATGTGCGCCTGATTGCGAATGGAATCACGCAGAGTTCCATGTATATAGAGTACCTTGCTTCTGCGGCCCCAGCAAAGGCGGATTGCGTGATAGCTTAGCATGTCGTCAAGAATGGCCCTATACACCAATGCATTCGTCTTGCACTGAGCCATGCTGTGCGACGCCTTAACGTTTTGGACGCATTGGTCATGGGTTATTCATATTGGTTAGCTAAACCCTACACTCGTACAATTTAGAGGAGACGGGAGAGCCAAGCTAGTACTGTACCACTGTTTTCAGGATAATCTTATATGATAAACTGAAGTGTCCTTAACCATGATATCGGGTTGTGATACCCGCATATCTCGGCCCATTGGCTTAGCAATCCTTAAAAATAACGTGTAGAGAAATTTGTTTACGCCATTCATCGCAACGCAACGTCAGTGCGAATAACTCTCCAACTACCAGTAATAAGAAGAGCAGGGATGTTCCGTGCAGGGAATATCCTTTGTGGGGGTAATTTTAGGCTGTAAGTTTTGCCAAAAGGTAAAAGGAAATCTTTAAAAGATATGGCTAATTTTACAAGACGTGGAGTAAACAGGAAAAATAATGTCACTAAATCACTCCTCGCATCATCTATTACATTGTTTTCCTTTTAAAAATCTGTGGTTGATTCTTCTGTCATAGGAATCAGTAAAACACGAAAGAGAAATGAGCAACAAAACCTGCAGGTGAGCACGATTTGCGGGTTCGCGGCAGTATTGTGGGTGTGCTGGGCGAGCGACGTCCTGCTGGCGGGTCGCTTCGGAAAAGTTGCACTGGCGTCATTTCTGCGATGGATATGACGTCAGTGAAATGATGGGGTATTGCTGCATAAAACACTTTCCTGTTAAAATATAAAACTTCAAAACGAACAACCCTAAGTATAACGTCCTCATTAGTACTAAAGGTTGCTTCCCCGCGAGAAGACCCTGTGTGCATGGGCGCAACCTTTACTGGCCGCTTGCTTTTTTTGCACTGACGCCACTTCCGGGACGGATATGACGTCACCGAAATCTTTGTGTATCCGGGAATAAATCACTTTCCAGTTGAAAGTCCGTTTAACACTTGATCGGATAAAGTTCAAACATCCGCAATCGTGTTCGGTTAACCAAAAGCATCCGACACCGCTTCCAATGCAGGTCATAAGACACAGATGAGCATACAGAAACTCCATGAGAACAAGTAGTAAAGCGTGAAATGGCAGTGGCTGAAGGAATGAAGCCTGTTCGCCTTAATTCCTCCCGAACCCACGAAGAAGTATTTAGGGTGCGCCTTAGTCCGCGTGTTGTCTAGAAAAGATGGCGCCAGCAGTCCCGGCGCTGAGCGAAAGTTACCTCACCCAACGGTGTCTTTGTTCTCATACGGGCAGCTTGAAGCTTTATCATGCAATGTAAGGATTTTGTTTATTTCAAAACAAAATTAATGGTCAAATGCAGAAGTGCAGGAGATTTGTAATTTTGTCCACGATGAAACGATGATTCTCTGAGTGATGTGTGCGTCCGGTGGGCCAGGTAGAGTAGACAAGGTTGGCACTGGCTAACGCTCAAAGCCAAAATAGAAAACCACATAAAAATCTATGACCTGCAAGAAAATGCTGGAAAACTTTGCGGGATTTTTGAGAAACCTTACGGAGAAAGTGCTAAAAATAGGGCAGTTCTGAACACAGAATTGGGAACTTCGGTACCATGTACGGAACATCTCTTAACGGGAGTTGGAGTAAATGGCTCCGTGCATTGAAGTTAATTGGGCGCACATCTGTCACCTTGGCGCCTGGCGCCACTACCCCAAGAGGGGAGCGATGGATTGTTAGCAATAGAGGCCCCAGGGAGCGTATAGCGTGATGGTTAGGTCAGGGGTTTCGTTTGTGTCTCCCATGGCTGCGGGCACGGAAACGAGAAGTTCACGCTTGGGGTAGGGGGGGGGGGGATAGAGGGGTGCCGCTTTTCGCTACAGGACTTCGTCGAGAGTGGAGACATTAGCTTACTCTATTCGAACTTCTTGTTCGGCAGGTGAACCGGTATTACGCAGAATTAGAGGTCGTCACCGCAGAAGGCGAGGTTGATCCTTGGGATGGATGTAGCATCGCTGGAAGTTCGTTCAGGGCGATGTTAAACAATAGCGGTATATTGCGCAACCTTGTACGGCAAATTTTGCAGGTGTTCTAAAGGGGTCGCATTGAAGAGTCCGTAGACGTATAGCGGCTAGTTGGTTTGCCAGAAAGAACCGGACGAAACCTCAGCTTGCCGCCAAACAGTTGGTTTTTAAAGTCCTTGCAAAATGAAATGATGTAGGACGCTGCCATATGCCCCTAGCACGTCTAGGATGATGATCGTGCTGAGCTGCGTTTACCAGAGGCGATTTAAAGTTGTTTAATCTGAATGAGCACGTCACTGTTTCATAAATGTGCAGAAAAGCAGAAACTCAGGAGGGCGTACAGGTTATTCTCAAGGCATGCCTTGAGGCAAGAGTACCCAAGATGTTCGAACAGTTTTCCTAGACAGGAAGGGAGGAATATGGGTCACAGGTTGTAAAAAGAAACAGGTTCTATGGGTTTATAAACGGCAGTGTTGTCAGCTTGGTTGTATTGTGAAAGAGGAGGACGCAACCGCAAACCGGAATATCCCCTCCGCGGGTTTGCCGGATAGCCTAAATGAGACACAAAATGCCCGAGAAAAACAAAGAAGATTAATAGAGAAAATTACCGCGAAGATGGTCGTCAGGGGACACGTTCACACCACTCGAGGCCTCTAGGAGTATTTTAGGCATGCTAATTTCGATAGTGACAAAGAATATTTACTCGAAGTCCCTATATGTAGTCCTAACTATGACTATTGTAAAAGACTCTCAGTCACAGCTACACAAAGAAGTAACCGAATTGGCAGGAAAATATGAATGCAAATGGTAATAAAAATTAGTGCCCTTCCACTCTGTGAAGAAGAATGACCTGCAAAGCTCGACGCAGTACACGGACTGCACGAAACAAAACACTGTTATCGTAATTTGCGATGAAGCATATTTCCTGGCCAATTAGCTGAACGAAACTCTGAAGGATCCAAGCTTTGTTCTTTCAAATAAACATGAAACTGCCTGTGTCCCTCAAGCGTCGTAAGCATCTTACTGTTTCTGCAAGACTGGGTTCCGACTGTTGCCGCAACTGTCGTAATAAATTTAAAAGAAGGACGTCATTTCACACCTCAGCCAACCGAATTACGTGACACGGCATTTTTTTACGTCCATAGATCACGATGAGGCTTTTCGTCGGTTGTCTGAACATAGTCTAATGCACAGACTCAATCCGCTATACCACGAAGGACTCAGGATAGGTCCCTTTAGGCCTTTTAACGTCCACGTTTAAACCTCACGCCTGCACAACGGACATGCCATCCATTACTACGGGCATGAAACCTATTACTGCGCGTACACGCCCCACCCTCCTCCATCGCACAATTCTCTACTACAAACCTGTCCATCAAAAAACCGGCAACTGGTCACGCGCTCACGCTTAGAAGTGACAGACGCCGTCGAAAGTTATCCGGGAGGGATGCACCGCTACTAGACGAACTGAACTTGGCGGTAACGGTGGCGCCAGAAGCTTTCAGCTGTTTTTGCGCCCATTCGCGCTTGTGTTCGGGACAACGCTTCAATTCTTGCTCTTCCTACTCCAAACGAACGGCATGCATCCATCCCATAACGATTAAAACCTGGAATTCCTTGAGCTGTATTCTCGCGTACAAACATGTGGCTCGCTGTTTTACTTCCCCCTCGTATGCATGTTACTGTGTGTGTAAGATGTCTGTGTAGCACATCAACCCATACCCGAACCACTCGATTGGGGAGGACAGCCGACTAAGCGCATTGAGCCATGTAATTTCGACATCTAAATCTCCAACCACCACAACTGGCATTTCATCGGTAGCGGCATCAAGCCTAGCTGTACGTTCACACCCCTTTTTCTACCCGCACTCCATGCGCGCATAAACCGGCAACCCGTGATGGCGCATCCTTAGGCGTGAAAGACACTGTACAAAAATGCAGCTCGGAGGGCCTTCCAAGCTGAAAAATAAATATGGGCTCAAGCCGGCGTTTTAACTGGGGACGTTTCTCTTCTAGCAAGAGCGATTCGCAGCTACTCGGCGAGTGGAATTTATGTAGAAAGGGCGACGGCGAGGTTTCGGTCATTTTAGGCGGCAGCCCTTTGGCCGCCATTACCTGAGCTTCGCGGGAGCGGCGTCTGTTTATGTCCACATAACCGAGTGAGCGAACCTAGCAGCGATGAAAGGAAGAAAACGGAGAGGAGCTACTAGAGAAGTATGAAGACGAGTACGACACGTGTGGCTACGGCGTCGTATCTCTCACTGTCTTTCACTCACACGTCTCATGCATCGCCACGAAGAAGCGCCCTCCCCCTTACACTTCCCCCAGACGCTATTTCATTCTCCGCTAATCCAAACCACGTGACGTGTGCGGGGAAGGTTCAAACACTATGTCCAACAACATGCTCCCTGCTCCCTTGTGTGGACCTATTCCGAACGACGTGGCATTTGCCCGGGAGGTTCAAACACGATCTGCAACCTGCTGGCCGGCGGCAGTGGCGCAATGCCAAGTAGCAAAACAGTAGCGCACGCCGCCGTACGTTCGCTGATCACGCGAACACTTCCTGATTCACAGCAGAAATTCGCCGTGACCGAGAGTACTGCAGCTTGCGATGCGCACAAATTTTGTATAGGGAGTGTATTTTTACGCCTATCCGCGCTTCTGTTTATTTTCGCAGTCAACTGATAACCGGATACTGCCGTTAGCGGGCGACTGCGCAACTTGCCACAGGGGCATTGGTGGAGGCTGGGGGGGAAAATGGTTGTGAGAGAGGATCAGCGGTAAGAGGAGGAGCCCCGGAGAGGCGCCGAGTAAATTGATGACACCGGAATGAAAACTGGGGGGTTAGACATATACTGCTGTGCAATGAAAATACACTTGCATCACTGGAACCATCTTTATATATTCGTGCTGTCTCCAACGGGATTAAACCTCAAGCCCCTACCACAGCAACGGCTGTGAGGCATGGGCGCCTACGGAACGACGTCTCAGGAGATGCAAAGAAACACGAAAATGCCGCTCGACACGGAATGACGCTAGCACGAGCTCTAGGAAAATTCATCAACAGCCGACGCCGCTCCAGCGGTTACGATGCGAAGATTGCACTTGCGATATGCTTCTCTAACGTCACCTCGTCGTTGCTGCAGTTACAAGATATCACAATCACTGAAGACGTAGCATTACACAAACAGGATCGCAAAGCTTGAAATTAAGCGTGATGGTGTTTCAATGCCACAGGTAAGGAGTGATATTTTCTCTTTACTCTAGCTTCACTGCGTACCGGGTGGCATCGTTGAACCAGTTAGACCGCACAGCGTGACATTACGCGTGACATGATGTCTTAGACTTAACAATGAGTAACCTGAAAATTTGGAGCTAAGGGAGCGCGTTCACCGAGTGCTTGGCGGCCTTCCGTCGAGGAAGCACAGTCGACATTATATAATACGCAATCAATCAATCAATCAATCAATCAATGTTTATTAGTGTGTACAGGAACAGCCGGTGGGCCTTTTTGCTGGCGCACGAGAAATAAACAAAAGGAAACAGGCGACACAAGAAGTGCGCATCTAAAACCCAAAAAAGAAAATACCATTGGTTACACTGCAAACACACAACGCACACACACACACACATACTTATATATATATATATATAATATTATATATACTATATATAATATATATATATGTAACATTAGACCATTAAACAGAAGCAGCACAATAATAGAATGAAAGTAGAAAAGCTCACCCAAACGATTGGCAAACACACACGCACGTCACCACACAAAATAGTACACACATAATGATACACACACTTATACATATATATATATATATATATGTTATATATATATATGTATATATCGATGAATATATATGTAATATATATATATATATATATATATATATATAGATATATATATATATATATATAATATATAGATAGTATAAATGTAGTGCCTATAGCAATAGGGGAATGCACCCGAACAGTTATTCCGCGTGCACACATACTAGCAAGAGAAATATGCAGACTGAATAATGTAAACCGCACAAAAGTGTGAGTCATCTAAGATGGCTCCCACTTGAGATAAACAACATAAAAAGAGTAGATACGATAGAAAGGAAATATACGAGAAAATAAAAAAGCAATAAGAAGGGAAGGTAAAAAGGTTTCTGGTGCTCGCGCTCCACGCCGAAATGACAGTATAAGACACAGTTGTACATCATGAAGACAGGAATGAAACAGCGTAAAGTTATGACATTACAAGCTAACGGACATGCTTGAGAAAGAGAGTCGGGGAATCATTAAATATATCTATGCATTCGGAGTACCGGTAATATTATTGATAATAACAATCAATCCATCTATCAATCAATAATTTATTTTTGTGCCCGGGGACATCCGCGGGACCTTTGTGCTGGCGCGCGGAAACAATGAAACAAGATGTTCATATCCTCCAATGAAAAAATATGAGGGTAAAAGTAGTGGTTACACACGATGAAAACAACACATTTTGACAAACATACACAAACACCCACAGTTACAAGCTCCCATTCATACACACAAGTAATACATAACAGTGAGGCATATCTGACTGAATTAAACGAGGCAATTAACAAGTCACTAAAAAAAATACGAAAGGATAGCTTATGTTGAAGTCAAAGAATGAAAGTCAATTTAGTTCATGAACTTAGGGATAAAGATAAACACACAATAAGTAAAGTAGACAGTTACGCCAATACAAACTCTGACACGTTTGCGAAACAGAGTATAACATGGCAATCATTAAATATATCAAGGTAATCTGAATACCGATTGTAAGTGAACAGCGATTGCAAAAAGGTATCATGTTTCTTGGTCAACTTTTGCGGCACATGAACAGGAACATGTTGTAGCAGCTCACTGGAAGACACTATGCCATGAGTAATTTTAAAAAAAGAAGAGAATATCAGGCTTATTCTGCTTGGATGTCAAGCATGATAGCGTCGATGAAGAGGGTGGGCCAGGGTTATAATTACTATCGCTAAAGCCATCGTAGAGGATAACTATAAACTTTTTTCGGACCCTTTCGATAAGCATACAGACAACACATGCATACTCAAGCTGAGGACGACATATAGTAGTGTACAGCTTGAGAAGGGAATTCAGGTCCTTGAACTCCTTCGACACGCGAAACACAAAGCCAAGCGTTCGAAGAGCTGCACGAGTAATTACCTGGATACGTGGGTGGAAGCTCAGCTTACTATCGAAAGTGACGCCTACGTCATTAACCTCTACCACACGGAGTAGTAATTCACCATTGAGGTTATAGGAGAACACGATGTTGGCAGACTCTCTTGTGTATGTCATTATCTTAGTTTTAGAGGCGTCAATGAGGAGTTTGTCGCATGAGCACCTATGCGAAAAGGACGAGATGGCTCTCTGGAGAGCGGAACAGCTGGCAGAGTTGGAAACATATTTAAATATTTTGTATCATCGGCATATAAAAGAAAATTACAATCATTAAATACTGTTTAGACATCATTTATAAAGATTGAGACGAGAAGTGGCCTGAGAACTGAGCTTTGAGGGACACCTCTGGTGGCCTCATTGGAAAGAGAAGACTGTCCATTTACACGTACGAAATATCACCTATCACATACATAATTGCATGTAAGAGATATGAGGGAAGGTTGTATATCAAGCTCAGAAAGGTTTTTGACTAAGGGCTTGTGGCAGACGACATCAAAAGCCTTGCTCAGTTCACAAGTAAACTACATCAAGTTGGCCTTTCCCTGGCGCAGCTTCCGAAGAATGCAGCAGAAAGCTGACGAGGCTTGTAGTGGTCGATCGCCACGCGAAAAAAACCAGCTGTTCAGGTATTAGTGTGATTTTTATGCAGAACGTGAGTAGTTTATGCAATTTTGACTCAAACAGTTTAAAATCAAAACATATAAATGACCTCGGTCGGTAGTTCGTGGGGCCCAATTTTTAACCTGATTATATATAGGAACAAGCCTTGCATCCTTCGAACGAGCTTGAAACTTGCCAGATTCGAGAGATGTTTGAAATATACACGTCAAACGGGAACAAGGGTAAAACCAAACGCTTTCAGTACAACAGAAGGAATGCCATCAGGGCCACACGAAAACGGCGATTTTAATAATCAATCAATCAATCAATCAATAAGCCTTTATTTTCGGTGCCCAGGAACAACCCTAGGATCTTGGTACTGGTACACCATATACAAACATTCATAAAAACAAACTGAGCAACAACAACAACAATATAATAATAATAATAATAATAATAATAATAATAATAATAATAATAATAATAATAATAATAATAATAATAATAATAATGTTAATATAGAAACATTATTATCATCATTATCATCATAAACAGGTTACTAAGGTCCACTTCAAAAGAAAGGCCTCTCCCGATGGCATGCAACCGTGGCTATTCTCCGCTTTCGAGCCCAGTATTTCTTCGTAAACCTGATTTGTTCCATCCACCGAGTTACTGGCTTCCCTTCGTCTATACCCGCGGCGGCCGCTTTTCTGATGGAGGCGAAAAGCAAAAATGCCCGTGTGTACGAGATTTCGGCGCACGATAAAGATCCCCAGGTGGTCAAAATTAATCCGGAGCCCTCCACTACGGCGCGCCTCATCGCCTGCGTTGCTTCGGCGCGTTAAACCCCACAATCAATCAATCAATCAACCTTCGTCTATACCCGTATCTCGTTATCCACAATGTTGCCCTGGTAGTCCACCGGTCGTCATTTCATCTCGCCACATGGCCAGCCCAATTTCATTTCTTTTTCCTTATTCTAAGAGATGATAACATCTACTCGACTTTGTTTCCTGATGCAGGGAGGTCGTCTCCGCATTCTAAGCCTTGCTACCATCATTATTCCTTCGATGGCACATGAGCACCCATAAGTTTCATTCCAGTTGTTGAGTAAGGCGCCACGTGTTCGATCCATATATCACCACCGACATGATCGGCTGCATGTATAGTGTTTGGGTGATAGAGGTAGCTTGCTTGTTATTGTTGGGGAGTGCTTGCTGAGTACACTCAGCCCATACCTATTCTGGGCTTTTTTCGGTGTGTTTATTTATCATTTATATATATTGTGAGGCACAGGCCAGGAGTCGTCGGGCACCGGTTTATTAAACTAATCCCGAAGAGAGCAACAGGCTAGCGAGCTCAGGTTGAGCGCAGAGATTTCAGAACATCCCGATGATGATAGCGTGGACGACGATGTGCGCGGCGAGCGAGGCTGGGGGCACATAGCATCTGGCGCATAGTCACTGAGGAGAATGTCCACATACGGCTGATAATGTCTGCCTTAGTCATAGCTTACAACATTTCCCTCGGGGCTGAAGTGGCCGACTCGGGCGCTTAAGGCGGATTCCGGGAGTTGAAAGGCTTCAGCCTGGAAACGTGTACAACTTCAGTGCCGCGACAACGGCGGTCGGTGACAGTAGAGGTGGGCGTAACGCGGTAATTTACCGGTGAAGTCGGTTCCTGGATAGTGTAAGGGCCTACGAAGCGGGGAAGGAACTTCTCGCACAGTCCTGGGGTCCGGAGCGGAGTGGAAAGTAAGACCTGATCGCCGGCTCGAAACGAGACGACGCGGTGCGAAGCGTCGTAGTTTGACTTGCGGTCTTCCTGTGAGGCTGTCGTCCTGAGACGAGCGAGATGGCGGCTGTAAAACAGGCGAGAAATAAAGTCATAGATACTGTTGGATGCAGAGGCCACAGACGCAGTCAAGAAAAAATTATCGAGAACAGTTGAAGGTGGGCGCCCATGGACAAGGAAAAATGGCGACAATCCCGTGGTTCGTTGAACCGCTGTATTATAGGCGTAGGTGACGAAGGGGAGAATGACGTTCCAGTTTTTATGGTCGGGCTGAATGTAACAGGAAATCATATCCGAGAGCGTGCGATGAAAACGTTCGGTCAAACCATTAGTTTGAGGGTGGTAACTGGACGTGGTTCTATGTACAGTTTTGGTGGCGCGAAGAACTTCTGCAAGCACGGCCGAAAGAAATACCCGGCCTCGGTCACTAAGAAGCACTTTAGGCGGTCCATGTCGCAAAAATATCGTCTTCAAAAAGAATTCAGCCACCTCTAAAGCGCAGCCCGTGCGAATAGGAGCTGTTTCCGCGTGTCGTGTCAAGTGGTCCACTGCGGTAATAACCCACCGATGTCCAGCCGAAGTGACGGGAAGAGGACCGTAGAGATCGATGCCAACGACTTCGAAAGGAAAGGAGCGGCACGGCAGTGGTTGCAGTGTGCCTTCAGGTCCCGAAGTTGGACGTTTGCGACGCTGACACAATACGCACGATGCAACGTGTTTGGCAACAGAGGTGGATAGGCCGGGCCAGAAGAAGCGGCTCTTGATATGGTCATACCTTTTGTGGAAGGCAAGGTGGTCCGCGGTAGCGTCGTAGTGTTTGGGTTGGAGGACACGGGGAATGACGGGCACCCATCTGTCGCCTGTTGGGTGGTAGTTGTACCGGTAAAGGGTTCCATTACTGAGTCGAAATTGGCGGAGCTGGCGGGGTGAACGACTATTGCGTGGTTGAGCGGAACCGTCCAACAGGTCAATGAGGTTGCGACAGTAAGTGTCGCACCTTTGCTGAGAGGCCAATTCAGGAAGTGGTTCCGTGCAAGTTTCCACAGCGGCAATCCGTAAGGCTGTTGTTGATTCAGAAAGCGCTTGAATGTCATCTTGAGCGGGGGATAACGGGCAGCGTGAAAGAGCGTCTGCATCCCCGTGCTTTTTGCCAGTCTTGTAGACGACGGTGAAGCTGTACTCTTTTAAACGGAGTACCCAACGGCCTAGCCGCCCGGTCACGTTCTTTAGGGAAGATATCCAACAAAGGGCGTGATGGTCCGTGACCACAGTGAAGTGACGCCCGTACAGACATGGACGAAACCTTTGAACTGCCCAAACTACAGCGAGGCACTCCTGCTCTGTTATTGTGTAATTTTTCTCGGCAGGTGTCAATGTCCGGCTCGCGTAGGCAATTACCTGCTCGACAGAAGATGTCCTGCGCTGTAACAGAACAGCCCCAATGCCATGTCCGCTGGCATCGGTGTGTAGTATAGTGGGCGCTGTTTCATCAAAATGGCCGAGTACGGGATCAGAGGTTAGGGCACACTTCAGTTTCTGAAAGGCAGCTTCGCAGTCGTAGGACCATAGAAAGGGTGTGGCAGAAGACAGCAGTTTATGTAGAGGGGAAGCGATTGAAGCGAAGTTTCGAATGAAGAGGCGGAAGTAGGAGGCCAATCCTAAGAAGCTGTGAAGTTCTTTTTGACGGTTTGGGCGAGAAAAATTTAGTACGGCATTGATTTTGTCAGGGTCGGGCCGGATTCCTTCTTTGCTCACCAGGTGACCTAATACCTTGATTGACTTGCTTGCAAAGTGACATTTCTTTGTGTTAAGGGCCAGGCCGGGGTTTGAAAGGCAAGTTAACACTTCGTTAAGCCGACGGAGATGTTCGGGAAAAGTAGAAGAAAATACGACTAAGTCGTCAAGGTAACATAGGCACGTCTTCCACTTTAAGCCGCTTAAACCGTATCGATCATGCGTTCAAATGTGGCCGGAGCGTTACACAACCAGAACGGCATTACGTTAAATTCGTAAAGACCGTCAGGCGTGCTGAAAGCTGTTTTAAGTGCGAATGCACTTCTTAAGCGAGCCTGAATCGTCCGCCGCCGTCGTCCGCATAGCAACAGGTGCGGGTGCGCGCGCTCCTCGTCTTCCCTAGCAACGGGGGGAGATGGGCGCGCGCTACTCTCCTCCTCCTCTCTCCGCTCAGTGACTGCGGGTGTTGGGCGCCTCCTCTCCACTTCGGGAGCTCTCGCTCGCGTAGCGGGCGCTCCGCATTGCGACGCGTGAGGGCGCTCGTGTAGCGGCCGCGTGGCGCGGGAGGGTATTAGTCGAGCGTGCGCCGTCGTCGAGAGCGGTCGCTGGTCCTGCATCTCGATAACGATGATGGCGGACCGGGCAACTGTACCAGCAATAACGAGTGAAATATCTTTTATTGTAGTTGTGTGCGTGTGTGTAATCTCTCGACTACTCATTAAGATCACGATATCCACCGTAATCGCGCAATCAACAACCGTGCATTCGCACTTACACACTCTCCCCCTCGGGGAAGTGCGAGGGAATTTTTTTCTTTGTCTTGCTCGTGCATGGGAATATGCCAGTATCCCGATCTCAAATCCAGACTGCAGAAGTATTCGGCTCCTTGCAAGGTGTCCAAAGCATCATCAATTCTAGGCATCAGATAGACATCTTTCCGAGTTATGTTGTTAAGCACCCGGTAATCCACACAAAATCGTACAGATCCGTCCTTCTTCTGGACTAGAACAACGGGCGATGACCAGGAGCTGGTTGAATGGCGAACTATGTTTTTTTTCAGCATGTCGTCGACATGTTCCTGAATGATTGGACGCTCCTTCAGTGAGACGCGATACGGGCGACGTCGAATGATACACGAGCCATCTGTGTTGATTCGGTGGGTGGCTGCGGAGGTCTGCCGTAAAATGGTAGAAGAAGAATCAAATAAAATTTCGTGTTTCCCCAGAAGAGCCAATAGCATTGTTTGTTGCTCTGGGTCGAGATCCGAACTTATTGTTGCACTAATGGGAAAGGATGAAGGCTTAGTGCTCACCGAATGATCGTCCGACGTGACAGATCCCAATGAGACGACATTCACTGCATCGTCGCGCGGAGCACAAGCAACGGTGGTCCTGCGGGGCAAGAAAACCGCTTCGGCTGTAGTATTCGCTGCAGCCAGAAGAGCAGTTCCCGCAGAAAAACGGACGAGGCAGGGGGATATGACTACGCCATGAAGGGGGAGTTTTCCTGTCGAAACAATGAGTACATCACCGTCGAGAATTTTGTCCGACATAACCGAGAGTATAGTTTCTTCAGCAGGGGGAAGAGTTAAGTCGCAGGACGCCACCAATCGCAAGTCTGCAGTATCTGAAACACTGACCAAGTCTGTATCATTCATATGAATCATCGGTTCAGCACAAGAAATCATAGCAAACGCCGATTTAAGAAAATGCGAGCCTAATATCATTTGGTGAACGCATGATGCCAGTACTGCGAACTGAATGTGGTGTCGAATGCCGTCGATAAAAACACGAGCTGTACACAGTCCAGATGGTTGAATAGTAGCGGAGTTCGCACCTCGTAGAGCTAGGCCAGAATATGGAGTTTTTACTTTTCGCAGTAGAGAACATAAACTTTCGTGAATTATTGAAATGCTCGCACCAGTGTCCACAAGAGCTTCAACACTAATTCCTTCAACTAAAACTGATAACGTGTTCGAAGGTCGATGAGGAGGACTTCCAGAATTCCGAAGTGACGCAGTTTCGCCCCCAGAAACTGCCGCCTTTAGTTTTCCGTGTTCTCGGAGGCAGGACGAAGCGGCGAGGTAGAGCGGCGGCGGAAGGGCGTTGGGGAAGATCGTCTCGGCGGGCGGGAGCTGTGGTGATGGTCCTGGTAGTCTGCGGGTGACGGCGAACGTTGTGCGCACGGGAACCTTTGCGAATAGTAGTCATAAGACGGTTGACTCCTGCTTTGTGGAACGGGGGAGTGCGGGAGCCTTTCATCTTGTTGGCGTCTTCGACAGAAACGAGAGATATGCCCCCCGATGCCACAATAGAAACAGGTTGGACGGGACGGACGCCAAGCAGGGTAGCCATACGCGACATGAGGAGGACCTGGCAGAAACTGAACGGGACCATCAGGTTGCAGTGGGTGAGGATGCACATGGTCAGACCGGGTGAGCATGGGCGGTCGAGAGACAGGGGTAGACACAGGTGCCAAAGGCGAACATACCGAGTCGGAGAGAGGTGTCGAAATCGGGGCATTGGAAGCATAAGGCAACGAAGCCAATGCGGCTTGAGTTGAGCCGGAATGAATATCTGTTGCTGATGGGGAGGCCAGCCTAAGGTAGGCCAACTCTTGTTTGATCATCTCGCGCAGATCCGGAGGAGATGTCTCGCGTGGTGATTCTGAAAAACCGAGCGGTGTCTGCACTCCCAGTTCCTCGCGGATAATTGATGTTATCATGGAGCGCAAGTCCGCTTCGTTTATGGAAGCGCGGGAGTCCCACTGTGTTGGCTGCACACGGAGGGACTACAGGTCGTCGAGGCGCTGACACATCGTTACGACCTGGTTAACGCTAGTGGGGTTCTGTGCGACCAGTGCGTTAAATGCGAAGGGAGAAATTCCTTTCAGGACATGGCGCACTCGGCTGTCCTCTGTCATGTCTTTGTTGGCACGGTGGCATAATGCGAGGACGTCCTCAATGTAGGATGTGTAGGACTCACCAGGTCTTTGTATGCGCTCGTCCAATTTCTTTTTGGCGGCTTCCGTACGCGTAGACGACGTGCCGAAGAATAGGCGCAGCTCGGAATTAAATCGCTGCCAGTCAGTGGAGTCGCGCTCGTGGTTGTAGAATCACGTCCTCGCTACTTTTCTGAGGGAAAGGGAGACGTTACGGAGCTTGAAGACATCGTCCCACCGACTGAAGGAGTTGATTCGGTTGTATTCATCTAGCCAGTCCTCGACGTCATCACCGGGAAGCCCAGTGAAGAAGGGATGGTCCCGCTCGCGGCTGGTTACGAAGCACTGTGGAACGGCAGAACCCGCCGCGCTGGCTGGTTCAGCTGTCATCGCCATGGCCTCTTGTGGTAAGCGACGACCTGAACGGAGCTCCAGGGGTAAGTCGGGGGTTCGAGGTACGAAGGATCAGGCTGCTTTACCTCTAGTTGTGAGGCACAGGCCAGGAGTCGCCGGGCACCGGTTTATTAAACTAATCCCGCAGAGAGCGACAGGCTAGCGAGCTCAGGTCGAGCGCAGAGTTTCCAGAACATCCGGATGATGATAGCGTGGACGACGATGTGCGCGGCGAGCGAGGCTGGTGGCACATAGCATCTGGCGCATAGCCGCTGAGGAGAATGTCCACATACGGCTGCTAATGTCTGCCTTAGTCATAGCTTACAATATATATAAATATATATATAAATATATAGTATATATATATATATATTCGTATTATATATTCATATTTATTTTAGCCCCACGCCATGCAATCTTATTGTAGTTCATCAAACATTTTTGCGGGCGTTCTACAACATCACCAGGCAAGACTATTTCGTCTGCAAAACTCAAATGACCAAAGTATTCTACGTTTATTCTTAATCCTGCGTTTTCCTGGTCAGTCTTCCTGAATACACCTTTTACACATTCTGTGAACAGTTTGGCGAAACGACCTCTCCTTGCCGTACTCGCTTTCGAACCGGAAATGGGTCGCTTTGGTTGTGAAGGATTATACTGCCCGTTCAACGCTTGCCTGGCGAAGAATGGTGCCTACAACCAATATACCTACTTAAAATGATACCGGTTTGCACAGTGTTAAGACGTACGCAGGTACGTTGAATACACATTCACTTAATATGTAACACTGAAGTCGCCACAAATTACTACAATATAGTGCTTTTTAACAGCCGCAACGTCAATTCTGCAGGATATTTTTTTCGTGTACATTGACGACTCATTTTAAGCGAACACGGCCACTCGCGATCATTACCACACCGAAGGTGACTAGCAATAAGAGCAAAGCAAAATCAATGTTTTTGTGTAATATTCTTTGAAAGACAGATTTGGCGGTTTAAAAAAAACAGCTCTTAGGGCAGAAAGCCCTCCTGGGCTTCCTAAATCCATATAAATTAGTGGCAGAAGGCCTCCCAGCCGATGCCCGCTGCCATGTGCTTTTAGTTTCGGACAAGTGTTGGATGGAAACTGCTGCAGTTTACGCCGCTTGAAAATATTTTCCTGTTTGCTCACACCAGATATATTTTTCGTTACGCTCACTCCAGAAAACAAGTAGGGCTTGCTTCTAAGAAGTCCCTAAGTGAGCAACAAGTGCGGAACAATCTGCCTTATGCCATTCCTCAACAGAGCTTGCAATTATCGCCTAAGAAATGCTCGTTTCTATCCTACGCCGTTCGAGAATCATGGTGCATATGTTACTGCCAAGTGTTTTCTACATGACCTTTGCGAACGAAAACATGCAAAGCAATCATGTCCGTAGGAAGAAATATCCCATCTGCAATGATCCCTCTAAATGCCAATTTCATCGTAGGCAGCTTGTGATCACGTACAGCAACACAGAAAATGCTTCATGTTCAAATAACTGCTTGAGGCGGGGATTTGGTCGCCCGGAGGCGACAAGTAATAACTGTGCTTTATGCTTTGATAGTGTATTGAAAGTGTTCAAAATGAGCGCATGGGCGATGGTACGGAAGTTGAGAGGTGCTGTTACTATAATAAAGCGGTAAGTGAAAAGCTTAGCCATTATGTAAACATGTTTAGATGCTTGGGATACCTCAGGTTGAAAGGTAAATTGGGTCTTTCCTCTGGTCTTGTATCGCGCAAATGGACATGGGGTATCTGTGCGATCGGCAAGACGGCGTATGAATACTTTCATGTTTTCCATTTCACACCCTCCTTGTACAAATGGTAATGCCTAGTAGGAAAATGTGCGGCACGGGTATACGATGGGCCCAAGTTAGACTTAGTCACACCTAGAGGGTAAACGCCGTCGCAGGGCATTCGCCACTCAACAAGAACTGCCTGTTTTTAATTGGCGTAATTGTTCTTAACTTAAGACTTAACCGGTGAAGTAGGACATAACTCCTCGTGGCGTTATGTCTCACCTCGTGGGTGAGCGAGTCTGGATTTTTAATTCCAAATATTCAGACACGCCCTGGGGTCCATATGGTGTCGTATGTATATTTGGTGTGCTCATGTATTACCATCGCTGTATCCTTCGTGACTGCGTTCCGTATAATTTGCTGACATTTGTCCTGTGAGTCTGTGAATATGATAACTGCCATAATCTGTGCGCTTGAATCTTACGGAGAGCTTTTATTGTGGTAGGTGATACCTCTGGCTATAGCCTGAAATTCTACGTCGGCGTTTGTTGTGAAGCTGCCCATATTAATGATGGCTAAAGCAGCTGAGTGAATATTCCAATTCAGGGCTGCAACGCTCCGCTGCCTGTTCTCGCCTATGCATGCTCACTTCTACATACATGGACAAACGAAACGCGATCACGAATACACGAATCTTTGTTCTGTTTCCAAGTATTTTTTACGAACTAATGCAATCGGCCTCTAAATTATTTACGTCTGGGGTATGGACAACGTCATTATTATTTTCCAATAAATCGTGGCATGTCACAGTCAATCTAATAACAAAATTGTTTAAAAACCCCAAAGGGCACCAACCATAAATTGTCTTGCACTTTCCTCCAGCGCACATAAAAAAACAAGAGTGGCAACTCGCGATTCTATTAAACTTTCATGAGCATCAGAGGGGAATATAGGCACGGGAAACAATGTTTGCAAGAACGATTTGCGGGTGCTGACTTGCTTAGGGGCTTTCGAACTTACACAAGATGAACGGTATAACATGCTTAGTAGGCGGTATGTTGTTTCTTGCTCGGTATAATATATGGACGTAATGAAAACCTCTTCACAGCTGGCACAAAGTCACCCGTGAAGGGCATACATTGTTACGTGTTTTTTGTTCATCTTTATTTATCGCAAATATTGTTGGCATGAACTCACTCAAGCGACGGTAACGTTCGACACCAGCAAGTCTAACAGAAATATAAAAAAAAATCACCGCAATTAAACAGTGTGAATCGCCGGCTCTTCATCGCAATAACTAAGCTCGGCAGCAAAGTAAATAACAGAACTCACCATCGCTTCGGGGTGTCTCGAGGTTTGGGGAAGTTTCTTTAGGACACCCGGTAAGATCCACCGTGTTTTCAGACATGTGCACGGATGATGTTAGAAGGCGAAAATGAGAAACATAGACAGTTCTACTCTTCTTAGCGCGCTCGCAAAAGCTCTCGTCCAGCAGAGACGAGTATCATCGCTGGGATGTCGTGATGCCATGGCGGGCTTGGTCGTACGTGATCGTGCTCCGTCATTAGCGGCCGCTATCCTTTCATGCTTTGATTGAACCCAATATATTGAATTACCGAGTTAGTCATTTGAGGAAACCTCCTGTGGAAGCATTGGCATTCTTTGGGGGTGGCCTCTTTTGCCCGAGGACAGCTATTAAAGGACAGTGAGGCGATTTGTAAACATTGTGGCATTATTAGCGCACATTGTAGTCTTGAGTCTCTAGCCATGTTTCGACCACTCTCGATGCGTTTAAGCAACTTTTTGGGGCATAAAGATCCATTAATAATGCTGTCCCCGTCTCCGCATACTCTTTGCTGATTTCTATGACGTTTCGTTTACGTCAAAACGAAAGGGCTTTGCTTGACCGCACTACTGCACAGCTCGCCAATCCTCAGACAGATTAGGTAGGCCCAGCGGTTAGTCGGAGGGCCCCCGGCAGGTTGTCGCAATTGGTTCGGTCAGTGCAAACTAAGTCACGGCACGTTTGTGCCACGAAGCATGCGCCTTTATTTTGTTCATTTGTAGAACGTATCAAGCTCTAGGTACAAGCAGAGCCCTGCAATGCTTTACTGGTCACGAAACTTCGGCGCTCCTTCCATATGGGGACCGCGGGCGCCACTACAGGCGCCACCGCCGCACGAAGGGCATACAGCCGCCGCGCGTGCCGCATATTGGCCAGCTCTTGGCGTGCAAATGCTCGCTACTTTTGGTGTCTGCGCACTGATTAAGTGTGCTTTTTTTCGTACTAGTTAGCGCTGAATAGTCCAGTCGTTCTGTATATGATTAAGTGTGTTTTTTTCGTAGCACTTAGCGCTGAATAGTCCAGTCGTGTGTATCACCTACCTTCAATGCGGTTTTATTTTCCCAAGTAATTTACCCTAGTCTTCGGCCGCGAACAGCAATGGCTTCTGCGTCCTCTGCCACAAGCGCTGCGCCGGCGTGTTTACGGATTTTTAAATCTCTATTGCTTCTTTCACTAAAGCAAAAGTTGTAAATACCACACTTACGGTAGCTACGTAGTCACGGACTGCTGCAGGCCTATCGATAATACAATCAAAAACTGAAAGAAACCAAGTATGCGTCGTTCACACTACGCTTAATAAATCCGTTGATTGCTCTGGAATCCGCAGAACGCTAAAAGAAATAGCCCAATAGTATTGTCGTTTCGATGAGTGGGTACATACTTGAGAACATCTAAAAACGCTGCAGAAATCGCGAAGAGATATATGTTGCCATGTGTATCCCCTTCCACGCTTTGCAATGTGGTTGCAAAAAAGGAAGCGAACAAAGAATAATAAAACTGATTTTATCACACGCACAAATAAAAAAATATTACGGAGGGAGACAAAAGAGCGTGCCAGCGTCACTTAAATGCAACGCATCTCTTTAAGTCTTGGGCTGGGCCAATACTGCTGAAGTACCTTAGGTACAAAAGTTCTACTCCAGTTCCTACGAGTTTGCACTTAACTAGACAAATTTATTACTTCAAAGAGATATTCTTGTTATGTTAAACCAATTTGCACTGTGGCGTTCATCTCTTTGAACGGTGTTTGGTTGGTTGTATTCGTGCAGCACAATTTTTCTTGGGGGCTGACTTTTTTTTTCGCGTCGTTTACTTTTTTTTATAACGATTCTTTTTAAAGTATTTTTGTGCTCCGGACTCTGCTGGCAGATTTCTCTTGTTTTTACTTTCCTTTTTTTTCAGACGCTTCTTGTTGTCTTCTTCCTGTCTAACCCCTGTCTAATATTCACCGCGGACAGGCGACGTAGTCACCCCCCATCTGGTGTAGCAGAGCCTTCTCCCTAGCAGGGCTGACCTCACCAGTTACATTAAAGAGCCTTCTCTCTCTCTCTCTCTCTCAGATTTCTGCGGTCAGAGTCCGCATCCCTCCCTATTCTTGCCTCGGGCAGCTGCGCCTCCGCCGCTCTCGCCGCAGCGCCATCTGTGCGTCAGCGCAGTCAGCGCGCAGCTTGCGCTCGGCTGCGCTCCTCCCGTCACCGTGCCAGCTGTACGTTAGCGCGCAGCTTGCGCTCAGTTAAAAATTTACACAGCATCTTCCGTGAGGGGAACCATGGGGCAGATGCGACGCATCGGGGGTGAACATGCTGCGTAAATAGGATACACAACAACAGCAATCCACACGCAGACATCGCTGACATAACGGAAACGCAACGGCAACACACAGAACACAAATAAGCCGGAATGGGAGTAAATGGCTTGTGTCATAACTCAGTACCAATTCGGAGTTTTCAAAACTCCTTCCAATGGGAGTTTCGCCTTACTCCCATTATTTCGACAGTTTTTTCAGTAGCATATGGGTAGTTTCATTTTACTACCACTACAATGCCACTACAATGGGAGTTTCCAGGGGTACCATTGGGAGTGTATTGTTTCCTCCAACTGGGAGTTTTCAGGGGGCGCATTGGGAGCAGTGTTGACCTGCATTCGAGGTTTTTTTTTGTGTGTGTGTTTTTTGTGTCGCTTCACATATATCCGCTGCAGTGGACGTTATTACTGCATTTGGGAGAGTTCTTAATAAGGGCACAGGCCGCATTTTATTTTTCGTGGTGATCACGTAATTTCTAGTCTTTTTCCGCTTCAAACGTTGATGTCGAAACCTGAAAAGTTTTGTTTTTCTGCACAGTCAATTTATTGCATAAAATTACATGAATACGATATACGTGTGAACGCGTTAATAAGACCAATAAAACACTGAATCAACAAAACACCTAATCGAGGAACACAAGGTATCTTGGTAAGAATTTATCTACTACAACACTCCTCAACGAAAAAATTAATTTAAGCCATTTGCAAAACAATGAGGGCAGCATGTCGTCGGTGCGCTGTTTGCTTGCACCTGCCTCCCAAACGCTGACGTTGGCCGCACCCCCCTGGCACGTTCTCTCTGGAAGCCATCAGCAGCAAGCCAATTCATTAGAGGGATTAGCAACACGCTTTAAATCTGCTTGTAACAAATACATAAGCATAATTGGCATCTGACCAAAAAAAAAAAAAGAAACGGCACTGTAAAGACGCTGAACTTGTCACTCTTGTTTGTCACTTGCCACTTGTCACTCAATGTCGGAAGGTTTGTTTAAAGCTACGCAAAATTGCACTTCTGTCCGAGACACCTGCGCTCACTAGTTCGCCAAAACGAAGTGTTCTGCTGTTCAAAAAGGTGCGCGACCCCTTGTGGCGACCAACTTCTCAAAATGCTTCCTTTCCCTCTTTTTCTTGTGTGTAGTGTTCTGGGAACGAGCTTCAGGTTTTACCCCCCTGCACTGCCCCTCTCTCCCCCTCACCGAAAGTTAAGGAAAAATTTCGGTCCGTGTGACGCCTGCGCGTGCTCCCCTAAAAAAAATAAAATAAGCAGTCGTCTGTCGACTCTACAGAATGCTCCCTCGAATGGCGTTTGCTGGTTATAGTTACACGCGCCTAGCGTACGGAGAGCTCCCACGGGGCCCCGACCTTCTCCCTTTCCAGTTGAAAGCAATTAATCGCCGGCGGCACCGGGCAGTCACCATCCTCGTCGCAGGCGCGGCTGGCACCACACCTACTTGTCAAGAAAAGCGGCCGCCCTGCGACGTTTGACCGGCCAACTTCACCCTCGCTTGCCAGTACGTCACGACACAGCCTAAAAAAAAACACCTAACAGCCGTCCAGAGTTCGGACAAGTTTTCATTCTGCTTGCGAGTGTGAATGAGTGAGTGTTCTGCTCGAGACCCGCGCAAATACGCATTGCTTTCACACTGTTCGGCCTCCCCAATGACGTTCACGGGCATGGTGCCGTCTTTCACGCACAACGCTCACCTCCAGTGGAGGAGAATCGCCCGTGCAGTGGCGCGGTAAACACGTTGAGTTTATTTGACGCTAGAAGGGGCATCAGTCTCCCAAAATGTTGCGTACAATAAAAAACGTGGAAAATCTTACCTTCAACCACTTCGCAGAGGCACAACCGCGTTGTTTTTAACGAGCCACTCTCAGCGATCACTGCCATTTAGGCCCTCGCGTCGGCTCGCTGGCGTATTCCGTCGGCTCGAAGGTCGGTGACACGGAGGCGACGTTGCAGTCCGTCGCACGTCAGTTCAGGCTGGTTCCACAATGTTCGCAACGAGCTTCGGTTGTTGGGAAGCACTTCAATTTTCGGGGACGCTGGAGCTCACCGACACACGACACCAACTGGCAGCCATTTTGTAAGGACGCGTATAGAGGCGGAAGGGGTGAAGGAGGAGAGAAGGAAATGGAGGTGGCGTGGGAGTTTTAATACTCCCATTAGGACAAACGCAGTAATCACAGCCAGATACTGCGTTTTGTGAAGAGGTACAACCGTGGTTAAATGCGCTTATTTACGGCGGCTTGTGGCACCGGTGTAAACTGGCAGTTTTTCCACCATCATACTACCACACGTGGGGAGCAGGCCGCCTGTCGTGAGGAGTTTAAAAGACGTATTCCAGCCAAGAAACTCCCATTCAGGCTAACTTTTGTTTTGTGTTAACCCCCGATGTGTTGCATCTACCCCATGGTTCCCCTCGCGGGAAGTTGGTGTAAATTTTTTTTTTCTGCGATGTGCAGCACACGGGGGAAACAGAATGTTGCCACGTAGCCAAGAACGACGCAAAGCTTTTCTGAACGATGTTTAAAGCGACCTCCTGCTCTACAAAATACTAGACATGAACCAAAAACGTGCAAAAAGCAGTCTGCAGTGGGACGTGCACACATGAACGTAAATAAAGTGAGTTGCGGAGCGTTTGCTATGCATGTATTACTCTCGGAACGTTATTAATTTCAGATCAATGGAAATAGGATCGAGAATGTTGTCGAAAAAACAAAACATGAAGTTAGCGACAAGGTGACACCCTTTGCATTTCAAAGAATATTTCCGGACGGGGCGTACGACAAAAAGAGCAAACGGCCGCTCCGGTTGAAACGCCAGATAAGAAAACCGGAAGCGGCCACGCGCGGTTACAAAACAAACAAAATGAATCCTAAGAGATAATTCGCAGAAAAATGAAACGTAAAAGCACAATGACGCCCGAAAGCTTTTTTTACATGCGAGCCTGAGCGCCAGGTAATACAAGTTTACAAACAGGTAATGAAGCACCGCTACTACCTGACTGATCTGACTAAAATCCGCCTTTAAGTTAGCCTTGTACAACTCTAGGTCCAGGATGCTCTAAAAAGGGTACGTTGATTTTTTTATTCTCACACACAGTGCATTCCCACACAATGTCACACACATATAATCGAAGCTTAAATATCCGGTTTCTGTCCTTGGAATGCCGCGCCTGCATTTCTCACGCAGCTCCCCGTCGCTCGCTGAACAGAACAAGGAAACATTTTCTGTTGTATCGTTGTACAGGGAACGACATCCTGTGAAGCAACACGTGTTTGTCATCACCGCTGCACTACTAAAGTCGCATCACAACAGTGCAAGATGCACGGTACGTTTTTTGTTTTTGTTTTTTTTTCAGCAGAAAACTAACACAACTCGCCGCGTTTCCGCCGTTCGAGCCAGCGCCACGCCGCCCGAGGAGTGACCTCAGTTAGGCTCCCTAACCTCAGTGAGATGTTGGCGACACCGCGCGGCGGCCAAACGCAGCATATGAAGCTCTCCTATTGAGTTACGGAGCAGTTTCGTGACCAGTAAAGCATGGAAGGACTCTGGTAGAGGTCAGTCCACACAAGCGCACACGCGATGCTTTGCTGACTGGTACGCTAGAACGTAATGGCAATTACAAGCGGCAGAGCAGTCAGTGAAGGTTATATAGGTACTAAAGAATCAAAATCAACCTAAACGTTTATTGTACGACGTAAAACTAAGGCGCAGTAAGTACTTTTTGCGCTGGGGAATTAGCACAGCGGTCAGCAGTACCACCACACATATCTGCGAACGCTCTCTCGTCTGAGGAATGCAGACGCGAGATAGGAGATATTGTGGGAAATTTGGGGACGCTTACGGCACTAGCGCTATAGAAGAAATAGTCATCTAAGCTGCTTTAAATGCTAAAACTAAATAAATATATGAAATTTATATACAACATGTCTTATATTTCCACTCTACATAGTGCTGGCTTATGGCTGAGTTGTGTGGAGCACTATGTATATCGTTTTGAAAGTCGCAAGTTCTAGTTCAACGATAGTACACGTTTCTTTTTGAAGCTGATTATTTTGTTTTGGGCAATGTTTTCTATACTTAATTAACCATTTTTTTCTAACTGTCATTGCTCCACGATGGAGTTCGATGAACGCGTGCAGACTAACGGTGACCCGCTGGCTAGTTCTCGTTGGCGTGGTGTTGCCATTATCATCGACTGCTTCCGGGCACACTCCCGAATAAGTGCAAGCTTGGCCTGATGCGACTACGCCTGTTATGATGCAGGCACAAGCCAGGCAAGCTGCAAGGTCGGAATAAAAGCGCTTCGTATTTGAGAATCTCCGGTGACGTGGGGGACGTTCATTCACTTGGTACGCCTCGGCTAGTGATTGTTACGATTCCAAGCCGTGCTTGTAGACTTATCGGGCGCATTTTACGGCCGTCAACATGACAGAAGCGCGCTATGCCGAATACTAAGTTATCGAGAAGCATGGAGGAAAGAATACTCAGGAGAGGTCCTAGCATCCCAATGCATTGCGAAAAGTGTGGAGGAAGTGACGTCATTTTTCTTGAGCCCATAAACAATGTCACTTACTTGTTTGCAACTGCGGCAGCCAAACCTGGGCTAATAGAACGGACAAATTATTAAGGCGCTTGGTATGTGGCTGCCTCGCTACGCTTGCAAAGCAGCGCAGTCGCTACGACAAACGTTTTTAGATTAGGACAGTTTGAATGCCCCGCCGTCGGAGGCGGCCTTAACTCGTACCTCGGCCGCAACGGCGCTTACGTGGCGTCGAGATTGGCCGAGCGAGCCGCTGCCGCCGCCGGCGACCTGCCGTGAAAATCCCCTTCGCTCAGCATTGGCGAGAGCCACAGTTCGTTCTTTGCTCACTTTGTGTTTCTTCGTTGTGACGTGAAGTGAAATTTATCGCTGCTGAGACGTAGCGCGCAAAGACCGCAGTGCTGTACGACCCCAAACACTGCTCCCGTCGTCTGCGTTCGCTTTCGCGAGCCGCCCGTACCGCGAACCGGAAACAGCAGAGGAGAATGGGGAAGAGTGCTGGGCTCAGTGGGGTCATGTCATGCGGAAAACGCGCATGGTAGTTTTCTTTTCTTTCAGAATTTAGATTTATAAAATAAATAACGCCTTATCGCCAGCACAAATGTTGAGAAGCGTGATTATTGAGCCAGTCTACGCTGTTGAAGCAAAAACAGGGGCTCAACAAATTCACTTCAGTGTCCTTTTACACAACGGTCCGGTGGGTAAATACTGTAGGACTTTGGTGTCAGGCAAATGCATCCAATGGTATCTGCTTTACCAGCAGAACTGTTTAAGTATGAGGTGCATCCGTGCGTGGCGTCACTAAGCCCTCGGTGCACCAAAGTGGAGTGGAAGAAACGACGCTTTCCGCCGTCCGAAAAGATCCTGGGTTTCTCGCTTTATCAACCGACGACTATCCGATGGCGCCACGATCGCATTCGGGGAGCTCAGCACATCCTTCGGAGTTTCGCTTAGGTGACGTTGCCTTTGCATTTGGATTTTGCAATTGATATTTTGGACTTAAGGAGGGTTTATTCTAGATTTTCATTTGACTCAGCTGGCATGGAGAATGCTTCACTTTTTAGGCGCTTTTCTCTTAAGTAAGAGGCACACCTAAGAAAATCGAAGATAAAACTAAGGAAGACCACCAGCTCCGTTGTTTCCTCGTCCTCGCACCTCAATTGCGAAGGTTGGCCAAAATATTTCTAGCATTTCCAGTTTGTAGCTTCTGCTCTGTTAACTTTTTTAGCCGGGTGATCGCTTAAAATGAAGACAATTTTGTTTTTAAAGCGAACCATTTACCTTTACCTCCTCAGGGTTCTGTCGCGGCCGTTAGGTGTCAACAGAAAACTCCAGCAAACAAATAAAATAAGTTGCTGGAACCGCTAAGAACCGAGTTTCGAACAGTGGAGAGAAAGCCCGCTGTCTTACTTATTCAGCTACGAGCCTACGCGGAGTAGTGGGGGACCGAGCACCGAACACACCGAGCACATCTGCGTATTTTAAGTGCAATGCACTTCTTAAGCGACCCTGAACCTGCGTCCACCGGCGATGTCCGCGCACGTGGAGATGGGCGCGCGCAGCCTGGCCGCTGACATGGCACATACCCACGTGGGGGATTGGCCAGGAATCTCCTCGTCTTCCTTGGCAACGGGGGGAGATGGGCGCGCGCTGCCTGGCCGCTGACATGGCACATACCCACGTGGGGGATTGGCCAAGAATCGGGCGTGAGAAGGGCTAATGCACCTGCTTAAAGGAGTACTGACACGAAATTTCAAAGCTGAGATCCGCTCTAGCAATCAAGTACAACAACACAAATAGGTGTCTGTGAATAAATGCATCTTTCTTTCTTTGTAGTTGTGTGTGTGTGTGATCTCTCTTTCGCGAACATTACCGAACCGCGCAAATTCAACTCGTGCATTCGCACTTTCACATTCTTCCCCTCGGGGAAATGCGGGGAATTTTATTTACACCCTGTGTTCTTCTAGCTGAATGCCACGTCATAGCGTAACGCGACCTCTCGCGCCGCTGTGCGCCTCACCCACCGAATGTGTAGCGGCCGTGTGCGCGCTTTGCGGATGCGCTCGTAGTTGTAAAAAATGGAGGGAGCTCACACCAACGCACGACATCTCACTTATCCGTCTCTTCCGCCGACATCGTCGCCTCTGTCGGTGGCGGCAGAAACAGAGGTGAAGTGAGTTGGTCTAACACCGGATTTGAGCTCAGTTTTAATTTAGAAAAATAACTACACTCATGTGCTTCCCCAAAACAACTGCACTAACCACCGTTTATAGACCACGCATTTATTTACCTTAGCAAAGAATATCTCTCTCGAGTATATAAGAGTGTGTTTAAGTGATTTCTATTGTTTTTGGTTTCATTCGTTGTAGAGCCACGTATGTCAATTCAAGTGACGTCGCATGGGTAATCGTTGTGGGTTTCGTTCGCAGCTTCGCTTTCCAACCCCATTCACGGGGTAGATTGGCGCGTATTTTGTTTTTGTTTTACTATCGGGACTTTGTCAGGTCCATTTCTGATTTTTTTTCTTTTATAAAAGACTGCGTTCATCAACCTCGCGTTATTTCTCCCTGTAAATTTCACCAGTGTATCTCCTCGACTGTTGCGATTGTGGATTCCAAAGTTTCCCACGAACCTTCCTCCCATTTGCTTCTTACCTACCTTTGTGTGAAACTCTCCACTTTCAATCGTCAACTGCGTTGTGGCCTTCTTCCTTGTTTATTCGACATGCCTGTAGACGCTGTGGACGCCTTCATCATCATAGCTTGTGGTGGGCGCGTAGGCCTGTACTATCTTTAACCAGTATCCATTGTTAGCTTGATTATAACCAGCGCGACTGTCCGGCTAATGCTCAAAAAGTCATCCACGTCTTCTGCTATTTCTCTGGTGATTATATATATCACCCGTTGTTTTTTTTCTTTTCTTGGGGTCGCTGTAGCACCTAATATGCCCGCTAATGAGCTCCATGAAGCCTTCTCCTGTCCTTGTAACTTCGCATAACCTTGAAATGTCCCACGTAATGTCTGAGAGCTCCTCGAGTAGCACAGCCAACCTTCCCTCGCTAGACAGGGTTAGTGCGTTGAACGTTGCCACGGAACGTTCCAATGGCAGTCTGTCACGACCAAGAGATTCCTAGCGCCCTCTGCTGTATCGCTTTTCTGACCACTGCCGTGGAGAGGTGCTCTACAGCTGCTGGGGACGGGGAGCCGACATTGAAGTATGTCGTGCGTGGAAGGCTGGCAGCCATCTAGCACACCAGTGTGGCCAGATCCTTCTCTGCTCAGGGAGTACCGTTGTGTCCCTAGGAACCTTCCTAGAGTGGTTGAACCTTTCTAGTTTAGCTACTTAGGTGTACGGGAAGATAGCTTCTTCCGGACCAGAAGGCACTTCATACCTGCATTGGTGCGCCACAGAGGCATACGAAAAGAAGAGAGAAAGCGAGAGACGTTTCACGCAGACTACGTTGCCGCGCACGTCTGCAGTTGTATTGACCAACTGTTTCTGGGTTTCGCGTATTTATATGGGTAGTTCCGAAAGATTAGGCTCAGGCGCTAGCTTACTAATGAGAATTTACTGACGTTTGCCTGTTGGAAAAGTGCGCGAATTCTGTTCTTGGGTGCATAGATACGAAAAATGGCTGGTTTGAAGCTCAGCTGACCAAGAAGGCCACTGAAGGTGTATTGGCGTCCTTCTTCGGCATTTGGACACTATTCTAGGCCGAGAAACTGTCTATCGGAAAAACGTTGGCCTTTTGGCAGGGCTACGCGAAAGATAGGCAACCGTGAGCTTTCTAAAGTCTTAAAACCTTGGGACCTTGACATGGTTTCAAAAATTAAATATTTGTATTTTCTGCATAGAAGTCGAATACATATCTAGGTAGTTCTTGCCCGGGTTATCACAGCAAGTGGTTGCACTAATTTGCGTCCACGGTTTGTCGCGTTATTCGCATTTTACCGTTGAGGTTTCAGCTGTGCCACCGCTAGGCGCCTCCGTGCTCTTAGCTCGGTAAGGGCATGGTGGTTGCGACGTAGCGCTGAACTAATTTAGACTTTTAGGGGCGAAGCACCTGAGGACTAACTTTGTCCGGGGCTTGGCGTCCATGTACATGGTGTTGCGCATGCGCGAGGAGCATTAGATTGCATTGCATTGAATTGAGTTGGATTGGATTTGAATTGGAGTGGATTGAATTGAATTGGATTGGATTTGATTGGAATAAATTGAATGGTATTGGATTGGAATAAATTGAATTGTATCGTAGTGAATTGGATTGGAATCGTATTTACTCTACACACGCGTTAACACTTATTTACATGCGCGAGTGGGCAATGCTACGGGTTATTTACAGTAACTTCGCCCACTCGTCATTATTCACTTCGTGGGGATGCTTGAATTTTTTCCCCTCTTAGCCCAGTGTCCGACGTTGCGGAAGGTGTGCTCTAGCTCCTCGAACAATCTTCTGATTCTACCTAGCGAATAGGGTCCTTTTTTACCACTTTTAATCCCGCGGCTGGGTGGGTTAGATTTGCAGGCTAGGGAGGTTTGTTTACCTAGGCTACGCACGACGGCTGTTAATATTACGGTTTTCATTGTTTCTAACTGCTTGTCCGAGGCAGCGGATACTTTTTAAAACTGTTTCAACTGTTTACATGCCCCAACGGGGGAATTACTTGCTTAATCTGTGATTTTGCACGTGCGGCTCGCCAAATGGGACTATGACTGTGGTTGTTTACATTTGGGCTTTTGTCGAACTATGCCGAAATCACCTAGCCATCTGATTTAACTTGCCAAACTATTGTAACAGCCCGCGATAACGCGAGTATGACCTTGAAGGGGCCACCCTATTGCGGAAGGTACCTATACTTGTTTTACATGCTTTGACAACTAACTGGAAGCGGCTATGCCATGCTGAAAAAATAAAAAGGTTTATATGTGTAAATATATTGGCGCTACGAGGTTTAAATTTGGTATAAGAGTGCTCTAGAACTTTATGAAGGCGGAGTGTGAAAAGAATACCACTTACATGGCAGATTGCCCGACGACAATTTGAAACTTCGAGCAGCTCCGTGCAAACACGTCCACCAAGGCAGGACGCCTCTCGAAGCTAATCAGCCGAGGTTTGCATGTGTACGTTCTCTTTGTTTATTTTGTATTTGTTAAGAATGCTTTCAATTCCCATAGGGCATAATCCGAAAGCCTTGATAAAATACATGCATGGATTGCAGTTTTTTTTTGCAAAAAGATCATTCGAACAGACACGAGGACAACATACAAAACATGGGTCCAACAAAGCGCATTATAAATGGCTGCTTTAGTGGTAGTGTCGCCAGTGACGGAAGCGATGGGGAGAAGGGGAGCGTGACACTTTAGGCTGGTTTTTGGAGTAAAAAATCCTTGTGCATGACAGTGCGAAAATACGTCACGCCAGCTTTGCTGCGATTGTCAATTCGAGATGACACAAGAGGGGGAGTTTTATGTTGATATTTTAAAGGGTTATGCGTGCAACAGGAAATTCTTTCAATGTGCCCCTATAAAACTTCATACAATTCACTTCCATGATATGAACTTCCTAATAAATTGAGAAATTGATCGAAGAAAACGTTGATGAAATTGTGAAATTTATCCAGAATTTGATCAACACTCCAGGCTACCTGAACTAACGGTGGTAGCTGATCAACACATCTTCATTTGGCCAAGTACGGGCTTTATTTATTTCGGAGTTAAAAACAACCCATTGTTTGCTTTAGGAACCTTATTTGGTAGCGTGTGTTCGCTAGTTTAACGTACTTTGTGAAGCAACGTAACCTAGTATTTTGTAACATTTTTTCCTTTTGAAGTATAGACGACTTGAGGACAAGCGCAAATTAAAAATCTCTCTCCGACCCAAGTCTACATTTCCGTTTCAACCCTCTGCATAACCATCATGCCCGAAATTGTGTATCTCATCATTTTTATGCATACTACAACTATATGGAGTACATGGCCCACATGTATGAACATTCGAAGTCGAAAAAGAAACATCGAAGCAGACTTAGAATAACTGCGCAAATATTTCTAAGCAGCTAAACGTGCTAGTTAAATCACGGAGGGTATAATTTCGGCGCTCTTAATGACACTATAGTAACTGCACACTATACGAACTACCAAACCTTATGAGTCAGGATCGTCTATGCATTTTATTCCGCCCAGGGTAATAGACCCAATAAGCTTTTCTGTGCGCTATCAGTAATTTATTTGATTTGCAGACGCTACGCTTCGGCCATTATTAATCAAAACTCGTAATTATCTTTTCAGTGAAATTGCCCTGTTATCGTCAAACAGCTTCGCTTACAGAATGTTTTCTACTTTTAGGAGTTTTATAACCAAACCAAGCTCCCTGCTACGTATAGGGGCTGGATTACTTGCGGGCTACGTATTGGGTACTCTTGGTACTTACGACATAGGCACCACTCCTGGAGTCTCAAGACAGGCAACGATAAGGGGCAACGAGATGGCGGGTAAGACAACGTGGTTACAAAGAAAAAACACTAAATAGCATCCTTGCACTCAATGCTATTAAAGTGGGGTACTTTTCGTGGTGAGCCAGTGTATTAACTATGTCAATCTTTTTCTCTTCCATCCTATGCCACGGATTTATGACAAAATTGCCAAAGAGAAGAAGAAAAAATGACAACTCTTGGACTGCGACAAGCTAATGGCATGAATAAATCATCAAGTCCTCGCTTGAATAACGATCCCCTGGGTGGACGAATTCCACGCCTCTTTCAAGCTGCCCTCGAAGCATATCCTGTACTACCACCTGGCGAAGTGAACATCGTTTTTGTGGTGTCCTACTACAGATCAGGTTCGTCGTTTGTTGGTGAACTACTGTCGTCTGGACCAATGACTTTCTTCCACTTTGAACCCCTCATGATATTCACTGTAAACGACCGCATAAGCCCCGGTAGAGAACGTTATGCGTTTGATTTACTTGACGAGCTCGTAATGTGCCAAATGGAGAACATTCCACTTTACATGGTGTTTTTTGAGCAAAGGCCTAGATACGTGCTTCTTAACCGATTCCTTGCTGACGTTTGCGGTGCCGGGGAAGCCTGCTTCTCTCACCGCCATGTCGCTTCACTCTGCACACGAGCGAAGGCACAAGTGTTCAAGTTCACCCGACTTCACATCAGTCAGGTGAGTTTACTTGTTTTGTTTTTACATGTATTTTTGGTCTCCAAATACTCAGATAAAAAGTTAATATAGTACTGCATGTACAGGTGTCGCCGAGACATGGCAAGATAATAAATGCCTAAATTTATCAAGCAACAACCAAATAAAGTGACACCACCTCGGGAGGTAACTATTTAAAAACGTTTTCGGCAGGCCATTTTGATGACATGCAGCTGAAAACATTGACATCGACAGCACTCTTGCGTGGTTATCTTTTGTCGACGGCAGTGACATTTCCAGTATTCGGTATCGGACTACGATACAAAATTGAGCAAGTAAGGGCAACGAACGCAGAAAGTAACTATCCGAACTGTGCGCGAAAACAATTTTGCCGTCCTAATGAAAAAGGCAGGCGCTTTCCGTGACACCGTGCCACGCGGTGTTTATGGTACGTTGAAGTGTGCCCAGTGCACTAAGCTGTACAAAATATAACCTGATTGGCAAGAGAAACCCAGTGCAGCACAAGCTGTCTTCTCACTGTTTATGTTGTCAAAAGAAATGTGCCGATATCTTTAACGAGGATTGTTCCCAAAGAAGACTCAACGCCGGTGCTAGTCTAGGGCTTCTCACCGCGCGGCTAAATATGCATCCTGCTGTTAGCATTCAGGTGCATAGTCAAGAAAGAAGTCCGACCTGTTGTATTTTATTTTGAGTGGAACCTAAGGCGACGACCAAAGCCAAGGAGGGGCGTCGACAAAATGTTTAGGATGGTAAATTAGCCGCACAAGTGACGTCGTAGATTCCCAACAACCCAGAAAGCAGCCTCAGATTAGGATAATATTGAATTACATCCATGTCGTATGTAAATTATTAGAAACATCCTGAGAGCACGCTAACCCCATTTCATGGCATTTATAGACAATGAGAAAGATTTGAATCAGTGACTCAGTAAACACCGCAGCCATGCAGGAAGCGGTAAAATGGCACTGACTAAAATAGACCAACGCAAGACTGCTACCCGACGTACAAAAGAGGTGAAGGGGCAGGATAATCCTTCACAAACAACGCGACAAATTTCCCATCCGTAAGGGAGTAAGGCAGGAAAATACCATCTTGCCAAAACTTTCCGCTCAATGTCTGCAGGGTCTATTCGGAAAGTTTTACAGGAAGAACACAAAGTTAAGGATAAACGAGTAATACTTGAGCCACTAGAGGCATTCAGGCTACGTAGTCCTGCTAGGGGAGCCTTCAGAACACATGCAGAATACATGAGGAACTACAATTAGAAAGCACGGCTTAGGGGATAAAACCAAACAAACAAATATAAATTTTAAATAGACATGCCGAAAGCGCTCACATTCGCGTATGTAACGAAAGGAGAGAACGAGCCCAAGATAAAACTTTCTTGGGCAAGTGGTCACAGAATAATTCAACCAAAGAGACAAATTGCGCGCAGAATACCTATTGGCTGGGGTGCACTGAGCAAGCACTCCGACGCACTCACCTGGTCAGGCAGCGGCGTAATGTGCAGGCGCTACAGTGTAATCTGCCTAACTTTGCAGATTGGCTTCAATTTGGGAAACCACTATCTCCAATCGCATGCCCCTTCGACGAGCCATGCTTCCAACGCGTCCTTCAAGCAACATGGCGAAACCTTCCACAACAGCCCTTGCCCCAAATCACCGACTCTCTGGGACATGCCCCATGCCACGTGGTGCTCGTCCGTCGGCTGGTACATGATGAGCTAGCCAAATTGCACACGACGTGGGTCGGCAGCGGCACCTACCTGAAGGCAAATGGACATAAAATCATCGTCGCCGACGCTGCCGTTCAGTGGGTCCGGCAGCGGCATAATGTGCATACCCTGCAGTGTCTTCTGCTTCATTTGGCAGATTGGCTCCAGTTTGGGAAACCACTACCTGCAATCGCATGCCCCTTCCACCAGCCACGTTTGAAACGCGTCCTTGAAGCAGCTCGCCGACGCTCCCATGTAATGGGTGCGGCAGCGGCATGATATGTGTGCATGTTACAGTGTCTTCTGCTTTGTTTTCCAGATTGCCTCCAGTTTGTGAAACCACTACCTCCAATTGCATACCCCTTCCACCAGCCAAGCTTCCAACGCGTCCTTCAAGCCGCTCGCCGACGCTCACAATTGAGTGGGTCCGGCAGCTGCATTATGTGCAGACGCAACCGGATCTTCTGCCTCATTTTTCAGGTTTGCTTCAGTTCGGGAAACCAGCTGTCGCCAGTTACATGTCACTTCCACGAGCCACGCTTCCGAAGCGTCCTCCAAGCCGCGTTACGAACCCTTCCACACCAGCACGTGCGCAAAATCTCGGCTGTGGCCGTGCCCGCTGCCGCGTGGTGCTCGCCCGTCTTCTGGTCCTTGATCAGCTGGCAAAATTGCACATGGCGTCGGTCGGCAGCAACACTTACCTGGAGGCAAACGGATAAAAACCATAGTCGCCGACGCTTCCATTCACTGGGTCCGGCAGCGGCATGATTTGCAGACGCTGCAGTGTCTTCTGCTTTATTTTGCAGGTAGGGACTCCGTACCGCTTTAAATGCTATAGAAGCGACCACCGTATTTTACTGCTTCTGTCGGACACTACGTGCGCATGGATTTTAAGTGTTGTCTCTTGTGCGAAACGCACCTCAAGATTATTGTAACTTTTGTCTGGTGAAAGCTTCCACCAATCCCTGTTTTATATCCAAAACTGAACTGATGTTATTGGACCTGTTTTCTTGACAAAAACGAATCAGCAAAAAATATTAGCCCTCAGCAAACGGGTTACAGCGTTCGAAGCACGTCCAGCGAAGTTGGAATCCACCATGTCTAGCGACTGCAGGAATCAAGCGGCGCAGCGAGATAACAATCCCACCTAGAGCCCCACAGCCTTACGCCGTACCACACCCCATGACAGGCTTCGAAAAACAAGCGGTTCATATAGTCAGCACCGTTAGAAACTCCTCAACCGCTGGCGCTTGCCCCGTTGTTTATCGGAAAGGAAACTTCAGGTACGTTTGAGGCAAAATCGGTGTACATAAACGGCAGCCCCCGCGTTCACTTAGTTAGGAACGCCTCTGTGGTTGTTTTTTTTTTTTAAGAAAAAAAGTGGTCTGCAATAACGACGCCTTCCAAACTGTGCAGTAAGGCGCCGGAACGTGAGGGACGAAAGTGAGCACAAAAATAGAATTCCCACACGCGCGCTTCTAGGCTGAGGGCGCGCGCATGGGGCGGGCGAGCACTGCGAAGTGGAAATTTGTATTGCGTTTGACAAAGCTCCGTTCAGTTTATCAACCGAGGAGTGAGACAGGAAGGCGAAGAGCGTGATAGGTGGTAAGAGTGAGTGGATAAAGGCGCCACAGCCCATTATAGCGTATCACTGCTCTGCACTTCAGACGGCTTTCCTGTTGAGTGGAACGGCTTCAATATTTTTATACCCGCTCTAAGGCGGCGAAAGGAAACCAGCACTCATGCGCCCGCTGCAGTGGAGCTCACTATATTCCTTCTTTCCCCTTCAAGCAGGTCCGGCTTGGTGCGACACTGGTAAAGCTACGGAACCTTGGTGTCAGCCTCGAACGTTCCCGTGGCCTCAAAGCGGTGCCGTTTATTTTGCAATTTACTTTGCGGTCCATCACATGAAGGTGCGGTGTCTCATTTTGCAATGGCGGGGGAATGATGCGTCAAATTTTATTGATGATGAGTCATACGCCGGGAACGACAATTTCTCAAGCCCTCTAGGCGAGTATAGAAAGGAAACGTGCAATGAATCTAGCGACTGTACAACCATTATACATGCTGCCGAATATTATTAGGAAGTTCTGAAATAAAATTTAACGCTGTACGCGTGAGTTTGTGGCAGCGATAAAAAAACTTATACTTTCAGTGCTGGCCCCCGATACGTCACTCCTGTCTATATTGCATCACTGTAATGCGAAATTTAAATGTTTTCTGTATGTTCCCCTCTTTTGTATATACCAGTACATTCTAGGCACTATAGTTTTGCTAAACGTGTGTACTGCGCATTATAAATATTTGCTATAGGTTGGCGTTGCGTCGGTATATACCACTACACCCTAGGCAGTACAGTTTCGGTTGAAATATGTCTGTTGTGGCAGAAATGGAACTCATGTGAAGTACCGAGGGTTGGTTCTCCTACGCCAAAGTTGTATTTTGCTTCATGGCCCCCTTAAGGAACTAGGCAAAGTTTAGTGAAGGAGGCGCGACTGCTCATATTCTGCTCCTCCTGAGCGTGTCTGCGTTTCTACTCACATCAGGGGCGGCACAACCGCAATAATTGTGGACAGCACGTAACCGTCCGGGGCGAATGGGGCAAAGTTAACCTGTCAGATAAGGGTAGCCGCTTCGACCAGGAATTGCGTAATCGCCAGACTCTTGCATGCACTGCACACTTTCCTGCGGCGCAGTTAAAACGACCTACATTTTCTAATGAGTGCTTTGAGATATCTCTTTTGGTGTTCAGTTTTCTCTCGCCTCTCTCCGAAACAGGCCTTAAGGCGGGTATTCATTTGCTGAAGCAAAAACAATCCCGCCTATATATTTAATCAGAGGACTGATGTTGCGTTACCTTATGTAAATGCTGTTCGCTACAATAATACTAGTACTTGCTCCTTGCTGAACGACCTTGATATGTAGAAATTGTGCCACGAGTTTTAGAAGTTTAAGAGATCCTGCCAATATATTCCACTTGGTCAATCAAGCGTTCTTTTATCTTTTGGCCCGCCGGCTGGATCGAGTGACAGGCCGACCGACGGACGCATAGACCGAACATTTCAGAATTTAGCTTGCCCCTTAAAGATTATCATATTTAAACGAGTAGTTAAGTGTGTGCTATTTTTTGCCGTGCTTAATTTTCGTTTAGTACGGTTGTACATGCCTTACGTTGTTGATGCGGGTAATTATAACGACAGTGATTGAGATTTTTTTTCATAATGGCTCTGTAAAATATGCTAAGGAATTGTTCATCTACAGATTTTTCAATTGATACCAAGATTTTAACGATTTTCGTGGTTGAAATCCCAAATTGTCGTTACCGTAAGCAACTCCTAGGCAAGACGTTCTGTATTGCTGGCTAAATGACGGCAAATCTATTCTTGTGTATCAATTTCGTTCTGCGGTCATAATTCAGTGTCAGTGTTCGGTTTTAAACACCCGGTAGAAATGCCAGATGCTCATAATGAAGATTGCTTAACCATAGAAATTGAATATTGTGAAGTTCTGTCGGCATCTCGTGGAAAGGTCCCGTGTGTGTCGTGCCCTACAGCATTCCGCGACGTCCGCTGCGTGTGGTGGAAGGGAAGAGCGCGTGAGGTCTTTTGTGAACTTCATTATACACGTTGTTGTCGCCATTAAACGCATTAGCGCCTTTTTTATTATACATATAATTTCGAACTCAACATTGCAAGAGCCCTTAGCAGCGAAATTCGAGATGCATGGTTTTAAACGAGCATAAACGCTGTTTAGGGGAGGCTATCAAAACAATGAAAAAGAAAACTTTTCTTGCAGGAATTCGGTTAAGAAGGCAAGAACACAGCCTTTCTTCAGAGTGCACATATTACAATACACCCTTTTCATTTTTGTGCTAATTCCCTTGTCTGAACGAATACAAAAGCTAGATAACTGGAGCTACTCCTCACTGCTGCAGGTTTTTGCTTCCATTGTGTCCGCGTAGCTGAACTTTATTTGGGCGCTTTCGCTTGTTCCAAATCAACAATAGAAGTTCGCTTCATTTTAAAGTTGATTTTATTTCTCATTGCAGGTTATGACTTGGATTAAAAGGCAGCCGAATATTAGGAACCGTATTCACATCTTACACCTCGTGCGAGACCCCCGTGCTATCTACGCTTCGAGGCGAGGTCTTCGTTGGTGCACACAAAACCCAAACTGTGGTAGCATAGAAAGCATTTGTGGTCAGCTACGCTCTGATCTCGACGCCTTCGAGGAGCTGAAGTGGGAAATTGGTCCCACTCGTACCCATCGCCTCCGCTTCGAAGACCTTGCCGCTGACCCTGTGAATGAAACATTCCGGTTGCACCAAAAACTTGGCTTACCCTTCGGTCCATCTGTGTTGGAATATCTCAACAGCCATACCAAGGCAACATTAAAAGAAATGAGAGATGCGCATTCGACAAAAAGAAACACTGGAACCGTTGCAGAGAGGTGGAAGAGAAGGTTGCCGAAGTGGGCAATTCTTGGCATTCAAAGAGTATGTAACGACACTATTCAAAGGCTCGGTTACAAATTCTTGCAGTGAGCACCCCCCTACACCCGAGGCCACAATGAAGAAATGAAAGAGCAAAACTGTCGGGTAAGGCTGTACATTTTAAGAACGCAGAATGGTTGAGACGTTGAAGTATTCAAACTAACCCAAAAACAGCTTTTCATGGTGCTCTGCCGATCACAATTTTTTGGCTTTCCTTCGAACCGCTAGTAATCATTTTACATTTGAAAAGCACGCGTTCTAATTGTCCAGTTTATATTTTAATTGGGATGGAGTGAATGTTAAAAAATAACCGAGGACAGTAATATAGGCTACAAAAGAATTCGTTGGTGCAATAAAACAGTTGCTGCATAGCAATATTTTCCGAAAAAATCATAACAATCCCCTGGTTTGCTATTATAATTGCGTGCAAAGTGGGTTTGTGTCCAATATATTTATTTATTTATTTACATGTAACTTAGTTATTCAGTTAAGTTGTGTCCAAACCAACAGCACTAGGCCTTCTTGGGTTCTTCACTATAAAAGTACAAAACGAGAGACAAAACAATGAAATGTTGCGGAATGCGGTGCATCGCGAAATGCTGTGTAGCAACACATACAGGCGCGCCCACACAAACGCACACGCACACACGCCCACACACACACGCGCGCGCACGCACACACGAACACACGAACACACACACACACGCACGCACGCACGAGCACGCAAGCACCCGCACGCACAAACGCACGCAAGCACATACAAACACGATCCACTTTTGCGGACGCGTGGTGAGCACGGCTGAAAGCGGATGGCTAGCAGCTACGAAGAAATCCAAAATGGATCCTAATAACGCTATTGCGTTAATAAATGCAAGACGAGCAGGCATATGTCCGGGACCGAACAGCTGCAGATACCTAAAAAGCACCGCAGCGTCGCTTGTAAAATGATTGATTCAATTGATTGAGTAGGGTTAAACACGCTGAAAGGCAGGCGGTGAGGCGCACCGTAGTCGAGGGCTCGAGAATAATTTTGACCACCTGAGCATCTTTAACGTTCGCCAAAATCTTGTATACACGTGCGTTTTTGCTTTCTGCCTCCACCAGAAAAGCGGCCGCCGCGGCCGGGAGTCGAACCCGCGTCCTCCTGCTCAGCAGCCCAACGCCTTAGCGACTGAGCCACCACGGTGGGTCATCGTTCGCAAAATCGCGCGCGGGCGTGCACGTGTGTGCGTATGGCGTTGCGCTGCTGAGCCCAACGACTAGAGTTCGATTCCCGGGTGCGGCGGCCGGTTTTCTGATGTAGGCAAAAAGCGAAAACGCCCGTGTGTTCGAGCTTTCGGTGCACGTTAAGGATCCCCAGGTGGCGAAAACTAATCCGGAGTCCTTCCCCGATCAATCAATCAATCAATCAATCAATCAATCAATCAATCAATCAATCAATCAATCAATCAATCAATCAATCAATCAATCAATCAATCAATCAATCAATCAATCAATCAATCAATCAATCAATCAATCAATCAATCAATCGTGCGTGCGTGCGTGCGCGCGTGTGTGTGCGTGTGTGTGTGTGTGTGTGTGTGTGTGCGTGTGTGTGTGTGTGTGTGTGTGTGTGTGTGTGTGTGTGTGTGTGTGTGTGTGTGTGTGTGTGTGTGTGTGTGTGTGTGTGTGTGTGTGTGTGTGTGTGCCAGTTCGTGTAGTGACAAAGGGGGGCAACCAACAAAGGAAATTGAACAGCAAAGCCTGTTAGTTCGTCTATGCTTGTACCGGTAACGTAACTTCTGCCCCTCATGTGCGTATACATCGCAAGAACGCTTTATTATAACGCAGGGCACGTTTCTGCTTTTTGCTTGTACCTTGTTTATCAGCAGCCGCTGAATCTAAGGCATAGAGCCTTACATTAACGAAAAATTGAGGCAGTACTTACCGTTAACCTAAGCTATGGAAGCACCCTATTCCCTTTGCCCAGTTTAGATATATTATAACGAAACCCTCCAGGCCATGCCCTGAAGTCACTGCTTTGGGGTCAGAAGAGTAGAACAAATTTGCGCTCCAATATTCTTGAAACAACAGGTCTGTAAGTTAGAAAATGGAATTGCGATCCACTTGTAATACTGGAAGGCAAGCTAAATCGCGGAAAAGGCCAGCGCCGCGACAGAGCAGTTATTTACAATGCTTCCGACAGCCCACACGGCAGACGGGTGTCTGCCCTTGACGTCTTGAAAGGCGCAACCAGTCAGAAGCGTCTAGGCCGAAGCAAGAAGGATCTTCCCAACGAAAAACTCGCGTTTTGCAAGATAAATTGAGGTGGTAATTGCGTATGATATCTTTCGATGTGATATTAGTGTAAGCGTGTGAGAAAGTACACAAAAACTCCTGGTGTGGCACAGCGCAAACGACAACATACTCAAGAAGGGAACCAGAACGAGCGCTGTGTTCTTTTCTTTCGTGTCTTGTTATTTGCGCTGTGCCACACCACAAATCCGTACCAACTTGCTTAACTAGCCACTTTACTGCGAACATATCCAGAAACTCCTCCAACTCAATTTTCTTTCAAAAGCCCTTCAGCTTCCCTTTATTACTGGAGGTGACCAAGATGTTTGTCATACGATGGGGTTTTCGTCTGTTTTTCGTTCACGAAGTTTGAAGGTGGACAGAACGACGAAACATAGAAGTGCTGCAGCGACATATGAGCGAATAAAAAAAAATCGTGAAAAAAACGCTTCTCTGTTCGCCTTCAAACATGACAGGAATATTAAAATCTGCGGTTTATTTTGTTTACCTCCAAGAAGGGCAACATCACTTTACCACGTATTAAGGAAATAAATGAAAACGACATTGACCTACAGGAGCGCGGCTGCAATCGTGGCGTTTGCAGCCACCTGGGAATAGCTGCGCCGACGGCGGTATTCCAGACAATGCACACGGTGCCATTTCGCGAGCGGAAGAAGCCAAAGCGGCGGCATATTCAAAGGCTCTTTAAGTCGGTGGATAAGATGTACACAAAAAGAGAAGACGTCGTAATAATCAATAAAATATCCTCGCAATGCATCGTTACTTGTTATACATCCAGCCAGTCAGCCAGTGAGTTGCCCAGCCTTCCTAATTTATACGCAAATAAATATCATTGATATGTTAAAACGAACACTATAATAAGGATGTTTCAGCTCAGTTTACCCAGAGCTTAAAAATGTACCGATGCACCCAAAGACGACGGGCCCAAAATGAAATTTGCTCTATTTTGTGTGTAGTGTGCCCGAATAGATTTCGTATTTTGCTTAATGAGATGATTATTCAAAAATAATCTAGCCAACTTCTGAAGTAACGAAGTATACACAAAAAATGAAGGAAGTTCCCACTAATGCGTAAGACCTAAATGCAGCGATGCTGAAGGAAACGTTAGCTTTCTCCCTCTTTTTCTCCTCACGGCTTTCTTTAAGCATCGTCGCTGTAACACCGACCATAGCTGGATGTTCGTCTTCCTCTTAAGCCCACGGTTCTCCGCTGCATAAGGCCTAGTGGCGTTCCTTCGTTGCGCGCGCTTATCGCTGCGCAGGCCCGGATGGGGCCCTCCTTGCCTTCTTCAACCCCGTCCCGCGGACGGGTACCGCGCAGGTCTCCTTTTCCTCACCGCCTATCTCTCCCCGCCATCGGGCTGCTGGTTCGTGCCGGGCGCTGGCGGAAGGGGGTGTGGTTTGACTTCTAGTGCTCAAGGCCAAAACTTGTCACCCCGGGAAGACTGCCCGAGGTAGCGTAGTGTAGCTTGGGATGAAAAAATTCGAATTCGAACATTGGAGAACGGTTTGCGAAACGATCGAAATAAAGTTTCTGTATTTCTATCTATTCAGCCTGAAAGTTTTTCAGCTTACTCATGATGCCCACGAAATGCAAAATAAACAACCGGTCACATTCCCGCTTGCGCGTCCTAATTGCCGTACTCCGAAACTTTCCGCGCACAAACAGCCATAGGCGTGTTGCCATCAGAATGGGGCAGGCGGAGCAAACTCTACGCTGTTTTCAAGATACGAAGCCCATACGTTGCTGATTAAAGAACTTGAAGGCGGCCAAGCATGCAGCGCAAAAAAAAGGAAGTAGAACGGTGGACACTCATTGCGGTGTCTCATTCTGTATTGTAATTCCTGCATGGCGAAGCATTATGACACTGTCATTCGAGCCTCTGATTTCGGTTCAGCCCGCCACAGGCTAGGCGACAGCCGGCTGAATAATTGGCGCAGAGCTTCTGGCGGCACAGCGGTCGATTTGCAGCGGCCTCTGTCCAGCAAAAGAGGCCTTACGGCATGCTGCGACCACTGCGTGACGGAAAATTTATTGGCCCCTCATGGCATACGGGAACTGCGCCCACAGAAAGAATATCAACAGACATGACACAAAGTTTTGCTGTGACGAATAACCTTTAAGACAAATCCCAGCAATGACGCAGGGTGCATCGATGTCTACTTTCGTCACCAGCTTCTGTACCACAATTGCTCGGCTTTTACGGTCTCTGGCGTGGCGTTGGAGCTAAGAATGCAGATTCTTGCACACTTCACAGGCGTCGCCTGTGCCGAGGCCTGTAAAGGTAACGTCTGTAGGGAACGACCTGTGCAGCCTGCATCTACGCACGCACAGCCACTCTAATACGTCCACTTCGTCTTGGTGTCCATTTCTTGACCGCCGCTGCTGCAGAGGTCATACGTCCCTAAACAAGCGCGGTTGCAGGGACCGTGAAGCGAACGTACAATGGCCGTTACTTTGCGCGTGCCGTTGCTGCTTCATCGCTCGCACCGTGTCATCATAATGCCAAACCGCTAAAAATGCGTGGCTCGTACAGCGCTTTAGATTTCGGCACCGGGTTGTGTACCTTATCGTTGACGGCGAAGGGGCGTTCCTTTTATTGTTCGAGTTCCCGTACATTATTGTCAATGTACAAGCTGACCAGCCGGTGAGAGCATGGTCGGGCGCGATTAGAGTTGTTGATATTCTAGAGTACTGAAAATATCTGCCGGAGCACATTATAAATGCCTTAACGGTATGAAATTAACTTTTCATTGTCTCTAACCCACTGCAAATAAACAGTGCAAGAAATGAAAATTTTCAGAAATTCTTAAACCGCCGCAATCATTTTTATTGGAAATGATTCCCAATTGACTAAAACAATGGCTTTCAGCTTCAAATGTATCCAGCAATTTTTTTCCACTAAATTGCCTGTAAATTTGCCAGGACCAGCACATCGCTTACAAATAAAATAAAATAGTTTGGTGACTTCGAATTATCGAGAGTCGACTGTAAGTGTACATAGGAAACATTAGTATTGACACGGTGAAATACACTGTAGAAAGAGAACTCATACGGGTACCAAACTGGAAGTTTATTGACAGTTCGGCTGATACTTTACTTGCAGAGTTTGTCAACTACGTTCGCCGAATAAAGACCTCCGTTTCTGTTGTCGTGTCAAAGTGCTCTTTTCTGACGTGCTATCTAGCAGTGTGCACGAAGATTGGAATAAGGAATTATGAAGCCCAGTATATAAGGGAACCAAAGCAGGTTCATTACATAAGGTGAGCTCACCGCAATGTTCTACCCTAATGACACACACACAAATACTAAACTAACAATAAACTAATACTAACAATAAACTAATACTAGTTGTCAATATTGACAATCTATAAATACCAAAAAACTTATAAGATGCCTCATAGGCACTCCGCCTACCCCCTCTCGAACCGTAATTTCTCGCAGGCGTCTCAAACTTTTGAGCTCTCCCTTGCATACGCGCATACGCCAGTAGCGAACAGAATGGCAACAAAATTGGCTCTCCCTGCATTTCCTACTGATGCGTTCTACCGGAACTACGGCAGTTATGAAGGCTGGGATCGCACCACTTGTTCGCCAATACTGTGGCATTTACATTGGGTCGCCGCAAGTACGAAGAGCTCCCCTTCCCTCCCCCGTACACAAAACGCCCCCATTTCGTACCACTCAGTCCCTGTTTTCCGGGCCGCTCAGGGTTACAGACATGACGTCACATCAGAAAGAGCCGCAACTTGACGGCGTGAACGGAGTTATGCGCGCGTTACGAACAACGGCAGCGCGCGATTACATTGGCAATGTCGTCCAAGAGCCGATATTTGTCCAATCGTGGTACATAGCGTGCTGGACGAGCAGCCTTCAGGGGAGTTGCCTCCGTTCTACCGACTACGGGCCAGAGCCAAACTTAAATTGTTTATTGCATGGCCAGTAGAGAACAGTGACGATATAGGCAGTAGACCACGGCCGTGCTTACAGCAGGACAGCTCGAACGGGAAGGGTAACGTATTGCAACAGTTTCCGGAACACTGTACGGCGCTCACAGAAAGCGCCTATTTATAACCAAACTCCTAAAGGTGAACAAGCGGTCCTCAAGTTGCGTACGGGCACCAAACATCACACACACAAACAACACCACTTTCTCTGAGAGCCGGAGAGGCGATGCGACAGACGCCAGCCGCCGTGAATGGCCGCTGGGGATGGTTCACGCCACAATATGCTTTTAAGGTCCACTTATGAGATCAGCGGCCAGGCGCCCGGGCTGCGCATGAGAACCCGCCACTCTGTCTGGTGGCCCAGAACGGTAGACTCTACGCTGCAGCCGGCGCCAATTCGTCACGGTGTGCACGGGAGACGGATTGTCTGGCCGACCGAATACCACGGGGATAATCCCCCATTGAAAACGCAGACGGCACCACCGGATTCCGAGAAGCGCCGGGGAGGTGTGATCACCGACGTCGGGACGAGCGCCGCGCGAGTCTCCATTGTTAACGCGCCCCGGTCATCACGACGCACAGTCACGCCTTTCACCTCACCCCTCGGGGTCGTACGCGCCTGCTGGCCCGCGAGCGGTCCGTTGACCCAAAGATGGCGGCGACTCATTGAATATTCCGTAGCGGGCTGAGTGACAGCTGTCTACGTGAATTTTGGCACTCCCTTACGCGTGTACGAACGCTACAGCGGCATTAACGAGAGAGTGTGATCTCGAGGTGTTATAAGGCCGAACTTGGCCGTTGGAAACCATTCTTGTCTGAGCGCCGAGCTGGGCAGTTCACGGCTGGACAAGGAGTCTCGAACGTTGAAGCTAGGTTGGGATTTGTGAGCCCCCTAGGTTAGAGGTTAAGATCGCGTCGGAGGTTTAGGGTACAGCCTCGTACCGGGCAACTAGACGGATCTTGTGGTGAGACAGAGTCTCGGCAGTCGTTTCTCGAGCGGTTTGTGTACGCTCCGAGGATAGGAGAGTTAGACGAAGTTTAGGAGCTCGAGTGATTTGTGCGCACTCGGAGCTAGCGTCTAGCTGAAGTTTGAAGTTTTTCTTTTCATTATTCATGTACCCAGTTATCCTACTGTAAATAGCTGTATATAAACTCATCGTTTCACTTAATCATCCCCAACGCCTCAAGTTCGTCAATTCTACCGCCGTCTCCAAGAACTTCAACACCATCGCCCTGCCAGCCTCCTTCGAAATCAACCGGAGCCCGGGCGATTGGGTTCCTGATCGACACTGGACTTCGGGGAAGCGAACCACAACCATCTTTACTGTGCTCTCCAAGTGACCTGAGCGCCGCAGGTGGTTCTCGAATTCCGTCTTGAGGGCTGTGCGGGAAATGATAATCGCGCAGCCTCGCACCGTGTGCTGTGATAGCATGCCAACCGTGACAACACACACACACACACACACACACACACACACACACACACACACACACACACACACACACACACACACACACACACACACACACACACACACACACACACACACACACACACACACACACACACACACACACGCACACACACACACACACACACACACACACACACGCACGCACGCACGCACACACGCACGCACGCACACACACGCACAAAACACAAACACACGCCCTCACGCACACACACACGCACGCAAACACACACACACACAGACACGCACGCACGCACGCGCACACACACATGCACACAACACGCACGCACACACACACACGCACGTGTACGCACACACGCATACAGACACGCACCCACGCACACACGCACATACACACGCACACACGCACGTACGCACACACACGATTCATAACAGCACACTGAACTCGCATCACCGCTTAATTTAGGCCCACATCATCCGTTTATCATTGAACGCGCCAGTAACAAGCGTTAGCCCAAACCAATTCGACAGATTTGTAACATGTACTGATACAACGCCGAGAAAAATCACCCACCGAGGCCAACATGTTTTTTGCTCCGTGGACGACCCGTTCTTTCTCGCAGTGCTTGAAGCTTCACTGCAGTACTTACAATCCAATCCACTCAGGCAGGGCCATACCCAGAGGGGGGGGTTCGGGGGTTCGAACCCCCCCCCGAAATATTTTCCAGGCAGCACGTAAACAATACTTACTGTTGCTTTCAACAAAACTACCCCCTTCATTAAATTTATAACCCCCCCCCCCGAAAAAAATGTCTGGGTACGGCCCTGCACTCAGGTACCTAAGGGAACCAATATACTTATGTCATATTTTATATACTGGTAGAGTTTTGCTCCCAGTATACATGGTGAGAAATACGTCGCAGAATGTTTTGAATAGTTTGTGTAATCATGGTGACAAGATTCGCTGTCCTTAGAGATACGCTCGTTCTTGAGTCCCTGATGGCCGATGGATGAACTAGGCGCAAAATATACTACAACCAAAGCAGGTCTATTAGACAAGTTCAGCTTACCGCAAAGTAGCACCCCAGCATCACACGTATAAATAATTACGAATCGCCAATATTCTCGATCTTTAAATACCACAAAAATTTTAAGCGCCCTCGTAAGCGCTCCCTACCCCCTCTCTAAACCTACTTTCTTCGAAGGAGTCTCGGCCTTTTCAGCTCCTTGTTTACGAAAGAACAGGACGGCATTGCTATAAAATGGCTCCCCCGTACATTGACAGACACTACTGACATACACACTGCCAACACCCAAACACAGAGACACGCACGCAGGCAGGCAGGCACGGCACGCACGCACGCACACCAACGATTATTAGCAGCTCCCAGGGCACGCACCGCGGCTTTGATTTATCCACGCATTATTAATTTCTCATTCAACGTTCCAGTTACGCGCTACGCACAATAAATTGCGAGTGGTTTAGAACACGGACTGATACAACGACGAAGAGAGCGCCCACCGATTGAGCAACATGTGATCTGCTTCTGGAACGAAAATAGATTTTACGGAATATTTGAAGCTTCTACGCAATAGTGACACCTTAAGCCTTGAGGAACCTTGTAGGAACCAATACACTGAAGCCATATTTTATGCACTGGTAGTTTTCACGCGCAAGATAACATAAGAAAAAAGCAGCGCAGAACATTTGGGAAATTATGTGTAATGATGATAAAAAGATCGCCGCCAATAGAGTTACGCTCGTTCCTGAGCGCATGGTGGCCGATGGCTGAACTACCCGTGAGGCGGAAAGCTAGAGATGATATACGTCGTTAGGAGTCTTATGTCGCCCTCCTCTGTTCTCTGGTCTTTCAGTGCTGTCGGTACAGCTGCGGTGCCTACTGAATCAAACGGTTCTCAGTAGTCTATAAATAGAAATGTAAAGAAGCTTACTATGCTCTGCGGATTTTTCTATCAACTGAATGACGATATGGATGCAAACCAGCGGTTGGATTACATGGATCTGAACAATAGAAGTTAAGAAGGCTTTGAAAAAAAATGCAAGGGGGCAAGGCACCTGGTGAGGATCAGATAACAGCAGACCTCTTGAAGGATGACAGGGAAATTGTACTAGAAAAACTGGCAAACCTGTATACGCAATGCCTGATGACAACGAGTGTAACGAAATCTTGGAAGAACGCGAAAATCATCCTAATCCACAAGATATGGGACATGAGGGACTTCAAAAATTACAGGCCGATCAGCTTACTGTCAGTTGCGTACAAGTTACTTACCAAGTTAATTACTAAGAGAATTTCTGCCACGTTAGATTTCAATCAGCCAAATGAACAAGCACGGTTCCGTAAATGCTATTCAACAATGGACCATATTCACAGGATCAATGAGGTGATAGAGAAATCCGTGGAGTATATTTTCATAAATTATGAGAAAGCATTTGAATCCTACGAAAGCACAGCAGTAAATCACGCGTTGCGGAATCAGGCTGTAGACGAGCATTACGTAAGAATACTAGAGGATATATGCAATGGGTTCACAGCTACTATCGCTGCACCATAAAGAGAGCAGTAAAATACCTATAAGCAAAGGCATCCGACAAGGAGACACAATGTCACCAACGTTTTTCGCAGCCTGTTTACAAGAGGAATTCAGAACATTAGATTGGGAAAAGGTGGGCGTTTTTGGTAATGGAGAATACCCGAGTAAGCTCAGATTTGCTGATGACGTTGCATTGCTAAGTAAGTCGGGGGAAGAATTGCAAAGCACGCTTTCCGCACTGGAGAAACACAGTACAACCGTGGGTCTGGAAATTATATGCAGAAAACTAAAGTAATGATCAATAACCTCGAGACAGCCCAGTGGTTTGAGATAGGTGGCTAGGCAGTGGAAGTGGTGAGCCAATATATCTACTTAGTCCTAGTAGTGACTCCGGACCCCAACCATGAGGCAGAGATAATTCGAAGGATAGGAATGGGGTGGAGTGCATTTAGGAGGCATTATCACATAATTAGTGGCATCCTACCATTGTCCCTAAAGAAGAAAGTATATGACACCTCCATCTTACTAGTGTTACACCTACGGGGCAGAAACGTAGAGGCTTACTAAAAAGGGTTCAAATTAAATTGAAGATGACTCAGCAAGCACTAGAACGGAAGATGATAGGCGTAATATTGCGGGACAAGAAGAGAGCCGAGTGTGTTAGGGAACAAACGCATGTTAAGAACATATTAGTAAAAATTAAGAAGAAAAAATTTGACGTGGGCAGGGCATGTAATGCGAAGGCAAGATAACTATTGGTCATTAAGGGTAACGGAGTGGATCCCTAGAGAAGGCAAGCGTTGCAGGGGGCGGCAGAAAGTTAGATGGGCAGATGAGATTAAGAAGTTTGCGGGGAGAAATTGGTCGGATTCAGCATAGGACTGGGAGAATTGGAAATCCATGGGAGCGTTCTTTGTCCTGCTGTGGGCTTATACTCTGGGACAGCCTTCTGTGCCAACAGAGACAAGGCTACGGCTCCGAACCATGCGTTTTCGCTGCGCATCTGAATTAGTGAAACAAAAATATTTGGCTCTTGGTATTCTCAGCAATTCATGAGTATATAGTTCTTATATTTTAGGCTTGGATTGATAATGCCTAGAAAGTGCTAGCCACGATATATAAAACAGCCAGAGAAAATTGTTTGTTTACATTTTCGAATTTTTTTGGTTGCGGCTGTCGGCACTGGCGTCGCAACGGTTCCCTTCTGCGAAAAAAAAAAACATGGAGTTCTTGTCGACGGCTTTCGGCAGCTCGCCACTTAATTATCTGCATAGGATTTGTGAAGCTTAGCTGTCTAAACAAACCAAGCGAGTGGTTTACAAAGTGTACGCCCAATTGAGACAGATGCAACCGGGACTCTCCGCGGTTTCTGCAAACTGTTCGGTTAGCCAGTTTGCCGGCGTAAGCGAGTCTGTCCGTAAGCGTGTGAGCATGCTGCTCTTCTGATATACCCCGCCCGCGCTACGCAAGTACGCTGCTCATTCCGGTGATGCTGCCAGTTTTGAGGTCCAGAAGAGTTTAAAAGTCGATGCGTTCCATCAAAACTGCAGCGCCTACAAACTTCACTTCTCTTAACGATACACGGTGTGTCTGAGCTCTCCAGATCACGGCCGCTCAGGTGGCCGTATCCATTAAAAGTGTTGGCTTGTGTATACAAATAAATGAAGCTTGTGGAAGGCGACGCAAGTATGCCTGCATGCTCGGTGATAGTGGTAGAGAGCACTCAACCACGCAGCTCATGGGACGGAATGAACTATGTCAAATGCGTATCTGTCACGCCGAAACAGAAACCAAAATCAGTTTATCGGAAACTACTTTGGCGCAGTAACATAAAGCAGTTAGCTTTCCCTCCTCCCTCCCCATGTAGCTTTCGCTCCATTGCCACAGAAAGTTGTCCCCGAGTATAGATGGGGTGCTGATGATGATGTATGTGATCCATGATTGAGTGTCGTTTCCTGAATCCAGCCTGTTCTCTGAGTTTGGAACCTAGGCTGTTATTCGGTTAACTATTACTTTGGAAAACAGCTTGTATACAAGTGGGAGAAACTCACGGGTCCGTAGTTCTTAAGGTGTTTGTGTACTCCTTGTTTTGAATCTTAACGATACACGGTGTGTCTGAGCTCTCCATATTACGGCTGCTCAGGTGGCGTTTTAGGTCTGAAGCTTCTAAGGGGCTCGGACGGTCGGTGTCTCATGTTTGTCGTCCCACGCACACACGCACCCATGAGCGCTATGCATTTTTTTTGTTTTCTTAGCATGCCAGGCGGTCTCCACGAGGCCCGTGCTCACGTGCTCTTGCTCCGCAATTTATTTTTTTATTTATTCAGGTACCGATAAAGGCCCTGCGCAGGAGGGTGAACAAAGTGCCGAAATGGCCGACGCCGTGGTCCACTCCAGTCCCATCCGTTTTCACGAAGCCATCGAAGAAATTCCGTACTGACTTGCAACCACGGTAGTATTAGTGTATGCCCACCCCTCATGTAAAATCCTGTACAAGGGCCTTTGAGGTATAAAAAATAAATGAATAAATAAACAAACAAACAAATAAATAATATAAATAAAATAAATAAATAAATAAATAAATAAATAAATAAATAAATAAATAAATAAATAAATAAATAAATAAATAAATAAATAAATAACAAATAAATAAGATAAATAAACAAATTCATGTTCTTCGCAACGGCGTGCGTCGTAAACAAGTCCGTCGTTGGTGTACCTGAGGGCAATCGGCCGCCAAACGCAAGGCCACAGGTTAAAACCCAGGCTGGAGGGAGAGGGGGTGTGAAGGGCGATGCTCCGCAAGCTGCGACTATTACGCGGGTCACACATGCACAGTTATGAACAAATCAAAAGCGAGCACGAAAATATGAGAAAGAACACCAAAAATCAAAGAATATGGTTCATGGAGACGACGACATATTCACGCGATTCCAGTATATTCTGTGAGTTATATATCAGGATTTTTTTGCGGTTGTTGAAACGCGCGACAAATTTACTTTCAGGGAAAGAAATTGCGCTGTTTGTGCGTTCCGGTGCATATTTTATTTCGAAGGCGTTCGATTTTTTCGGTGTAGTTTATTCGATACGTTCGAGTGTCATTTCTGCATTGGCTTGCACATCTACGGTGCGGTGACCGGCAAGCAGCAGCAGCGTGTTCCTCCAAAGCGTGGTTTCGGTGCGGCAGATTGAGGAGAGCGCGTAGAAGGATAAGCAATCAGGGACCACCACGTGGTTCATTTACGAGAAGAAGAGGCCCGGTTCCACGGTAAGGCTCTGATTGCCGCCGCCTCGATGACATGGTCGTCGGCCGTACGGTGACACGTCCTCATTCCGAACCCGTGGCGCCGCACGGACACTGGACACCGCAACGCCGTGGGTCTCGCCACAGCGGGCACGGTGTTAGGTGAATACCGTCACCAAAGAAAGTCTCTGGCACAACCCTTTTGTGGCATACTATGATTTGTACGTGGGTGTGTTACGAGGCACCTATATGAGTGCGTTATCGGAGGTTCCCTTCGAAGAGAAAAATGAAATGACATACGGGTCCTAGCTGCTTGGTGATCAATGATCCACCCCAGCCGAGCGCAAAACAAATTGAGGCAAAGGACGTGACAGAGGAAGGGTGGCCCTAAAATCCAAATTATTTTTGTCCAACTAAACCCCCTATCTCTCAACAAGAAGGAGCTGGCTTCCTTGGGGGGCTACATAATACAGGTGGCTGAGGAGACGGGAGCTTTTGCGCGCTGTGCATTGTAGTTGTATAATTTACTTCTTCTGGTTTGTCTTATATATATCGCGCTAGAAAAATAAAAATCATCTGGAGTTTATCTCCTGTCTTTGCTACGTCCTTTGCTACCTGCGCCCCACTGTAGTTCATTACAGAAAAATAACAGACAGAACTAAACTCCCAGATTCCTTCTCAACTAATTTCCGCGATATCAGCTTACAGGCATCTGCAGGATCGCATCCCTGGAGCTTAACAGAGAAGACATAGTGGAGTGCCAGTGTGCTTCGTGTCCACTGCAAACGTTCGCATGACCGCCACAACGTCCCTTGCGTTGTGGTGCACCCTTTCCAGTAGAGCCGGTGTTTTCCGGCTCGGCGTAACCGGCCTGACAGTCGCATACTGCCAAGTGGGTGCAGTAGTCAAGGCGTGCAATTAATCCCACAGGTATAAATTAGTAGTAATAACGTCACCTTTAGTGGTGGTTATTTTCAAGCCAAGCAAAGTCAATATTACGCACATATGGAAGTGATCTGGCCAACGATGCCGTTTGGACTTTCTGTTTCGTGCTAGTTTTAACACGTTCACCAGGTTACGTTACAACCACAAGTGCACCGAAATTCAGTTGCAATCCAGCGGTAACAGAAGCCAGCCGGACATTCAGAACTGCGGCGCTTATACAGAGTGTATCGGCAAGGCATAAGAGCATATACAGTAACCGACCGTTTTTTCGGACTTCTGAAAATTCGGACTTGCTAAATATTTCGGACTTTCCCGAGAACCGCAACATGTCCCATAGGAGTAATGACTCGGGGATTTTTAGGGCTGCTCTTTTATTCGTACAACTTTTTCTTCCGCTCCGGGTCCGACAAATAGGTTGGATACTGTATATGTTATTGAGAGTACACAACCTCGGTCGTAGCGAAGGATAGCTGTCCCCAAAACAAACCTCAAATACGCCTCTTCACTGTACAAATATGAAAGTGCCCGGCTGCGTCACCGCACCAGTCGCGCACACAAACTCTCCTCATCAAAAAAGCGACGGGCGCTCACTAACGTGCATCCGCTACAACTGCATATTGGGGCCCAATTCAGTTTGAACGCTTGGAATGAAATGTCTTGCTCTACCATTCAGTCGACTTGAATACTTGCGTTGCAGCGCCTCAGAGATGACGTGAATAGAAAGTAATAACGCGGCCCTTGTCCTGTCGGCTCGTGTTACATTCCCATTCCCGCTCTCCCCCAATTTGCCGCATGGCTTTCGAGAACTTATTTAAGTTCACCTCTCATGAGAGTCATTCAATGCTTCTATCACATATGAATAGTCGTTCTTTAACCAGGCACTAATAGAAACACGTTGACAAGCCGCTCTAGCAGTAGCTGTTTTCATGTTTCAGCAAAGAAGCACGAAGCGTGATGAGGATAGTCTTCAAACACGTGCAAGCTAGCACTTCGAAGTACTTAATAAGAAAGTGCTCCATCCTGAGGTGCGACAACATTTGAACCGCGCTGCCGTGTTTAAAATGCGTCTTAGCTCATACGTAAACAGTATGCTCGCGCTTCTAAGTAATTATCTCTGAGGCCATCATTCATCGTTGACGCTGGATCCAGCTTCGACCTATTTTATCAGGTGGCATTGATGCATCAAATCACCTATAATGAAAGGTAACGTGAAGAACGGTACGCACATATTTGCGTCGAAACTTCAGCAGGGGTGGGCATCTATTCCCAGCACTGTCGTTGATTGGTGGCCAGCTAACGAATGGTGGCGCCATTAGCAGAAGCTGATGCTGCCTATATCAACCTTCGGCCGGCGTTTGGTGAACCGTAAAGAAGTGAGGGACGGCCGCCCCTAGTATTTCGAGAACCCCATACACTACTTTTAACTGAGAACCCAAGCGTTCATTCCGCCAAGTGTCCCGCCGTGGCAAGGAATCCGTGTAACCGACTGACATCCCTACAAAAAAGACCCCTTCATAATATCGCGGTCCTCAGTAATCACAATTGTCCAGTGGCCTCAGCGTATCTCAAGAAAGTTGCTATGTGTTTTAAATGGCTACTCATACCTGACTGATTGATTTAATATTGGGGTTTAACGCGCCGACACTTCACAAGCGATTAGGCGTGCTGTAGGGGAAGCTTCGGATTAATTTTGACGACCTGGGGTCTTTTACGTGCGCAGAAATCTCGACCACAGGGGTGTTTTTGCTTTTCGCCTGCCACTGATACCTCCTGAAACATAACGACTAACATCGCCGCCGATGGCAGCGGCGAAGTGTTACCTGCAAAGGCATCACAGAGTTGCAGAAGCTTTTGGAAATACCATCAATCAGCATGGTTGAATTGCAGGACATAGAAATCAGCCCAAGATGGATACTTAGTTCACCACACGCGATTTCTGCGGTTATAACGCAATAACGCTTTACACGCACAATACTCCTGTACTCGCAGCTCTAAACAGTGCCACCGCGGCTCCGTTTCTTCGGGTACTACATCGAAAATTATTGCGCGAAACTGAATTAGGAGAAAAACCGGGTTCGATTGCTATGGGGGCCGGGTCACTAAGGGCACCCCAATAACGGGGCAACGAACAATATGCCGCACGCGGATAGTAGGTGCCACCAAGCACGGAAAGTCCCACATGTTAACAGCATAAGAAATAGCCCTGGAAAGAATGAGGACGACTCCAGGAAAGATATCAATGCAAAGTGTCAAGGGTCTTTTGTAAGGCCCTTACTTCGCTTGGCCTGTTTCACCTTCATTTGATTCTACTAGGACTGATATGATGTCTGCGTTCATGATAAATTGCATGCCTTAGAGCTGCTTTAGTTGCGCATAAGTCCGGCCTTCACAAAAATAAAAAGCATGCGTAATAAAAAAGGTGTCTCACGTTACTGCTCTCGAATATTTTTGCGTTTGGCCGGTCGAATCTGCTTTTAAAAGTGTTATTGAGAAAAACCCTTTTAACGAAACTCCGAGGTCTTTGAGATGACCTCAAGCGCGATGGTTTCAAATGCTTTCCAAGATCCACCGCGACAAGAACACTCCCAGACTCTTCGCCTGAGTACCGGCGTGGCTCAAGTAGTCTCCGGACGGTTTATGCTGTTATAATTCTGAGATTTTATCTAAAACTTGTTCGGTGAGGGTTAGAACACGTTTTTCTTTTGGTTAATGATTGAGGCTATTTACACAGAGGGGTTTTATAGCTTGCACAGTGTAGGCGTTAACGACACAGATCGGAGGTTCTGAGTACTGTTTGGCCTCTTCCCGGATCTCGGGATCCGTGTGACGGCCAACTGTGTCATTTACCCCGGCAAGTGGCCGTCGATCCACATGACATGGATTGCGACTAGGAGTAAATACTTCGGTCTTTTCCAGGAGCGCGCCATCACTGTTGAAGGAACACTTTCCTTTATTACCGTGTGGGACTCTAGTGGCAGCGTGAGATGTCATGCAATCCACATTTTTCGGAAATTTTGTAAGGCGACTACCTCCATTGCATGCATTCAAATACATGTGAATAAACACAACTTCTTCAGGGGGCCTCAAGCATCCAAAGCTAGCGGTGCTACAGATCTAATATATTTTACGTTTTGACTGCGTAACAGGTCCACGACCTCTGCAATTTATAGTGACTTGTCGCGCTGATTGCGACGTAGCCCAGACGCCTTATGGTTTGATCATACAACCAGGCCTCCAAAAAGCAAAATTTAGTCATAACACCAAGAACTCTTTTTAGGTAACACTCATAAAGGGAAGCTTTTGGGGTATCCTTGCGGCATTTCTGCACTGTTTAAGCCAAAAAAGTAAAACTATACCATATTAAACGACTCAAGTTTATCTGCATAAAATAAACAGACCGAAGTTTATTGCATTAAAAAAAACAGAAATAAACAGAAACTTAAACTTTGTAAAAAGAGACCATTCGCAATTGAAAGAAATATTCATTTATTCTGCATACGGGTGACCTTCAACACGCAGTTAATGAGGGGAGAGGGTGTATCCAGCGGCGATGCAGGTCTGCTACTTGTTTATGTACTTAGGAACCTTACGAATTTAGGTTCCCAGGGGGTGTCTGGTAAGGAAAGTGGTTTTCTTCCTACATTACGGTAAAAAAACATCTACATAAACAGGGAACTAGTCATTAAGGCAAAATACGGAGACATAAGGTGGAACAGCAAAGGCTTAGTTTACCGGAAGTGTATGCACACGCACCGGATAAAAAACACTGAGAGCAACGGGGATAACGCCAAACGCAAGGGGAAAGCACTTGCAGAGAAATCGAAAAGAAATGCTCACTGCACAATAACAAATATTAACACACAAGCAATATAGACGAGAAAACACACTACTGTCGCTACACGAGTTTGGTTCAGTTGTTGAGCGAAATAAGCGCGCATCAGTTATAGTGGTTGTAGTGGCTGACAAAGCGACTTGCAATGGAGTGTTGTTTTAGGTACGAAGAAATGTAAACGCAGATTAGTACGACCATAGAAGGACGTCAACTTTCAGAGGGTGATCTATGCGCAAATAATGTATGACGGACATGGAAAAAAGTTATTTTTTTCATCGGTGGATGATTGATGTGGTAGATTTTGTGAAACAAGTTAAGCCTTGTGATGTTCCTTGGTCATGCTTCGATCACTCGAACTGATCAATTCATCCGCAAACTTGTAAGTGGTTCCGTTATCACTTCATATCTTACCATTCCGAATTGCTTATCACTATCACGAGGTCACTGCGCCCACGAAGTTTGGGGCTGAGTTGCCATATTCGGTATTTTTAAGGCAAGGCGAGAATTTAAGATCTGTTATTGTGGCATATTTATTCTGGGAACAGCTGATCTTTACTTTTCGGCATTTTCACCGTTTGACCATGAACGTATCTCGAGTACACTTAGCCGAATGCACCTAAAGTTTGTGGTTAAGTTCATTTTTCTCCTGTATCTCCTACTTATCTATCAAAATCTTACCGTTGTAGCACGACCTCCTTTTTAAGCTCATGAAGTAATTTTGCCATGGGCGCTCGCCGTTTGCAATGAGGCCTGCTCGTCAATCAGTTCCAGAAGAATGAAATCCCCGCCAACCGGAACGGGCGATGCGATAGGCAAAAGAGTGCTCATAGTAAAGCTTAAATCGCGGGCAGCGGTCACTGGATGTGGAAAGGAAAAGGCGTGAACAATCTCACTCACCGATCCTACTACGGCTAACAAGCACGGAACATGCGAATTCATGAAGCAGTGCGGCGTGTGCAGGGGCGGATGTTCCCGTGGCTGTCGCTGCTCGCAAGGTTGTCGGACTGACACAGCCGCCTACGCTCCCAGAACTGAAATACTCAGAGTAAATGGGCCTGATGCCACTGCAACTTATGTCAGTGCTGCAGTGTATGTACTGTTGAAATGGCCAAAAATTCTAACAGCGCTCTCGAAAACCAATAGTGCCTCTGTAATGTAAACAGCAAGTTCTAAAATGGGTTGAAATTTGCATTGGATTTGCTAAATATTCCACCAACGGCTTAGGCTATTGGTACCTCCCCGCGTCCCTATCGCTGCCGCAGGCTCTGTCTGCCAAGACGGTAAGGCGGCATGCAATTCAGCATCTTCCACGCCTCAATGAAGCAGAATGAGGGTTTTGAAAGACTCAGTAACACCCCGTAGCCGCACATTTTCGCAACACATCCTAAGGTATGCATTGACCAGTGTGTCGAACCGAAAAAAATACCTTTTCGGTTACGGTTCGGGTACGGGATAACTCATTTTGTTCCGGTTCAGTTCCGGTTAGACTAAATCACAACCCGAACCGTTTCACGAACTGGTTTGGAAGCTTGAACCGGTTCGCGAACCGGTTCGGTGAGTAAATGGTTAGCGAAATGAGAAAAACGTTTGGCAGTTTAAAGCGGACCACTGAAAACTAAATACAAGTCTGTGGCATTCGAAATTCAACTTTTTCTAATAAAATTTGAGAAACTTCCAGTGAGCAATTAGGCCAAATATTAAGAAAAAAACAGATGAAGTACCAACGACCTACTAGCTTTTTACGGGCTATCAAAGCTCTGATAGAGTACCTGCAACACACATGTCTAGACCACTCGCTGTGAATAGCTCGCCGTCGCTGGACGCATCAAGTTCTTGAACATCATCGCCATCATCTTCATCAACTGGCGCAGCAAGTTAGGAATTTTAGCCCAGCTAACATTGCCAGACTTTATTATAGAATCGCGCTCTCTCTCTGTCCCTCTCCCTCCAAGTCAGACTTGTCAGTGAAGCGCATACCCGAAAAAAATGCATGACAGAGCAAACAGAAGAGCAGAAAAAGAGCAAAGTAAGAACTCTTGGCAGAAGGAATAAATGAGGACCGGCCTGCCTTTCCGCATGTATCGACCTTTACTGCCGTTTTTTTTATTTGAAAGAAATACGTACTGCTTGCGAGGTCGAGGGTGAGAGTCTTGCAAATGGAGAAATTGCGTGCAATACGCTAACAGCTCTCTCTGCTATATCTGTTATAATTATTTGGATCTCTCAAGAACGCAAAGTTGTCAGCTCTCGACATAATGAAAAACTGTTATACCAGGCAACACGGCGCTAGCAGCATTCGCCGGGGTTACATGTTTGGATATATCAAAGGTTCAACAAAAGAACGGATGTCTAGAGCGAAATCTACTCTGGTGTTTCGCTTATTGGATGGCGGTATGTAGCGAAAAACAGCTTAATTTTTTGTGTGGAAACCCGGCGTGAGATAATTTAAAACCAAGCCCTGTGCCAGGGGAAATACGCTTGTAAAGTAACATTTCCGGGTTTAATTCCCCGAAGGTACTCCTGTGCTATAAGGCGCGCCCTATATTGAAGGCCAGCAGAGCAATTGAGACCACCTGGCGATCTTTACATGCATCGAAATCGTCAAACATTGGGTGAGAGGGCCGGGAGAGACGGACAAGGAGAGAGAGTAAATATTTTTATTCGCCGAGCAGATGTTTTTGTTATGGTCCTCGCCCCGTGAAAGGCATCTCTAGTCCAGTATTCACTGGCTTTGACTAGCTGTTCTTGCTCGTGTCGCCAGGTTAGGCTGGGTATCCGTGTCTGGGCTGGCCAGGGAAGCCCTTCACTGCTCGAAGGTGGTGCTGGGAAATGTGGGAAGGACTGGAGTGCGTTGGCACACCCAGAGTGTGTGGTACAGGGTAGGTTCTAGTTTTTCATTTGGATCAGAAAAACGGCCGCAGGGTGCGGTGATCGAACCAGCATCATGGTGGCCAGCAGTCAACAGCTCACCCTCCGAGCAGCCTATGGGGGTCACAAAGTATATTTACACTCTAGGTGGGCTATCATTTAGAGAAAAGTATAAAATGCAATTATTATGCACATTTCGGGTGTTGGCCTTCGCCCGTTTGCAGTGAAGCAGAGTTGTGGTCGCAGCGAGGGAAGGCCAGAGTCGGTGTTTTAGATCGCCTGCAGGCTGCCGAGAGTGTGACATTTTATTTGCTCAGCCCTGCGATCTTCTCGCGCTACCAGCAGTGGCATACATTTGCAACATTGGTGACGATACCTTTCATCGTGCTGGGACAACGGAGAGAGCTTTGATAGTATTGTGACTGCTCTGAAGGGGAAAGTGCGTGAGAAGTTGCGAAGTTGATGGCGCGTGAAAGAAAAAAAAGCCCCGAATGGCGTTGACCGCGCATTATCAACTGCAGATGGCCAAACCGTTTCGTCGGGAGCCGGTAACCGCTATTTATTTTTTATGTTCAGTTCCGGTTCGTATTCAGCGTGTAAAAAAATACCAACTCGGGTAAGGGTTCAGTTCCGGCAAAAATACCGGTTCGGTTCCGGTTTTTGGTTCGGTTTTGTTCCGGTTCGACACCCTGACATTGACTATGTGTAAGCTTGGCATAATTCTTAGAGCGTAAAGAGAAAATTCAAAGAACGCAAACTACTACAGACAAAATGAAGGGGACAACACCATTGTTGTCACCATCCTTTTGTTCGGGGTGTCTGCGGTCTGCCCTAAGGCCGCCATTTCTATTCTCCGCGTGCCTTGCGCTCCCCTTGATACGTGCAGAGGACGAGAATTCAATGTCAGCGAAAAAACGTTGATGGCCTGCCGGCGTTTCTAAAAAAGCGTAACGCCTAAGCCTCTGCAACGCCCAAGTTGTAAAACTTTTTAGAGTATTCGTTCACAACTAATGCAAAGATACCGTACTTACCTGATTCTAACGCGCACATTTTTTCCGGAAAATTAGGCCGAAAAATCGCATGCGCGTTAGAATCGGATGCGAAACAGAAACTGCCGAAACAACGGAACTTTCGTCCCACCCTTCGCCATTGCCATCTCAAGATGGCGCAAAAGCTTTTAGCAACGATTTTTCGAACGCAGGAAGCATACGCGCCAAGGCTTTTCTATTGGCGTTCACACAAATAGTCAAATCGTTCCACTTGCGCGCTTCATAACAGCAATGGCAGCAGCGGCTACCACGCGTTCAAAACGAGCGGTCGGCTGAAGCGTGCGCCTCTGGAGAAGCTCGCGGGATGGGTGTTCGAGGCGTGGGCCATGATCCCATCAACCATGGTTGAACGTTCGTTTAGAGATGTGGCATCGTGAATGCGCTTGACGGCACCGAGGACGAGATGTTGTGGTCAGCGGAAAGCGACAAGGAGCTCTCGGAGAGCGACGAAGAGTAAGATGAGTGAGATAACTTCGGGAAATAAATCGTCCGTTTTTGTAGCATTCGTTTTTCTGGTTCATAAAGTTCTGTGCGTGTTACAATCGAGGGTGCAAGTTTTTTTCGGATTGTTTGCCAAGAAAATCGGGTGCGCGTTAGAATCGGGGGCGCGTTAGAATCGGGTAAGCACAGTACTTATTTGAAGAAATTTCAATTAGAAATCCGTTTTTGCGGACTGTACTTTCATTCACTCTTTCATGAAAGAATAAAGTTAACTCGGTCATAGACGGGGTGAGAAAAACTATTTGGGAGCTAGTCACCGTTCTCCATATTCCCAAAGCACAAAACACAACAATAAACGCATTATGAATATCCAAGCGGAAGTATAGAGGAAGGCCCACAGCAAATGCCGGAAATCAACGGAGAATTTGTTTGCGCTCACGTTGGACTTCAAGTAGGAATCGTGTAGTGCACTCACTATATCGGCCAGCGGAAATCACATGTCCTCCTCGCAATCATAGTGTTAAACAGTGGCAGGTAAAGACACAAGGGTCATGGTAGATGTGGGAATTATTTATTGGCCATTATTGGCCAGTCATAAATAACACGAACACCCGTGCGACGCTACATACAGAACATCGTGCTCTTCAGATTTGGGTCATGGTGGCGATTGAGAAAACTGTTAAATTCTTCTCTTCTTGTAGCCTTTCGCTCTGGTCGGAGCCCCAGTATACGTAAGGGCTCAGGAACAGTAAAAGGCAAGAAGAAAACGGTGGATACGAGGCTGTCGCCACCACGGATGAAGATTATCAGCTTCATTATTACTGGCACTTGAACGTCCACTCAAGTTATGGTAAATGAGTAACGTTGACGCCCTTAAAGCATAGCCGGACAGAAGGTCACCGGGCCAGAGCAGAAGTGTTGATACATGGGCTCGTTGGTTCATAAATTTGAAATAACGCAGTAATGTGCCAGACGGGACGGGGAATAGAGGAGACGAATAATTGCAACGCACAACTGTTTGTCTCGTCATTTTCCTGTCCTGTCGAACGCAATGTCGCTTAACTTCAAGGACCGTAATGTGATCATGTCTTTTCATGGCTCGTCTCGTCTCAACCTACAGGCTGAGGATGCATTGCTGGAGTCATCCGTGAGCCGCTTCGGCATACAGCAATTTTGTGCAGGTTCGACACGGCCGAAAGGGTGCAGCGAAGAAGGGCTAGGATGAAGCCGAAAACTCCGACAAAGAAAACTTGCACGCGCAGCACGCCAAGGGAGACGATTAGTAGTGTGTGAAGTGAGGCTGTTATTTTCTGCCATGACAGCATGAACACCCGGGCTACGCCGTATGTTTAACATCCTCATCTTAAGATTTAAATTGGAGTGGTAAATTCGCCACAACGTACGTTTTGCTGCTATTATAGCAATAGTTACGTTTCCGAACCAGAAGTGTAAACGGAAGCGGTGAAAAAATGTCTCCAGCTTAAAAACATGGACTCGTGGATTGCGTGGGTGAAAAATTGCCCTTACAAAGTGTAGTTGGCACGTACAACGTTTAAGGTATTGCGAAGGTCAGTGCATGATTATGATAACCACACTATTGTTACGATGCTTACTGCCTTTGCGAGCGGCTTTCAGTAAAGTTCTTTTGGGTAAGTTATGAAAGCACTTATTGGTACAACAAACCAACTCTTCCTTTCGGGAGCGCAGTATAAACATTGTCTCGGTATTTCTGGCGACCCGCGAAGCAACAAACAATGCACGGTTCCTCATCTTAACCAAGTTTATTAGAGGGAACTGGCGACCTGAAAGAAATCTTTGAATATACAGGCGACGTAAAGGCAATCAACAGAGTGACGCGCGGTAGCGATCGTCCGCGAATGGAATGTCTCGATGGTTGCCATGCCAGCAGTTATATTTCCGCCTTAATCTATTGGGATCGGTAGAGATCGGTTGAGAACCCCGCGAACTATGAAGAACATTCCAGTCTCAGTAACGAGAGAACGAAACAGGCTCGCATAATAAGGCTAGCCCGCGCGGCATACGAAAGGAAGAGACGGAAAACACGTGCTTCGCTTCCAAGTTAGATTTTAAAGGGTGTGTATGTTTTTTAAAGACGATAGTCTTTCTTGGGCTACTTAAACCTAGAAATTTTGTCTGTCTGTATGTCTGTCTGTCTGTCTGTCTGTTTGTGACTCGATTCAGCCACACGGCCAAAGTAAAACTGATATTGCGCAATAGTCTTATATACTCACAGCCAGATGTGAACGTCTAAGCCCGATTTATATGTTCATACTTGTCAACTTTGTTGAACAAGAACAAGACATTACGCAAATATAAGACAGGAAATTAGTACGCAAGGAATATTTAGAGTATTCCTTTATTAAAAAACTCCCACCTCCCCTCGCGGGAACCCCTGTGTAGATGCCACGCATAGGGGGTTCAAGTTGCAGCGTTGGACAGCGGAGGAACGGCGCTGGAACGATGGAGTGGAGCGGCGCAGGCACCGCGTTTTATAGTGCGCATAACGGTGAGGGGACGCGCCGGCGCCAGTGCGTCTGCCGCGGCTATGACGCAACACAATCCAACACAATCCACTTTAATCCAATCCAATCCAAGCCAAGCCAGGCCAAGCCAAGCCAAGCCAAGCCAATCCAATCCAATCCAATCCAATCCAATAAAATCCAATGCCCCTCGCGAGAGAGTGTTCGCTATCGGAGAGGAGAGGGGGTGAGCGGCGGAGACCGAAGCTGGCGTGGCGACGATAATGGGGGAGGGGTGGACGCCGACAACAACGACGCCGACGCCGGATGCATGGACAAGGCGGGTGAATGAGGATGCGTGGCATCTAAAAAATTCATGGATGCTTGGTTTTTCGATAGCAAATGATATTCTACATCTACTGCAGAAAACCGCTGCCTCCTGGCGGCATATGAAAAATCACGCGGCAACAGCAACAAAATTTTCCACTAGCTATAGGTTCCACGTTCTGCTTGGAACGCACGTAGAGCACGGCCACGTTGCTCTATAAACATTCTAGTCGGCCGCCTCCATTCACGCGCGTCTCCGCCGTACTACAGCGCTGGCATCGAGGAACCCGGCCTGTAGAAGTGGAACGAGGTAAATCCAAATTGCTTTGCGCAAACCTTTAGTGTGCTTACCTTGGAATGAGCGCGACGGTACAGGAACAGCATGAGAGGTGAGCGGGAAAGCAAAGGGGGGCATTTCCTTGGCAAATGTCTACAAAGACTATTGTCTTTTGACGACATTTGCAACAAAAGCAGCATATACGCGGCCAATTTTTTTTATACGTTTTAATCTACTATACTTAATGTGCTGTTGGCCTCAGCCGTAACGACACTGCTCTTCTTGCGGCGTTAAATTATCGATCTTCTTTAGTGCAGTACATGCCGTAGGAGAGGCAGATGGAGTCATCGGTAGAAAAAGCGTGCGGGTACCTGTTGCTGGTATAAAAACCTAATATCGTTGCCATATGCCTTCTAAAGTGGCTTGAGAGGTGCGCGAGGCGACGTTGCACGAGATAAAGATGGCCTTCTCTTACCGAAGCCTTAGAAGTGGGTCGGAGAAGTGATATGCGGAGAGGCGGAGGAGGTTGGGGGGGGGGGTTCAAGGCCGGGTGCTTCAGTTCCTCGTGTATCACGTTCCAAGCGCTTGGAACTGTCACCGCCTTCGCCAGAAAGATAGAAAAGTTGCGCGTTTATCCTTACATCTTGTATTTCTGGACATAGTCGCCTCAACTCACCCAAGACTAATAAACTATGGCAAGAGAGATAGCAGTTACCCCTTCTGTGCGGGCGTCTTATATTTTGGACATGAACCAAAGGACTTTTAGCAACTGGAGAACTAAACCAGAACAGCTAGTTTTCTGTAGATAGTTCTTCAGGGATGCTTCTATCGATAGATAGCACCATTGTTTGTTTTGTGCTAAAGCTGAACGCTAGAGAGAGGAAAGCAGCCAAACTGACGTCAGGGCGACTCCAAGTACCGAAGACCTAGTTTGACTTGGCTGTAAATCTAAAAATACTTGGACTACGTGCATCATTTTTTTTATCTGGGCAAACATATAAAATCGAAATTTTCCGCGCAAAATTTAAATTTTAATTTCCGTATGATGTAATTAGAAGGAATGCTTGTAAATCACTAATTACTTGCATCACAAGCCAAATGTTTTGCTAAGCTTATAGGGTTCAAATATACATAAAAATGCACAGAAAACCACTCTCCAGAAAGGGAGTGGTTTTCTTCGTACAATTATTAAAAAAAAGACACCTGCATAAAAAGGGAAGATTTAAGAAGGCAATATACCAAGACATAAGTAGAACAGCCAAGGCTTAGTTTTCTGGAAGTGTATGCAGCTGCACAGGTTAAAAAATTTAACAGGTAATGGGGATAACGCCAAAAGCCAGGGGGACGACACTTGCACAGAAATAGCAAAACAAATGTGCTCGGCGCGGTGAACAAATATGCAGCACACAAAGCAATTTACGCGCGAAAGCAAACTATGTCGCACATGAGTTGTATCACTTGTTGATCGAAATAAGCGCGGATCAGTTACAGTGGCTGTCATGGCTGCAAGCAGTTCCAATCGTGTGATGTTTTAGGTATGAAGAAAAGAAAAAGCAGATTAGTACGACAATTGAGTACGTCTAGTATCAAAGGGCGATCTATGCGCGAAGATATGTAGGACGGACTGGAAAAAAATTTTAGATCCGAAGCATCTCTTTCTCGAGGAGATGTCCCGCGTCCGTGCCCTGTCCGCGGCGCCTCTGATAATGATTGCGGGATGATGCCCCTAGGGATTGGCCAACCAAAGTATCCATCACGAGATTGCTTCGCGTTCAAACAACGTCGTCATCTTCCCGTAGGGGAACCGCTGAAGAAGAAGGAGTAGAAGACAAAGCTGCGACGAGGAGGGCGTGTACGTTACTCTCAGCCGGTGCACCAACGTGAACAACTTTTACCTCACCAACGCTGACGGAGACTACCGATTTTACCACAGAGACGACAACATCGACAAGAACATGATAGACGATATTCGGCGCCTCGAGAACTACCGTCTACTAACCGTAACACAGCAGTACTTGCGTGCCTTTGCCACCGGTGTGGACACAGACGCGGAATTCCCTCTGGCGCTACTAAACACCAGATCACTCAACATAACGGCTACACAATGAAACCACACGGAACCCCCATGAGGCTTCGCATCGTCATCAGGGTTCCCCACGGGAAGACGGTGTAATTTTTTTCATTTGTGGGATTTTGTGGGGCAGGTTAAGCTGATTGATGTTTCGTGGTTATGTTCGATTTCCTGCCAAATCGAACTGATCAACTCATGTGCTGAATTTCAAACGCCTCCGTTGAACACTTCATAGCTTACCTTTACGTATTGCCTGTCGGAGGTCACTGTGTCCATGTAGTTTTGGTGAGGTGTCGCCATATTCGATTTTTAAACATACATGCGTTTAAAACGTTTTTTGGTGTTACATTTATTCTGGGAACAGCCGATCTCAAATTGTATGCTTTTTTTACCGTTTGGCCATGTATGCGTAACCGAATGCACGTAAAGTTTGCGCTTCGTATCATTGCCTCGATATCTCCTACGTGTCTATCAAAAATCTGACGGTTGTCGCGCGACTGCCTCTTTAAGCTCATTAAGTAGTTTGCTGTGGGTGCTTGCCGTCTGTCATAAGCCCTGCTTGTCAATCGTACCCGCAAATGACATCTCCGACAACCGGAAAGCTCGATGCGATAGCCAAAAGAATGCTCATATAAAGCTGAAATCGCGGGCAGCGGCAACTTGAGTGTACAATGGAGAAGCCGTGCCGACAGGGTCACTCACGATCCTACTACGGCTAACAAGCAAGGAACATGTGAAGTCATGAAGCAGTGGGCGTGTGCCGGGGGAGTTGTACTCCTCCTCATCGCTGATGGCAGATTGTTGGCCGATACAGCCGCCAACGCTTCCCATAACTGAAATCCTCGCAGTAAATGGCCGCGATGCCACGGGAACTGATGCGAGTGCCAACAGTGTATGTACAGTTGAAGTCGCCCAAAATTCTAATTCGGACCCGCCTCGGTGGCTCAGTGGCTAAGGCGTTGCGCTACTGAGCACGAGGTCGCGAGTTCGATTCCCTGCCACGGCGGCCGCTTTTCTGGTGGAGGCGAAAAGCAAAAACGCCCCTGTGTACGATATTTCGGCGCACGTTAAAGATCCCTATGTGGCCAAAATTAAACCGGAGCCCTCTACTACGGCGCCTCATCGCCTGCGTTGCGTGGGTGCGTTAAACACTGCAATCAAACATCAATTCTGGTTGGGTTCTCGAAAACCAAAAGTAGCCCTATAACGGGAACACGAGGTGCTAAAATGTGTTGCGTTTCGCATTCAATTTACTCATTACCACACCAACTGCTAAGGCTTTTGGTATCTCCCCACTTCCCTATCGCCACCGCAGGCTCTGTCTGCTAAAAACAGTATGGCGGCATGCAATTAAACATCGTCCTCGCCGCAATGCTGCAGATTGAGGATTTAAAAAGTCTCAGTAACACGCCGCAGCCACACGTTTTCGCAATCACATCCTAATCAATGCATTCACTATGTGTAAGCTTGAGGTAATTGGTAAAGCGTGACAGAAAATATAAAACAAAGCAAACGAGCACAGTCAAAAGGAAAGGGACCACACCATTGTTGTCACCATCCTTTCGTTCGCGGTTGTCTGCGGTCTGCATTTAGGGCGTCATTTTCTGCTCTCTGCGTGCCTTGCGCTTCCCTTGAAACGTGCAGGAGACGAGAGTTCAATGTCAGGGAAAAAACATTGATGGCCTGCCGGCGCTTCTAACACAGCGTAACGCCAAAAACTCGGCAACGCTTAAATTCAGTTGTAGAACTTTTTTAGAGTATTTATTCACAACTAATGCAAAGTCACTTATTTGTAGAAATCTTAATTAGAAATCAGTTGTTGCAGACTTTACTTCATTCACTTTTTCATAAAGAAAAAAGTTCACTCAGTCATGGACAGGGTGAGAAAAACTATTAGGGAGGCAGTCACCGTTCTGCATATTTCGACAGCATAAAACACAACAATAAACGCATTAGGAATATGCAAGCGGAAGTATAGAGGAAGGCCCACTGCAAATGCCGGAAATCGACGGAGAATTTGTTTGCGTTCACGTTGGACTTCAAGTGGGAATCGTACAGTGCACTCACTATATCGGCCAGTGAAAATCCACATGCCCTCCTCGCCATCATAGTGTTAAACGGTATCAGGGCAAGGCACAGGGGTCATGGTAGGTGAGGGAATGATTTATTGGCCTTTATTGGCCGGTCATAAATAACACGAACACCCGGACGATTCTGCATTCAGAACATCGTTCTTTTCAGATTTGGGTTAGCGTGGCGCATTAGGAAACTGCTAACTTCTTCCTCTTCTCCTAGCCTTTGGCTCTGGTCGGGGCCGCAGGATACGTACGGGGTCAGTAACAGTAAAAGACAAGAAGAAAACGATGGATACGAAGCTGTCGCCACCGCGGATGAAAATTATGATCGCCATCATTACTGGCACTTAAACGTCCATGCAAGCTATTGTAAATGAGTAACGTTGAAGCCGTTGGAGCTGAGCTGGGCGGAAGGTCAAAGGACGACAGCAGAAGCGTTCAAACATGGTCTCGTTGGTTCATAACTTTGAAAGAACAGAGTGATGTGCCAGACGGGACGGAGAATAGAGGAGACAATCACTTGCAACGCACAACTGTTTGTCTCGTCCTTTTCCCGTCCTGCCGAACGCAATGTCGCTTAAATTTAAAGAGCATAATTTGATCGTGCCTTTTCAGGGCTCGTATCGAGTGAACCTACATGTTGGGGATGCGATGCTGGAGTCATCCGCAAGCCGCTTCGGCATGCAGCAATGTGGCGCTGGTTCGACACGGCCGAGAGGGTGCAGCGAAGATGGGCCACAATGACGCCGCAAACTCCCCCAAAGAAAATTGCACGTGGTGGAAGGCCAAGGGAGACGATTTTTGGTGTATGAAGTGATGGTGTTATTTCCTGCCATGACAGTATAAACACCCGGCGACGCCTTATTTTTACCATCTTCGTCTTCAGATTGAAATTGGAGTTGTATAGTACGCCACAGCGTACGCTTTGCTGCTATTGTAGCAATAGTTACGTTTCCCAAGGTGAAGTGTAAATGGAACCGGTAAAAAATGTCTCCCAGCTTAAAAACATAGACGTGTGGATTGCGTGGCTGAACAAATGTCCTCACAAAGTGTAGTGTAGTTTGCATGCAAAACGTTTAAGATATTCCGAAGTTGAGTGCATGAATATGATAACCACACTGTTGTTACGATGCCTATTGTTTTTGGCAGCGGCGTTCAGCAGAGTTCTTTTCGGTAAGTTATGAAAGCACTTATTGCTACATGAAATCTACTCTGTTCCTATCGGGAGCGCAGAATAAACATTCTCTTGGTATTTCTGGCGACCTCCAGTCGATATTTTCACAAAACTACCTTTTTTGAAAACCTATATTTGCTTCGCTCTTTCATGTAACAGTGGTTGCAAAACCCTGCCTTTCGGACGCTATCAGAGGCAATAAATCGCAATAGCAAGAACAAGCAGAGTCTGCAATCTCCGTTGCCGCCGAAATTGCAATCATCGTCTACCCTGCATGCTATTCTTTATTTTGCAACAATTGCAAAGCCTTTGCTGAAAAATAATATATTTTTAATTCCCCCTCCTTTCTGTAAACTCCTCGTGCATAAAATGTAATAAAAAAAGTACACAATACATCTTGTTACCCTGTTGTCTTCGTAAGGGACGCCAGCATTTTTCATATTAAACATACGAAGTTCTAATAAAAATATCAGGACTCTTAAATAACAAGAAGTCATTGCTCTATCAAGCCACTCTAGATATTAGCCTAGTATTATGAAAGGTGTTACGAGTTAATAACAATCGGTGCATGTATTGTCGTAACTGTCCAAGGTTCTCTGATATGTTTACGTACCAATTTCCAATTTCATTTACCGATGAACTACAAAACTCTGCGAAGGCGAAATACATCCTGGTAAAATTCAGTCGTACGCCTGCAGAAGAATTGCCCAGAGCTTTCTGGGGAGTAGGGTAGCATAGGTTTGTGTTCAGGCGCAAGGGAACTCTAGTCAGAAAATCAGCAACATATTGGTCTCTTTGTTTTCAGTGCTCGTTTTCTAAAAAAAAAACGTAAGAATGTGTCGGGTTTAAAAATGTCGGGTGTGTGGGCGTACAGTCCAAGTCATTTCGTTAATTGCTACAAGGTAGGAATTTTATTATTACGAGCATGGGAGGGATTGGTGCGATGGCTGCTGCTCTTTTTTGATGGCCAATAGGCTGTAGACAGTAGAAGATGAGCGGTGAAAATTGCACGTTTCTATTGCATTTGAAATACGTTCAGGAGTAATCATAGCTTCAGCCGTTAACACAGAAAAGGATCAATGGCCCTGTGAGTGTGTACCGTTAAAGAACTTTCTTACAAACGCAAAATGTTATACATTTAACTGAATGTACCCCTTAAAAAGCTCTATGCCCAGAACTGTCGCATCGCAGTGAAGGCGCCACATTTAAAAGCTATCACCTATCCCCTATCTGCATACACCTAAGCCACTCAAACTGTTTTCTTGTTTGGTTGTGTACCTACCTATTCGTAGCTATATATTCAGCAATTTCTTGCTTCTCTGTGCATTCCAATCGAGCCATTGGCAGTTCAAACCTGGGATCATACGTTTGAATTGATGGGCTTGTATTGGACGTGGGCTACCTCCACAATGTAAGGGAGTAATGCCACCGGAGCAGTCTGGTGAGGAAGTTCCGGGCCATGACTGGCGCAATGTCCAGTCTACCAGTACATTACTACAGTCCGTTTAAAAGCTTGGGACTACATGTTTGCGATAGACACCTGGTGCAAAGCCATGTTTTTACTTGTTTTACTAATGTGAACGCCATCACAACGCTCCAGGAGCCTTTCCATAGTGTCGTGAAACCAAGAACAATGCAGTTTTTCTCATCTTAACAAGGTTTATTAGAGAGAACTGGCGATTTGAAAGAAACCTAAAAATACACAGGCGACGGAAAGGCAATCAACAGAGTGACGCGCGCTAGCGATCGTCTGCGAATTGTATTTCCGCGTTACTTTTGTTGTATCTGTAGAGTTTGGTTCAGAACCCCGCGAACAATAAAGAACATTCCAGTCTCAGTGACGAGAGAACGAAATAGGCTCACTATCAAATAGAATAGCCCGCGAGGCATGCGAAAGAACAAGACGGGAACACGTGCCTCGCTTCTAGGTTAGATTTTAAAGGGTGTTTAAGTTTATTGTTGTTGCTCTTGGTACTTTGTCATTTACTCTCCTTGAAGGGCTGTGCACCTCATCCGTAACGACACTGGTGTTCATGTGGCGTTAGATTAGGGCTCTTCCTTAGTGCAGTACGCGTCGTAGGAGAGGCAGACTGAGTCGTCGGTAGAAAAAGCGTACGGGTGCGTGTGTAGCGGGTATAAAAATCTAATATCGTTGCCATATGCGTTCTAAAGCTGCTCGAGAGGTGCGCGAGGCGACGTTGCACGAGATAAAGCTGGCCGTCTCCTACCGAAGTCTTAGAAGTGGGTCGGAGAAGTGATTTGCGCAGAGGAGCAGGAGGGGGGTTCAAGGCTGGGCGCCCCAGTACCTCGTGTATCATGTTCAAAACGCTTGAAACTCTCGCTGCCTTCGCCAGAAAGATAGAAAGATGGCGCGTGTGTCCTTAACTCTTGTATTTCTGAACCTAGTCGCCACAACTCACAGAAGAATAAAAAACTGGCAAGAACGATAGCAACACCCTTTCGGCGCGGGCGCCTTATATTTTGGACATGAACTAAAAGACTTTTAGCAATCTGAGAACGAAACCAGAATAGCTAGTTTTCTGCGAAATAGTTCTTCAAGGATGCTTCTACCGATAGATATCACGATTGTTTGTTTTTTGCTGAAGCTAGATGCTAGAGAGAGGAAAGTATTGCAGCAAAGGCCACATTGACGTCAGGGTGACCCCAAGTACCGAAGACCTAGCTTAACTTGACTGTAAATATAAAAATACTTGTACTACCAGTCTCATTTTTCCTAACAGGGTTCACATAGAAAATCTACATTTTCAGAGGAAAATTTAAGGTTTAAATACCGGGGGATGTATTATAACGCGAAGGATTGTAAATCAGTAATTAGTTGCATCACAAGCTGAATTTTTTGCAAGCATATTTAGTCCAAATATAAATAAAAATGCACAGAAACATTTTATACAATTGAAATTAAAAATTCAGTGTTGAAACGGTTAAAAAAAACCACACCCCAGTTCTTCGACCCGTGTATGCCGCGATGGAATCGACCTTGTGCGTAGTTTTCCGCCTGTGGTGGGATCCGCCTATTGTTTTTGTTCAATTTCTCCGGAAATCACTTCACAGACGAGAGGGAGCAAACATCAAGGCACAAAGAGCTCAGAACATAAGTTTTGTAGGTGTCGGGTAAAAAGGTGAAATGTTTTCTCGGTTTTTACACGCGCAGAGAGAGTCATAAGAAGTGACAGGCGGCTTCAGAACAAGTTACAGGAAGATGTTTTGTCAGGGACATCATTTTATTGAACAGTTTTATGGAGTGCTCTTTACACAACATATTCAGTGCCCTGTGCGAGTGCCTGCGCTTCAGCGCTGCTGATCGCACGAAATATTCCGTCATTGAAGTGGCTTATCCAGAACAGGCCAGGCGCAAGATGTGGTCGTTCGTATATCACGGGGTTAGAATGTTTACACAGGCATTTTCTACAATACTCATATTGAGTAACCCGTTGGTCTTGCCGAAAGATCGTAAAATGCCAAAATCGAAAAATATGCGGAAATCCAGAGCATTGTCTATTCATACGCAACATTCTTATACCGCTTGTCTTTAGTGTGAGTTCCTTACAGATAATTTTACTGTTTTTTTGAAATACAATCTTACCAATTATCTTTATATACGCCATAATAACAATTACAAGTGTTCCTTGCGCCAAATCTGCGTTATTGTGGAAATTCAGAGCGTAGAAGGTTCATTTTTCGCAATTGTTCAAAATTTTTCCATTTCTCTTTTTTGAAAATTTTGTTACAGCAATTACATCTATTTACGGTTTTGTAACGATTACAGGTAAAACTATCGCGAAATCTGCATTATTTTGTAAATGCAGATATACAGTTATACGGTTTGCCATTTTTCGTTATTTTTTATTGTTCATGACTTCTTAGTTTTTCAAAATTTGTTCCACAAATTATCTCTATTTACGTCATTTCCTCCCTTTGCTTTCCTGCGCTTTTCTTGACTGTCAACCATTATTTCTGTCTTAATTCAACGAAGCCCCTCATTTCCCATTCTGATTCGCTATATGCATAGCGAAAGCCTCTGTTCTGGCAGTCTTGGTGCCATAGGGAGCTTCAGACGGTTCAACGCTCGTCGACAAATCTCGACATGTCCTACACACTCCAATAACGGCCGGCCCGTGGGTTAAAAAGAAGGTCCTCTTCACCCCGACTGGCGCTGGCTACCATCCCCAAGTGCAGGAAATAAAACTACCTTAACATAAATATCCCAGAAAGTGGAGGGGAAAATAGCCCGGCCGGTAGCGTAGTGGTCATCGCACCAGACCGGTATTCTGGACGTCGTGGGTTGGGATCCCACCCGGCGGGCATTTTTTTCTCCACTTTCTATCTTTCCAAATCCTTAACCGGTTTGCAAAACCTACACACATCCTCCCCCTTGCTTTAGCAGGTTTTTTTGACTGCCAACACTTATTTCTGTCTTATTTTTAACGAGCCCCTCATTTCCTATTCTGATTCGCTACATGCATAGCGAGGGCCTCTGTTCTGGCAGTCTGGTGCCATAGGGAGCTTAAGAGGGTTCAACGCTGGTCGACCACTCACGACATGTCGAAGACACTCGAGTCACGGCCCGGGGGTTAAAAAGAAGGTCCCCCACACCCTGAGTAGTCGGTGTGGCGCGGGCTACCACCCCCAAGCCCAGGAAAACATTACATTGATATAAATACCCCAGAAAGTGGAGGGGAAAATAGCCCCACCGGTAGCATAGTGGTCATCGCACCAGACCAGTATTCTGGAGGTCGTGGGTTCGTATCTCACGCGGCGGGCATTTTTTCTCCACTTTCTTTCTATTTTTCCATATCCTTGATCTCTTTCAGAGACCTACCACATCTTTCTGTTTGCTTTCCAATGTTTTCTTGACTTGAGGTCGTGGGTTCGATCCACCTGGCGGGCATTTTTTCTTCACTTCTTTCTTTCTTTCCAAATTCTTAATCTGTTTCAATGATCTACCACATCCCCCATTTGCTTTCCGAGGTTTTCTCGACTGCCAACCCTTATTTTCTGTGTATTTTCAACGAGCCCCTCATTTCTTATTCTGATTCGCTACATGCATAGCGAGGGCCTCTGTTCTGGCAGTCTTGTTGCCAAAGGGAGCTTAAGAGGGTTCAAAGCTGGTCGACCACTCTGGACATGTCGTAGACAATCGAGTCACGACCGGGGGTTAAAAAGAAGTCCCCTTCACCCCGATTAGTCCGAATGGCGCTTGGCTACCACCCCCAAGCACAGGAAACAAATCTACCTAACATAAATACCCCAGAAAGTGAATGGGAAAATAGCCCCGCCGGTAGCGTAGTGGTTATCGCACCAGACCGGTATTCTGGAGGCCTTCTTTCTTCCCACCTGAAACAACAATGATCCTACCCATCCCCCTTTGCTTTCCGAGGGTTTCGCGACTGCCAACCCTTATTTCTGTGTTATTTTCAACGCGGCCCCTCATTTCTTATTCTGATTCGCTACATGCATAGCGAGGGCCTCTGTTCTGGCAGTCTTGTTGCCAAGGGAGCTTAAGAGGGTTCAAAGCTGGTCGACCACTCTCGACATGTCGTAGACATCGAGTCACGACGGGGGTTAAAAGAATCTTGTTCACCCCGATATAGTCCGAATGGGCTGGCTTATCTATAACAAAATACCCAGAACGTGGAGGGAAAATCGCCCCGCCGGTAGCGTAGGGTTATCGCACCAGACGGCAGCTCCGAGTGGTTCGGATCCACCTGGGGATTTTTCTTCCACTTTTTTCTTCTTTCCAAATTCTTATGTTTCAATGAAAATTCCCATGGCCGCGTGAACCCATCCCCTTGCGGTATTTCTGTGTATTATATATATATATTTATTATATATATATTATATATATATAGATAGATATATATATATATAGAATTTAAGGTGCAATAAAACTTCGAACAAGGTAGAAACCACCATTGTTCTCAACGTTTCAGGCAGGGCAATGTTTCGTCAGGGCAGTTCCTGCCTTCGTCAGGGCCTTCGTCAGAAACTTGCCCTGACGAAGGCAAGTTTCTCTTTGGTGAACCGTTGGCATTGCACAATCTTGCCATGGTTTCATTTTTTTGTGGATTGTGGGTTCGATTCCCCTTGCATTTTTTCTTGGTCTACGCAATCATAATTTTATAAAACACTGTTTTCTATAAAAACGCCAAACAGCACTATAAGGACTGGCTATAGACGATGTGTCCTACGGAATTTTTTCTAGCCGTCTTGGTGGCTTTCGTTATATATAGCTTATAATATATATATATATAGTCCTCTGTTCCGGTTATAATATACTTTGATATAGCAATGGCCGTTGTCGCCTTGCCGTCCGCTGTGTAGGGGGGTTCGCTACTCGTTAGCAATTAGTTTGATGCCAGAATTAGGCTTAAATCACAGAGCTAATGGCGATGCCAGTACCGAGCGGCACACACACAAACGAGTTTCGTCTTCTTTCACTTCCATGCGCCAGTACACGCGCATCTGGTTTCGTGCTGTGGTGGGATTAGCAGCATTGATAGTCTTCAGTGTAGAGCTCCTTTCTAGGTTGTCGCTGAATCGATGGGCCGTGGCATTGCCCCCTCTTCTAAGATAGCATCGTCTCGATGCTAGGCTGTGGCTGTAGACGATCACAGACAGAATGAGATGGCGCAGCGGGTTGCCGTCAAACTGGTAACACGACAGTTTTGGCGTCAGCCAAAATTTCTCGCTCTTGTTGATGAGGGTGAGGTCAGTTTCTGTCATAGTAAGGCTTCATTCGCACGACGTGTACGACCTCGGAAGTTGTCCTGCATCGCGAGGAAGAAGCGCTACTGTCCGGTATAACTTCGTAATTGACGTCACTTAGGCGGCGCAAGACCCTGTATGGGCCAAAGTACCGACGCAGTAGTTTTTCTGAACGTCCGCGCGCACGCACTGGTGTCCAACCCAGACAGCGTCTTCGGGCTCGTAAAACACCAACCGACTGTGCTGATTATAGCGAGGTGCGTCGGCGCACTGACGACGTTGGATCCGCTGCCGTGCTAGCTGGCGTGCTTCCTCCGCTTTTTGCACGAAGTTATCAATGTCGATGTTCTCTTCGTCTTCATGAACCGGTAGCATGGAATCTAAGGTAGTAGTAACGGTGCGGCCGTAAACTAATTGGAAAGGAGTAATTGCTGTGGTCTCCTGAACTGCCGTGTTGTAGGCGAACGTGACGTATGGCAAAATTTCGTCCCAGGTTTTTTGCTCGACGTCTACATACATGGAAATCATGTCGGCGAGGGTCCTGTTTAGTCTCTCCGTCAATCCGTTGGTCTGCGGATGGTATGCAGTAGTCCGTTTGTGGGTGGTGTGCGTCAGCATCATAACGGACTGCATGAGGTCCGCCGTGAAAGCTGTACCTCTGCCTGTTATGACGAACTGTGGTGCCCCATGCCTCAAAACGACGTTGTGCACAAAAAACTGTGCTATCTCAGCCGAGGTTGCTCGTACGACAGCTGCGGTCTCCGCATACCGTGTGAGGTAGTCAGTCGCGACCACGATCTATCGATTACCCTTCGTCGACGTTGGAAATGGCCCCAGCACGCCCATGCCGACTTGTTGAAAAGGCGCATTAGGTGGCTTGATCAGTTCAAGTAGCCCTGCCGGTTTCAGAGGTGGAGTCTTCCTTCTCTGGCAGTCGCGGCAGGTCTTTACATAGTGCTCAACTGTGTGCAACAATTTGGGCCAATAGTACTTGTGACGGATCCTCGCTAGAGTACGGCTAACACCCAGATGCCCTGCCGAGGTTTCGTCGTGACAGGCGTACAAAATTTCAGGCCGCGTGACTGTTGGTATGACCAGTAGGAACAAGTCCTTGGTATCTCCAAAATTCCGTTTGTAGAGCACGCCGTTCCGAAGACGGAATGACGAGATGTTCCGGGTAAATGCACGGGGAACACGGACATCGAGGCCTTCTGCCTTCTAAATGCTGTATAAGCAGCAGTAGTTCAGGGTCGGCGCGTTGGAGTTGGGCCATTTGGGAGTCGGTAATGGCCCCAAGGAAGGGAACGTCGTCGTCGGCTTCTGGGGTCGCTGAATCGTGGGCGCCCGGGACAAGCAGTCAGCGTCACTGTGCTTACGTCCCGACTTGTACACTACTGTCATGTCATAGTCTTGCAACCGGAGGCTCCATCGAGCAAGGCGTCCTGATGGGTCCTTCAGGTTTGCAAGCCAGCACAACGAGTGGAGATCGCTGACAACTCTAAACGGCCTGCCATAAAGATACGGTCGGAACTTGATGATGGCCCAGACGACGGCAAGACACTCCTTTTCAGTCGTGGAGTAATTCGACTCGGCTTTCGAAAGAGTTCGACTGGCGTAGGCTAGAACTCTTTCAGCTCCGTCTTGCCATTGAACGAAGACGGCGCCGAGTCCGACGTTACTGGCGTCCGTGTGGATTTCCGTATCCGCATTTTCGTCGAAATGGGCAAGTATTGGCGCTGTTTGTAACCGGTCTCGCAGGTCATTGAAGGCCACTTCGTGTTCCTCTTGCCACGGAAATGGGACGTCCTCCTTGGTCAGTCGCGTCAGTGGTTCCGCAATATCCGAGAAATTTCGACGAAGCGCCTGTAATACGCAGCAAGGTCCAGAAAGCGCCTAACGGCCTTTTTATCATTTGGTCTCGGAGAACCTGCAACAGCTGCCGTCTTTTCAGGATCTGGGGAGACTCCTTCGGAGCTAATAACATTGTCCTAGAAACCGCAGCTGCTTGTAGCCAAAGTTGCATTTTCCAGGTTTTATAGTTAATTTAGCCGATTTGATGGCTTTGAGGACCAGTCGCAACCTGTGTAGATGTTCTTCGTATGTTGAGGAGAACACTATGACATCGTCAAGGTAAACGAGGCATGAGTGCCACTTGAGACCGGCCAAGACAGACTCGATCATTCGCTGGAACGTAGCGGGTGCTAAGCATAGACCGAATGCGAGGACTTTGAACTCGTATAGCCCATTGGGTGTGACAAACGCTGGTCTTCTCGCGGTCTCTCTCGTCAACCTCGATCTGCCAGTATCCGCTTTTAAGATCTAAGGACGAGAAATATTTGGCAGTGCGCAACCGGTCCAAGGCATCGTCTATGCGCGGGAGCGGATAGACATCTTTTTTTTGTAACATGATTCAGTTTCCTGAAATCGACACAGCAAGCGCAAAGTTTTGTCTTTCTTCTCGACTAGCACAACAGGAGATGCCCACGGACTTTTCGATTGTTGGATGACATCGTCTTGTAGCATTTCTTTTACTTGATTTCTGGATGGTTTCACGCTCCTTGTAGGATACGCGGTATGGGTGTTGGCATACCGGCTTTGTTGCTTCGTCTACAATGATGCGGTGCTTTGGCAACAGGGGTTTGTCCGACCTTTGAAGGCAGTTGAAAAAACACTCATGGAAATCCCGAGGAGGTCTGTCAGCTGCTTTTTCTGTTCTGGCGAGATGGTCTGGGTTGATGTTAATTAATTCCACGGCCGTCTTTCGGGCCCGATACAATCGGTCCGGTCTGTCCCCTCTGCATGCAGTTCTGTCAACTGAAACAAAACTCGTACAGCGAGGCGATGGCGGTTTCCTTTTGCGAACATGTTGGAGCCTGTTTCCAAAGTTTGTTAGTACAACACTTGTGCAGCCGCCACACAGGTGGACAAGGCTCCTTGCAACACAGATTTATTTTTCTAAAAGCAAGTTCGTCTTGCCTTCCTCTAATCATTCGCAACATTCGGGCACGTCCCCTTTCAGCGAAGACGACGACACTACTGCGGGGGTGGCACCACTACGTTGACGTCCATATATAATATAATATATAATCTATATATGTATGATTATATAATATTATATATATATATAATATATAGCAGGATGTCGAAACGGAACCGAACTGAATCGGAAACCGCAACTGAACCGAAAACAGAAATAACGGTTTCGAAAGCCTTGAAAGCACACAAAAAAACAGGGACAAAGAGGAGGGACACACACACGCGCTTACTCGCAAATACAGGTTTTATTGAAAAAACACATATTTATGCATGAACACAAAACAGAATAAACATACATTGTGCCGATTAGAGCGTGTTCCTTACCGTGAAGAGTAATGGGTGATTTGCTTATACACTTGTCATTATGTTGCTTGGTAAAATATGCCTCTACCAATTCCTTGACAGTTTGGTCACTATGCCTGTAGAGCACCTCTGTGTCACCAAACAATGGGTGACACTTACACTTTTTGCAATGAGCAGGCAAATCGGCGCCTGTTGAATTTTTCACAGTTTACGCATGCTCATTCAAACGAATGTTTAGACAGCGTCCAGTTTGGCCCACATACACAGACTTGCATGATAACGGGATTTTGTAAACGACGCCAATCGCACAACAAACCAAGGGCTGCGTATGGGTGACGCCACCCTCGTTCCTCTTTTTCTTAGGCCGGTCCTTGTTGTTCACAATGTGGCAGAGACTGCCCACTTTTGTTTTTGCCGAGAGCAACACCCTTACGCCGTATCGGGACCCTACGTACTTCAAACCGTGTGCCATTTTATGGACGTACAAGACTACAGCACATTTTTTTTCATGCCGATCCTTCTTGTCTTCTGAAAATTTGCACTTTATCTGGCGCACAAGGCCACCACACACTGCCGACAGTACAGACGAAGGGAAACCCGCCCATCTTAAGGCGAGTGATCTGCTCCGAAAAACTCTCCCCCACCAAATGCTCACACGACTTCTTAACAGAAGACCGAAGACATGACATGGCTATTCCTCTTTTCACTATCTTTGAATGGCCAGATGAGTAGTTCCGCAACGGACTCTCCGAACGCGGGTGGTTTAGGTAACGACAAACACGGGG